>OZ017738.1:81493101-82055601 GCA_963969285.1 Odontomyia ornata
GAAATTTCGGAAACAATATCTTCGCGTTTGTTTAAATTTCCCGTATTTAGAATATTTACATGAGGCAATGCCCTTACTTGATCATTTGAAGTACTGTTTATTATCTTTTCTATTCTTGCTTTAGTTTTTATCATTTTCAGCATAAAAAATGTGTTTCCTCCCTCGCGAATGGACACCCGTGATCTAAAAAATCTGAAATAATTATCAAGGGAGATATTTATGGGTATGACTATAGCAAATACCTCAGAATTCAAAATTCTTTCAACTTTGCTAATAATAGTATGATCCTCGAACATGACATGTTTCTTGATTTTATTTGTTACTGGTTACTACATTTTGTAAGTTGAGTACAAAACCCTTCTGACATGAGCATAGGTCTTTCTACCCAACTTGTTAAAATTCGATTGTCTTTCCTTTTTTGAATACATTGAATTTTCTTTTGATTTTCGGTGAGTTTGCGCTTTTCAACATTTTACCACTCTTTTGACTTCAAAATAAAAGATTCGTTTTTCGCAATTTTTCATTCCTTTTCTGATTGAAGTTTTTGCATAAGAGAGGGAACTCCTGAAGAATGAGACTATGTTTTTTGGGTGTTTTCACTGATTTTGCAGATTGGTCATAATTTGAGCGTTGGTTATGATATTTTCTGTTATACCAATTGATTCCCTAAAAACAATTTCCATATTCGAGATATGTGGGTGAGAGGTCTCATCAGCTTGTATACGCAAAAGTCAGTAATTTGCGTCTTATTTAATGATAAGGTTGATGAACTTTCACCAAGTAACGGCCTCATCCATTGAACATTTAAATTTTTTCCTACTAACAAGCTTTTATAAGCAAAATCTTTTGATCACAATCACAAGATTTGATGACTTTAGTATCTTTAGTTAATGAGAAAACTTGCTGTAACGGAGCTTATTTTGCCTGGGTACCACTCTAGATCTTAGAATGAGAAGTACGGAGTAATAGGCTCTAGGCTTATGTGGCTTCCAATCTCATCCTTTTCAGCCCAGGATATAACAAGTTATCCATATTTTCAAGGTTATAGTCTCTTATGGGTTTTCTTCATTCGTCTGGTCATGAATTCAGTTTTAGTTTCATTAACTCGTATCCCAATATGGTTTGGTTCAGATTCTAGGCTCAGAAATGCGCCTTTGGCATCTGCAATTGAATGTGCCATAACATTGACGTCATGAGCATATGCTACCAATTGTGTGGATTTGAGCATTAGTCGAGGTTACAGCTGATACCTTCCTAATGACGTGCTCCAGCACAATATTAAAGAGCATCGGGGCCAGCCAATTCCCTTGTTTCAAGCCGGATTCCATTTTGAAGCTGTCCGTTAGTTTACCGCTTGTCTTGGCATTGGGTTTTGTGTTTAGTATCATGACTCTGACCATACGGACTAGGTTTGTTGGGACACCAAGGTCACCCATTACTCTTTGCAGCCCGTTTCTGTCGACACTTTCATATTCATGCCTGGTTGAAATCTCCAAAAAATTGGTACATATCGACGTAATATTCCCAGCACTTTTCGAGCACCTGCCAACGCTCACCGTTTTGTTTACAGGACATATTATACTTTTTCGTAAGTCCTCTGGTAACTGCTTCTCTGACCATATTCTACAATCAATCCATGAAGATGATTGCTTAGGTGGAACCCCACTCCCTCCTTCTTGAGCAGTTTTACTGGTATTTTTCAGATGGCCTTACTTTTTCTGAGGTTCTGAACTGCCTGCCTGTACTTCATCTCTGGTTGGGGGTAAAACCGGAACCTTTTTCTCTGCTTCTGATATGTTCATAGCTTTAATAGTTGTTGGAGACGCTGTAAATAGCTCCTGGAAATATTGCAGCCATCTAATTTCAACTGAGTTGCCTATGATTGCTCATAGTGTATTTTTGCAAAGACGTGTTTGTAGATTGAAGCCGTCTCTTAGTTGATTATTGGCGTCATACTCCGATCTAACTTCATATTGGGTCATGTTTTCATTTATCTATAGGATCTTGGTGTTCATGGTCAGTGGTTTCTTTCTTCGGCATATTTTTTAGATTGACGCTTGGTTGCCTATAATTGCTCCCTGTGTATTTTTGCAAAGACTTGTTTGTGAATCGAAGGCGTTTCTTAGTTGATTATTGGTGGCATGCACCAATCTAACTTCATGCAAGGTCATGTTTTCATTTATCTATTGAATCTTGATGTTAATGTTCAATCATTTCTTTCTTTGGAATATTTTTTAGATTGAATCATAGGCGTATTTTGGAAAGGTCAATCTTTTACAGAAATTCGACACTAATAGGCTCCAAACGATGCCTGTGGTAAACAATTTCATGGAGACGCTCGACAACCAGCTAGCTCCCATCTTATTAAAAAATTGCTGTAAACAAGCAACGAACAGTGTATGAAAGTGAAAGCGCCAATCAGATCGGTAGCGGAACAGATGATCGGATATCAAACGCAGCTCAAAAGAAATGATTAGTTACACGAATAGTTCCAGAATGCTTTAGGCAAAAACAATCAGGTGCACAAACAATATTTAGGTAGGAAAACCAAGAAGAGAGTACATTATGAAAATCTCAGAAGAGTAGCTAATAAGATGATTATAATTAAAAAAAGAAAATACAATGATCACCAATGAGAAGCATCGATGTAAATCTTGCAAGCAACAACACAAGACAAGCATACAAATAGTGAAATGTCTGAAATGAGGTTGTCAGCCCAAGGTGACATTGGTAAGATCATCGCTGATGAAAAGCGCCAGACATCCATGAGATTCTAGTGGGGCTCATTAAATATGGTAGCAGCGAATATATGCCGAATGAGTGAGCCTATCTATTTTATTTCCCATCCACAAAAAAGGCTACAAGCTACAGCGTGAAAACCATAGAGTCATATCACTGCTTTGTATAGCATACCAAATATTTTCAAAGGTAATAGAAAATAAAGTCAGACCACACGAGAACAGTACTGTTGGGGTGGAGACTGTCAAGATGGGTTTAGAGCAGGTGGATCAACGATAGACCAATTGTTTAATGCAAAATAGTTACTTGAGAAAAGTTGGAAGTTCAACATAGATGCACCCCGAAATCGTGATACAATTCGCCTTCCCCTGGAGCCTTGATGCAAAAAATAACATCTAAGTTCAGATTCTAAAAGTTCTAATCAAGACCTTTCTTTTAATACCCACGCGACTAACTTTGAATAAAAAAATTTTTAAAGGCAACTTTGTTGTAAGGGGGGGGGCCTTGAACAATTTTGAAATGTTTGGTAAGACCTAAACTTTTAAGAGACCACCACTTCTGACCTTTTTACAAAGTTGGAGCTTTCTAGCATCTACAGTTTCTGAGGAAACTTGCTGTGACGCACAGACAGACGGAAGGATGGACAGACGGAGAGGCAGGTCGCGAAACTTTGACAAAGACTTAAAAAGTAACCGATACTATTCCTGGAGAAATTCATTGCATTACAAGGGGAATATCAAACCTATCTCTAACTAAAGGATGGAAACTTGACGGGTGTAGTTGACTTCAATTTAGTAAAACAACAAACTAAGCAGTTTTTAGGGGGAGATCAGTTTCTTTCGTCAGGAGTAGCCACTCCTGATCATCACGGAGCTGCTCAAATGCTTAGGCTCATTGCATTTTTTTTCTTTGTCTCTTGAATTGCTGACTGCCCATATATTCTGTATCGTCCGGATCTCGTTGTCATCGGAGGTTATGATCTAGCATGGAAAGATTGCGTGAGAATTTGTTACCAATTGTTCTTTTATTATTTTCTGTTTGTTTTTCTATGTTTGTATATTCCATTCTCCATAGGATAACTTGATATCCATTGATTTGCTTGTGTAGCGATTTCATTGAGCTGAATTCCATTTGTCTTTCTTCTTGGAAAAAGTTAATATTTATTTGCGTTAAATGAAGTGATATTATGAAACAAAATCTTGACCCATACATTAAATACTCAACAATCTTTCGAAAACATGTGAACGATCAGCATATAACGCTTTTTTTTTGAAAATCTGTCGCGGGTGTAAATATTTGTGATTATCGGGTATTTTTAAAAATCAACGAGCTTTGACTGATAGGTTCCACTTGATCTTTAAACAAGTTTTTAAATGAGTTCCCGTCGATGCTATCTTTAACCGCAAGTAACTTGATGAGCATTACTGACACCATATTCATGATCTACGACCCTGGGACCCTGTAGCAAGTATTTTCAATCCACTTTTTCTTGAAAAGCCGTCGGGTCTGGCTTTTTTGAGTAAAAAAACGTCACTTAAAAAAAGCAAAGACTGACGGTTTTTCAAGATAAAGGAGGATTAGCCTGTAGATATCAGATAAACAAAATAATTTTTTTTTTTCAATTCAATTGAAATGAATATGAAGTAAATTCCAAAGAATGACCTTGTTACCTCGATTATTCTGATCACCAAGTGCATTTGCGAAGGTGTTTGAAATCATATTTAAAACCAGCGATTCCAAAAACTCCAGAATAACTAAATTGGGCTAAATTTCACGAAAGATTATCGAGATGTGAATATTTTTTAAATTTCTTCAAAAAATGCATGTATTTTTGGTACACAAGTGCAATTTCTCATTTAAATATTATAAAAAAAGATCACAAATTGAGTAAATGCATCAAGGAATCGAATGTAAAACCCATCTTGATCCGACTTACTGTACAGACTTTTAACAATAGAATCCTATATTTCCTCATCTTTTAAGTTCAAAATATTTTGCTAGAATTAATGTGCATTGAATACTTCAGAATATATTACTAAGGTGCATCCTAACTAGTTTTCTTTATTTACATAGAAATTAAAGCTGTGAATGATGGAAGAAAATTTATTATAGTTTAACTTTTTCAAAATAATTCATTAAAATAAGTAATTTAATAATGTTGGAATTTTCTACGCTCTCCTGCGAATGCGTATGGCAAAATTGTTTTCAACATTTTTCCGGATTTCACCACACTTAACAACTTCGAGTTTTTAAAGCAATGCCGGAATCTTACGCAAGTTTTATCATAATAGAATATATGTAAATAATTACTCAGCCGCCTTACAATTTATCAATAAATTTATTTCAACTTGACTACGAGCGGATCAACAAGTTTCATCTTCGTTCTCGTCGAAGCAAAGCTTTAGATAGTTGTTTTCACATATATAGATGAAATTCATAAAAATCAATGAATTTGTTGCTGAATTAATTAAACATTACCATTCATTGGTGTTGGTCGATTGAGCAAGTGAACGATCGTGGCATTGGCCATAGAAGATTGTGTTAACTTTAATTGACACTGAGCCGATCAATTGAATAAAATATGAACACAAATGCTAGAACTAAGCGATAAATTTAAAGAGCAATAAAAGGAAATCCCAATGCTATTTGCAGTAAACATTTTTGATGAAGTAATACAAACTCTATTTGAGTCTGATATTCTATATTAAATTTTAATATCCTTTTTATTTTAGTAAACACAAATCAAGCAAGAACGCACCCAAATTCACGATAAACAATATTACAAAACTTTAGAACTTTTTAACGGCTAATGAGTCACAAAACCACTTACTAAGAAATCTCAGCTTTTGTTAAGTATGTAAGTTGCGCGTACTCTTCCAATTGTTCTTTTGTTAACAACTGCTTGCGACATGCCATTGCGACTCAAGACCAACTCACTACTAAGCTCAGCTAGAAGTTCTAGAGTCAGTCTGAAGATCCAGCGAATACTTCCACAGATGGCATTCTAGCAAAAACAGCGAATTCATGCTTGCAATGTGAATGCCTTGTTAAAGATAATAATAAAATGTCTTACCAAATATTGCAATTAGCACTTATCAATTGAAACAGCGAAATTTATTGTGATAACCAGATTTTTCTCCAAACATCAATCGATACGACATTCTTGCCTGAAAAGAGACAATTTGAAGACGGGAAGCTTCCATGAAATGGCTCACTTTAACAACTTTCAGTTGTGATAGGATATGAGACCATGGCTTATGAATCAGAATATATTTCATCCCGGCTTTTTACCTATTTAATTATTATTATTATTTTTACAGATTTAAAAAAGGGACACGGTCCTTCCTTTTCTTAGTCCTCTAAACTCTAATACTAATATCACCCACCTCTACTTTTTACTAATGTTTCTTTGTGCGCGTTTTTGGCTCAGCATATGAATCAGTCCTTTATTTATGTATATAACTTTTCATATAAGTTGAATAAAACAAATTTCTTATAGTTTCAAAATCTTTTTTTTAGATATTTACGATGAAATTCAAAGCAATAAGATATTCGCTAAGCCTTTTAAATTGATCATTTCACCCTTTTTACATCAACTTAATGTACATCTATACGACAGTTTTTTCCTCTGTAGTGAACTTTTATTGCATGGTACAGGTATCGAACTCGATTTCGGATAGCTTCAACAGCTTGAAAGTGGAGCTTCTGGCTTGCATAATCAAATTGCAATGATTAATAGCAGTTAAAGTTTTTTTCCAGATGCTAAAATTAGGCGTTCCAATGAATTTATATACTTTTTAATATCAGTTACATCTACGATTGTTCCGGGTGAAAAGTTCAAAGTCTCCAATTGATTGAATGCATTTTTCTAGTTTTTTCGTCGTCGTCCGTACGCTCGAAATTTGCCGAAAGAAACCTAAGCCGACCTCTTGTAGTAATCGAGCAGTTGACTAAGCAACCTGCTCGAGAACCTATATAACACCTATCCGAAATTTTAATTGCAGGTCAGAAAAAACATTTTTTGTAGTAATTTCAATTTATAGCTATAAATCATTAAATATTTTTATTTAAATGTAAATTTTATATCAGATTTTCTTCTACATTAAACTTAAACCATTCTTCCTAATTATATTCATTATGACATTCATCTTTTCATTATTATTTAAAAATTTTTTCATTATTAACTTCTATTAATTTAAAATAAAAATCGAATCTGCAATTAAAATGTGCACATGGCAACACCTTTTCCCGCTGCACATGCATGTATTGCATTGGCGAAGGCAAGTGTGCAGTGGAATAAGTGGAAGGCTCGTCAACTGCCGTTGCAAGTAGTCTCGTAAGGTGACAACTGGTAACAGACGGAGTCGAGTTTGAGACGTTGAGGAGAGGCCGTCGTTGTCCGGTCGCGTATTTGGTTTTCCTTCCAAGCCCAAAAAAACGGAATCATTCTGTGAAGTCATGTGCGTTGCTTTGAATCGGAATACTTTTGGACTTGTAATGTTCAGCTCATGTGGGAACTTCCCATAGTTCGGTTATCTGTAGCATTGTATTATTGTACTTCGTGAAAGGTATCCATAAAGAAAATGTGTGGTTGCAACCGTCTCCTCGACCTTTGCACACAAACAGCGCATCTGAATGTGAAAGATGCATTTTTAGGTACAGTGTTTTAATCGTTAGTTATATGCAACTGCACTAATTCTATTCAATAAAGCCCATAGCGTGAAATAATCTGTTTATCGGTCGTCCATCGGGCTTAAATTGTGCTTCAAAACCATTCTTTTGCTCGCTTTGTGGTCGCGGGTTTATGCGTAGCGAATATTTCGCTCAACACGAAGAGTTACGACATTCTGGCGGACCGTGTAATGTAAAAATAGAATTTAGTCATATTTGAGACAAAGGATTTATAACAGCGAAATATTTATCGGTTCACATGAGGATTCATAATGAACGTAAATTTTGCCCAGAAATGTTTGATACGAAAGCTTCTGGACACAACATCTGTTAAATTCTTTAACATCAAATAATATTCGCTTACTTATTCATCGATCATTCAACTTTAGAGATTATTGAAATCATTTGTACTCAATGTTCACCTTGCATGTTGTTTGGATTTTTACGCATAAGCAATTTTACATGACGCTTAATGGCAATAGCCTATATTCCATAATTCACGTGCAGCATTAAGCGACATGTGAAATGCTTGCAATCAATAAATGAAATGTATTTTAGATGTAAGCATATTTTGTTCATTATAAAAACCCATAGGAAGAATAAAAAGTACTCAGTCCAACAAGAACCACAAGAGTGTTTGTATTCCATATATATCTTCATTCCTTATCCCAATTCTAAAAGAACTAGAGACTTTACAACAATTAAGTCTTTAGCTAACGTCTAAACTTCATCTGGTGTGGATGATCTTTAGATACTTTTCATTGGTCCGTCGAGCCTTCTTTGTTTAATTCCTTTTCCTTTCCAAGTTATTCCCAGTCTCAAAACTCTAAATTAGTTTAGACGAGTGTTCATTAAATATTCGATATGGATACAACGCGAGTTTTAGAGGATCAGCGAACGCTAGTTACGCAGATGGAGACCATGGAGCGGAACTTTAGGAAGGACAGTGCAATAAGGAAAACCGCCGAATATTTCGAAAAGAAGATGTCCAGCTTGGACGAAATATTTCGAAATTTACGAGCAAACTACAAGCTACTTACGGAGAGTCTATCTCCTGAAGATCCATATTTTGCAAATGGTTTGTTCGGAGCTGCAGAGAGTAAATATGTTGCAATGAAGTCACTTTTCCAACAAGGAAATGTACAGGTAAAGAAACCCGAACTTATGATTCAAGCAACTCAACTAAACAACCCTGGCATACAAATATTCAATCCACCTGCACAACATGATACCCAGCCATTCAACAGTCGATTCCACTTTGACCTGCCAAAGCTTCCACCAATTCAAATACCAACATTTAACGGAGATAGTAAGGATTGGCAACGTTTTTACGATTTGTTTAAAGCAGTTATCCACTGTAATTGGACATTGGGATCAGTTCAGAAAATACAATATTTACTGGGCTATCTTCAGGGAGAAGCTAAAGAGGCAGTGTCTCATTTGCAATTAAATGCAAATAATTATGAAACTGTAGTAATTGAACAGGTTGTGCATTTGCTCGTGCCGGCCCTCTTAGACGGACGAGCGTTACAAATTTGCTTATTTGTCGTCTACGTCGACAGCGACCTAGCCTAAGTGAATTTTTAGAGTTGAATGAAAATGAACTGAATAATCAACGGCCTCATATAACAGGACATAATCGATTATACCATCACACCGAAACATGTCTACCAGTTCATCCAAAAGAATTAGATGTCGATTCAAAAGGTGAAGGCGACCCTCTTTGGCTGCAACAACAAAAAAACAATGCAAATGATCGATGAGTTCACGGACGTTAACGACGGTGAACACAAAACGAAAATCGACGAACTCGCAACCACAAAGCAACAACACAAATTCGAAACAATATTGCTGCCAATCTCATGTCGGATCGTGAAATTTCAGTCATTTGAATAAGCCGCAACGTAGACGAATTGATCTGGATGAAATTATATTGCCTATAAATATCTAAATATCAAAATTGTTAGAATGAAAGACTCGTCATCAGTCGCAAGTCAACCTATTCGAGTAACGTGTTTTGATCTTTATGCTAATTAACAGTTGACCAGTCACAATATAACCATCAGAGCATTGTTCTACATTAAGATAAGATAACAGCATCCGCCGAAGAAATGCTTAATGCCGCCATACAATCAAATTATGCCGGATCGCCATCAACAACCGATCGGGCAAGCATTGTAAATAATGCACAACCATTTTCATTCACTGGCGCTGTAGCTACAGATAGTAATGTGTGATAAAAATGGATAGAACTATGCAAAAAAATTGCAACAATTAGTAGACAAAACCAAAACATATGAATACAACATTCAACTGAGAGAACAAGTATTTAAGATGCTTCGCGGTCATTCAACGGAATGAGTGGAAAGAAGGTGTGAATGGGAAAAAAGAAGAAGACGGAACAGAAATGAGCGGTTCCAAATGAGGTGCAGAAAAGAATAGCGGACGGGAGTTTTGTGAGGGACATGAAGGAGTTTGGAGTCAAGACCTCGGGCGGTTGTCGGTGAATCTCTGACAGTCGCGAGTTAAGTGAATATTGTTGTGGAATTTGTGGTGCCGGCAAATATGCCATTGTGTACATTCGGATAGAATTCACGTGTCGAACGACGCGGACTTGATTGCTAGGCGGAATTTAGCAAGTGATTATCGTCACAGACAACGGAACAATTGATTGAAAGGGCGGTGCGTGGCGTCATTGGCGGTGGAAGCAACGACAGCGAGAAGCAAGTCGGCAAAAACGAACGCAAATCGACCGTAAATTGGCTCAGCCTTACGCTAAACAAAAAAAAACGAATCAGAAAAGTGCGTGTGTTGCGGGGGAGTAAAACGGTGAACGACCTTCCAAACTGTCAACCCCCATAGTGTCAGTGCCCGGCCCGAAACTTGACTCCCTTTCGTTTTTTTTGCTCGAGTTGAATTGCTGTTGCCAAAGCTGGAAAACGGGAATCTGTGCTCAGAACGACAATTGCATCGGAAATTTGCATATTTATTATTGAATTTCCCTAAATTCAACCTTCGTGACAAAACCCTATAACCTGCAATTGGTTATTGGATTTTTCCAGTGAATGTATTATTGTTATAACGCATGTTCAAGGGTTGTCAATATTTCGTGACTTGATTTTCTAATGCATACTCAGCGGCAGTGATGACGACAGTAAATAGAAACGGTCGCGCTTTTCAAGGCTCCATTTTTGTCGAATTGAAAATTTTTCCGAATACCAACATCAGGTGAATTGAAAAGAACAGTTTCTCGTGTAGCGGTTAAAATTTCGGAGTTCCCATTCACCGGCAGCATGGATTCTAAATGGGGTTTTGCGACGGGAAGTTTTCTCTGACGACATTTTAAGAGTAAACCGTGATGAGAGGGAATCCAGTTTTGAATGTAGAAAAGACGCGGTTTCTTGATTCCTTGATGGAAAACAAGTAAAGAGGATTGTGAGCATAGCTAGGGGGTTATAATAAGTTTGATTAGATTTTGCATGTGACAGACCCTAACTACAAAATGTTGTGTGTATCGTTCACTGTCCGAGGAGAAAATCGTCAATGAATGTGTATCACATCTTCAATGGCAACAAAATAAAAGTGATTGATTCGGTTTGTGTTGATGCGCTCGCAAGTTACTGCAATTACTTTTGATTTAGCTTCTAATTGCAATACGTAGTAGCTTACAATTTTTAGGAGGTTTTATACATAATAGTAGAACGTTAGATAGAATAAACATTTGCGATTTGCTGAAAATTCTCGAAAGTGAACTATCTCAAATGTATTCTGTGGTAGCGCTAAGGCTGAATATCAGAAAATCGAACTGAGCTGCCGGCGAAATACTTAGCTGGAAAAATTCGGGAAAAAACCTATTGGTCCTCGTATCGCCTTACAACTAGTTATGTGAACAGCGTTACCAAGCAATATATCGTAAATTGCGGTCCCAGGATAGTTTTATGTTGCAAGTGATTACAACATCCATCTAGCTGTGCCAATTTGTATAATCTATTGGAATTAATACATCGTGTCTGTGACACCATCCTGACGTGAAATTCAATATGTTCTGCATTGTTGTCACTCTGTGTAACACAACAGCAATTTGAATAAGCAATTTTTTATGAAGTTTAAATTGTTAGGATACCTGCATCGTTCTCGAGCGCTCGACGGACCATGTGGGTACTTACTCCTTTTATTAAATAGCAAAAATTTTGTGATATTTGTTGAATTTTGATGAGTTAAATTTTTAAAATGGTTAAATTTCTTTTATTAAATAGCAAACATTGTTGTGAAAGTAGTTGAATTTCGGATGAATCGAATTTTTATAATAGTTAAATTTTTTTTATTAATAGCGGAAATCTTTGTGATAGTAGTTGAATTTTTAGTAATTGGCAAAATTTTTTTTTTTGATACCACTAAATTTTTGAGAATAGTTGGATTTTGATGAGCCGAATTTATTTATAATAGTCAATTTTTTTTCCTTCATAGCTAATTTTCTTTGCAAATAATTTAACTTGTTTGGAAATAGTTGATTGGTATGATAAACAAATGTTTTAATGAACGTACATTAGTTCAGAAGAATGAAAAATAATAAATTTCCGATGTCGTTTCGGAGAAATTATTTATAAATAGTTTCCTGTGCATTAAGTTGAAAGTACTTTAATATGAAAATTTGGTAAAGTTTGTCTGGTCTAGAAACGAAAGAAATAAAATGCATAGATAAGTCTTTAATACACATGGTCTATCCTTTCTTTCTGTTCTGACCGGGTATAGGATCCGGTACGATGGTGGGCTCTCAACGCAAGACATGTGCCAGCCATCGGGCACCGACTAACCTCCTTTGTTTCAGGTGACTTCGTGGGTTCAGTGGCCCGAGCAAGGTGCCTCTTTATGGCATAGGGCAATGTAATCGAATTGCATAATTCTACTGCATAAATTGGTCACCGGGGTACTTCTCCTCTGATGGGAAGCCTCATGCAAGGTTAGTTGTATGAGTTTTCCATTCAGAAGAGGAATACCTGGCCACTGCAACATTTATGGATTTTGATAAGGTTGGGCGGGTGCACGGGGCTCCATCACCAACCGGTTGCCCCTCTCTCATTTGTGGGCCATGAGCCTCGTCGGGTAAAGACGAAGTTACCCTAAGTCCGCCCATTTTTACTTGTTTCACTTGTTCTCTGAACAAGTCATTTTCTCTCTGAATGGTTGCCTACAATTTTTGCGACTTCGGTTGCCTTTCTTTTTGTGACCCCAGAAATTCGTCAATGCGAAATTATTTCGTAGTGGGTCCTTCTACTGGGGGAATGAACCCGCCCCACGACACCGCAATGCTAGCCTGCCAGCGCATTCGGCGGATATCTTCACCTCCCTCTGTCGAGGCAGCAGACCACCGCAGCAGTCCTTCACGGATTTTGAAATTACCATTTCACTACTGCAGTTCGAATGTTGGAAGATCGATTTTGCAACAACAGAAACATAGCAACAAGCTATATTGACTCTATACTTGATGTTAAAAAAAAATGGAATATCGAGTTGCTGCAGATGCAATTAACTTATATAATACAATTCGAAACTGTATGGAAGAGCTTAAAAACATGGGCTATGAAACCCAACATTGGGACCGATGAGAAAATTTGACAACGAGACTTTGCGTATGTTTGAGGAAAGACCAGAGAATGGCAAAGAGTTCCCAGGAATTCAGAAGCTCTACGAATTCCTGACGCGACGATATCAACTTCTTTCCATGATTTAGACTCAGCCAAATACAGCTCAACCTTTAAAAAAGAAAGCATTCGTAGCAACAAAAGCGAATTGTGCATATTGCCAAGGAACTCACATTCTATACCATTGTGAAAAATTCAAAGGCTCATCGCCTGCAGATCGAATCCAATTCGTAAAGGATAAAAAGCTGTGCAAGAACTGTCTAGCCCATGACAGTGGGACTACGTGCAAAAGTAAGCTACGATGCTTTGAGTGCAAACAAGAGCACCATACACTTTTACACATGAATAACACAATTAAAGCCAACCTGGCTACTAAAGACGAAACTACGCACATTTCCTGTGACTCAAATGTGATATTAGCTACAGCATTAATAAATGCAACAACAGATGCTGGAGAATATATATCGTTACGGGCATTAATAGATCCAGGCTCTCAAACATCTTTCATCTCAGCTACGGCAGCAAAGAAGCTATGTATACCTTCAAAAAACGTACTTGCTACCGTAACAGGTATTGGTGGTGTGAAAGCTGCAACAATACGAAGAAAAATTACCTTAAATATAACACCAAGGTTCGCATCCGACTTAAAAATTTCAATAGAAGCATTTATTATGCCCTCACTTACAACTTTGTTGCCAGATGAACTACATATGCTGTTAAGCCCAAGTGGACGCGAGGTTTGAAGCTCGCAGATCCTCAATTTAATATAACAAGCTCTATAGACATGGTACTTGGTGCGGATGTGTTTGAAGAGATCATCGAAGGTAAAATAAGGAAAGGAAATCCTCTTTTAGCACAAAAAAACCAAGCTTGGATGGATATAATCTGGCAAAACTTTGAAAGAACAATCAAATGCACTTAATTTACGAGTAACATCTAATATCTCTATGGCTGAATTCCACAAGTCCATGCAAAAGTTTTTTGAAATGAATGCCGAAGATGGTGAAGACTCCATTTCACAACAGAATTGTGAGATCATCTATAAAGCAACAACCACGAGAGATGCCAGCGGTAGATAGACCGTCACGCTTCCCTTCAAAAACGAAACTCCAATACAAGAACTTGGGGAGTCACGGAACAGAGCGCTTATTTGTTTTAAGCAGGTCGAAAAACGCTTGAGTAAAGGCGAAAACTTAAGAAAATTTTATCACGAATTTCTCCAAGAATATCTGAACCTAGGTCATATGGACATATGTGACTCCATACATTGGTGATGAACGGCTTGTATATTACCTTCCACATCACCCAGCCATCAAGGAAAGTAGCACCACGACAAAAGTTCGAGTGGTATTTGATGCTTCGGCTAAAACTCTGTATGGTCCAAGAATGAACGACAAACTCTACATTGGGCCTAAACTACAACAAGACCTAGCACAAATCATGGCTAGATGGAGAAAACTCTAATATGTGCACATAGCTGACATTGAAAAAATGTTTCGCCAAGTGAACATGGCACAAGACTGTAGAGACTATCAACGAATCTTATGAAGACCTAAAAAATCTGGTCCTATCGAAGAGTATCAGTTGAAAACCATTACCTATGGCACTGCTCCGGTTACATTTCTGGCGGTAAGGACGCTTATCCAATTAGATGCGGATGAAAAAAGCAATTTCCTACTTGCCTCGCAAATACTGATGGAAGATTTTTATATTGACGACATGTTAAGTGGAGCTGATACTCTGGCTGAAGCAAAGATCCTCCAGAAAGATATAAGTGACCTGTTACAAAAAGGCAGCTTTCGATTACGTAAATGGACTAGCAATAATCAACACCTGCTTGAATGTATTCCCGAAAACTTCAGAGAAGTAGGACTCCATGAATTTACTGATGACCCCACTATAAAAACGCTGGGTATACACTGGAATCCAGCTAAGGACGAGTTTCAGCTCGAAATTCCCAACTTTGATGAAACCCAAAAGGCTGTTAAATGGCAGCTGCTTTCCAACATAGCAGCACTATACAATCCACTTCAATGGCTGGCACCAGCAACAGTTAGAGCAAAGATTTTAATGCAGAAGGTCTGGCAGTCTGAAGTCGATTGGGATGAAAATCCATCCGATGAAATTATAGCTGAATGGAAGCGGTTAGAAAAGCAATTACCACTTATAGAATCTATTAGGATTCCACGCTGGATTCACTATGGAAGTCAGCATTCAGCACAATTACACGGATTTTGCGATGCTTCGGAAGCCGCCTACACCGCAGTGGTTTATTGCAAGGTAACAGACGCTTCAGGAAAAATCACGTGACACTTCTTTGTGCGAAGACGAAGGTGACGCCCTTAAAAGCTTCCAACATTAGAACTCAATGGAGCAATGTTGCTAGTGGAACTACTGGTACAAACACCAACGGCCATCAAAATTGACAATGTTCCAATCTTTGCGTGGAGTGATTCAACTTTAGTTTTAGCTTGGCTACAAAAAAAAATCCATCAGCTTTAGAAAAATATGTTGAAAACAGGGTCTCTAAAATCAACAATTTAAGCCAACAAACTTGGTCTTGGAATTATATAAAATTTAAAGGAATCCTGCTGACTATGCTTCACGAGGAATACGCTCCCTCGACCTTAAGGAGCACAGTTTATGGTGGACTGGCCCGGATTGGCTGTCGAAAGGCGAAAAATCTCCGGAGATAGTCTGTTTTGGTGGTATCACGAAGCACTTCGACCTCTTAGAGCGATACTCCAACTTCCACAAATTGGTCACTATCACTGCGCTGATTACTTGCTTTGCATATAATTGCAGAACCAAATCCAAAAGGTGCAGTGGCTTGATAAGTCCAAACGAATATGAAGATTCTCATTTGAAAATAATCCATATGTTACAGCAGATTGAAATCACGCAGATCAAAGCCAATAAGCCGCTACAAAAGAAACTGAGAAGCCTAAGCCCTTTCATTGATTCACAGGGAATACTTCGTGTAGGTGGCCGATTACAGCATGCCAATATTTCAGAGGAATATAAGCATCCTATATTATTACCACAGCATCGTCATATCACGTCCTTAATCATACGGAAGCACACTCTTATACTATGCACGGAACCATTACTGATGTGGGAAACTATCTTCGAATACGCTACTGGATCGTCAACGATCAAAAAATCATTCGCCATGAAATTCATCGATGCCTCACTTGCTGTCGATATGCAAATAATCAAACCAAACAGCTCATGGGCAACCTTCCGGCAGTGAGAATAACACCAACGTTTCCGTTTCTACATTGTGGTGTTGATTATGCAGGGCCATTCAAAACCAGAACATCAAAAGCAAGAGGCACATCCACAACTAAAGGCTATATATGCCTGTTTGTCTGCATGGTAACAAACACATATTTGGAGCTTGTGAGCGACATGTATACTGAAGCATTTCTTGCTGCGTTTAAACGCTTTAACAGTAGACGTGGACTATGTCGTGAAATATTTAGTGACCATGGCACGAATTTCATAGGAGCGAGCAATAAAATCGAACAGGAGATGGAAGAAGGCATTCAAAAATCAACGAAGGAAATCGCGCGAATATCTACCAAAGAAGGCATAAGTTGGAAGTTTATACCAGTGGCCACACCACATTTCAGGGGCTTATCGGAGGCAGGAGTGAAGCCGGCAAAGGGTTATATTGAACGTATATTCAACGAGTCAAAAATTGTTCCAACATTCGAGGACTTTACAACAATATTGTGCGAATCGAAGCTTGTCTGAATTCGAGACCGCTAGTACCCTTATCTAACAATCCAGAAGACCTAGAAGCATTAACGCCAGAACACTTTTAAGTAGGCCGACCTCTATTGGCTTTGCCACAAGCAGACAGGTCAGAAAAGACCCTATATGAACGTTGGCAGGAAGTCACTTCATTACATCAGAAGTTTTGGAGGAGATGGTCAATAGAGTACTTGCATCTTCTCCAACATCGATCAAAGTGGACTAGTGAGGTGCGAAATGTCAAAGTTGGAGAGCTCGTTCTCAAAAAAGACAAAGATACGTTACCGGCCAAATGGCCACAGGCTCGCGTTTGCGCAGTGCAACCTAGAGAAGATGGCAAAGTACGCACAGCAACAGTCCTGTATAATGGCAACCAGCAAAAACAAGTTGGAATCACAAACTTACGCCATCTTCCCATTGAGCTTCCCGAAGAACTACAACCTCCGAAGACTAAAGAAAAAGCCGAAATCCATCCTCCACGCAAGCATTCTTTTAATACTACAACCAAAGCCCAGTCGCCATCGCAACATATGACACAACATAAACATGTTAAGAAGCTCAGGTTCACTCCATGTACGTGAGCAAAAACGTTACTAAGTAATCAATTAAGCGATGAAGCTCCAATGATCGAAATCAGCCAGCACACACGAAGTCATGCAGCTCACGTGAATCTACATCGACATCAAACACTGTGCACTTAGATGAACAAGAGCTTTCACTTGCAGAACGGTTCCATCAGGTTATTGGTTATTATTCTTTAACATCAAATTATGAACTCACCTATTTCATCAATAATTTACCAATCATGCAATCTTAGCCTATAATTATTCGCTTACTTATTCATCGATCATTCAACTTTAGAGATTACTGACATTTACCAATCATGCAATCTTAGCTTATAATTATTCGCTTACTTATTTCTCGATCATTCAACTTTAGAGATTATTGACATCACTTGTACTCAATGTTGACCTTGCATATTGTTTGGATTTTTACGCATAAGCAATTTTACATGACGCTTAATTCAATAATTGACGTGCAACATTAAGCAACATGTAAAATGCTAGCAATCAATAAATGAAATGTATTTTAGATGTAAGCATATTTTGTTAATTATAAAAACCCATAGGAAGAATAAAAAGTATCCAGTTCAACAAGAACCACAAGAGTGTTTTTATTCCATATATATCTTCATTCCTTATTCCATTCCTAAAAGGGCTAAAGACTTTACAACAATTAAGTCTTTAGCTAACGTCTAAACTTCATCTGGTGTGGATGATCTTTAGATACTTTTCAACATCCTGAAATACATGTGCGTGAAAAAAAGTACCTGTGCTCGATTTGTGGCTTGCCATCTGTACGAAATGATTATTCAGTCATTCATATGCGTCATCACATAGTTGAAAAGCCGTATAAACATAAATTCTGCGGTCAAGGAATTCCGCGAGCCACAGATTTAAATTTTTACGTGTAAAATACATGTGAAGCTCATGTAGAAGAGGAATAGAGCGAAAGAGTGTCGGATTAGGTGGAAAGTCAAAGTGCGCCGTTCACTTTCCGACGAGAGCAGCGCAGATAAATGTGTATCGCATCTTGAATGGCAACAAATTAAAAAGTTGTTGGATTCGTGCTATTTGCTAAAAATTCTTTAAACTGACTTATCTTTTTATCTTATCTATCTAATTTATTCAAATATCCAAGTGAACGTGAAGAAACTCCTCCTCTGATGGAGTTATGTAGTAAAACCGGCTGCCTTGAAATTTTTTTGTGGTGACGCTAAGGCGGCATACTAGAAAACCGGGCTGAGCTGCCGCGAGATACTTAGCTGTAAAAGTTAGGTCAAAAACTGTTGGCCTTCATATAGCCTTACAACTAGTCATGTGCACATTACCAAGACATATAAATTAAATTGCTGTCCCAGGATAATTTTTTTGTTGCAAGTGAACACAACATCCATTTCACTGTGCCGATTTGTATACTCCATCGGAACAGCTGCAGAACTGTTTAGCTCAATAGAAATTTAATTTGTCAGATTTTAGGGACATTATCAACCATCCACATCATCAGCGGGCACCCGGCCAGGATAAGGGTGAGTACCCTTTTGGTTTGTTTCTTCTTCTTCTTCCTAGCACTACAGCCCCTCTCGGGCCTTCGCTTCTTGCAAATAGCGCTTTCTACTTACTCGGTCCATTGACCGCGTCTTCCAATTCCGAAATCCGAGCAGCGATGAACTGTCTTCGTTGACCGAGTCAGACCAGCGTTTCCTTGGTTTCCCCACTGGCCTCCGGCCTTTAGTTCTCCCAACGAATACCTTCTTGAGTATCTGTTGTTCGTCCATACGATTCATGTGGCCAGCCCATTGCAAGTTCCGCAGTCTTTGTTCCATCATCAAAGCCCAAAAGAATGATAAAGTGCCGGGCATCGATGAGATTCCAGTGGAGCTCAGCTAATATGGTAGCAGTAGTGTTCATAAAGCTATTCACAAAGTCATCCAGCACATTTGGCAACAAGAACATATGCCAAAAGAGTGGAGCCAATCAATTATACTCCCTATCCACAAAAAAAGGTGACAAGCTATAGTGCGAAAATTATAGAGGCATATCACTACTTTGTACGGCGTACAAAATATTTTCAAAGATCTTAGAAAATAAAATCGGATCATACGCCAGCAATTTTATTGGGGAGTATCAAGGTGGTTTTAGAGCAGGTAGATCGACAATTGATCAGTTGTTCACAGTCAAACAGGTACTTGGAAGATGCTCGGAGTTCAACATACATGTGCACTTTCGTTGACTTTAACCAAGTATACGACAGTATTGATCGTAACGTACTGTAGCAAATAATGCTTTGCTTTGGTATCCCAGCCAAATTGGTCCATCTTACCAAAATGACAATGATGCCGACAATCTCCTAAGTCCGCATCAATAACCAACTCACTGATGCCTTTGACACAAATATCGGACTAAGGCAGGGAGATGGGCTGGCTCCATCGCTATTCAATTTGGATATGGAATACGTGATAAGGGAACTGCTTGTCGATACACAAGGTACATTACTAAGTCGGGCCAAGTAGTAGCCTATGCTAGCGAAGACGAGCCAAGTAGTAGCCTATGCAAATGACGTCAACATTTTGTCAAGGTCGTTAACAACTGTCGAAGAACTCTTTCTGATACTCAACAGTGAAGCAAAACTAGTAGGGCTACAAATCAATAAAAATAAAACAAAGCTCATGACGCAGTCGAGGAAAAATACCTCAAGCACACAAAATATCATACTTGGCCAATACTATATCAAAAAGTTAAGCAAACTTGTGTAGTTAGGTGCCAAAATAGAGACAAAATACGCCGAAGACTGCAGCTGGCAAATAAAATATTTTATTCAGTTTTGACTTTCTTCAAGACTAGCTGCATACACAGGAAAATTAGGCCCCAAGCATACAAATCTGTGATAAGATCTGTGTTATGCTATGGATGAGAAACATGGACCCTAACTCAAGCATCCGCAAATACATTGAACACCTTTGAACGACGGGTCCTGAGGTGAATAATCGGAACGAAGCTAGACGGGGACCAATGGCGAATACGATACAACCATGAGCTGTATGTAATTTTTCTTGAGTTGGAGGTCTCAACGATTGTAAGGCTGCGGAACTTACAGTAGGCTGGCCACATGGATCATATGGACGAACAATGGATACCCAAGAAGGTATTCGTTGGGAGAACTGAATGCCGGAGACCAGTGGGGAAACCAAGGAAATGCTGGTCTGACTCAGTCGACGAAGACAGTTCATCGCTGCTCGAATTTTGAAATTGGAGGACGCGGCCAACGGACTGGGATAGTTGGAGGCGCTATTTGCAGGTGGCGAAGGCCCGAGAGGGGCTCTATTGCTATGAAGAAGAAGAATAGTAACGACAAGATCCTGTTGAGCCGCACGCATGTTAACCAGGCCCGGTCTGTCGTTGTAGTATTCCATCCCTTCGGTAGGTTACCTCAACCGCGAGTTTTATCTCGTAATTTTGGTGAGCTCTTGTGCTGGGAAATAGAATCCGCCTCATAACACCACAATGCTAGCCTGGCAGCACATTCACGCGTTCTCAGACAAGGCCAATTCCGGCGAGCACTAATATGTTTGCTTGCCTAGGCAGCAGGCCATTACTGCGATCCTTTATGGATAAAGATCATCCTCAAACTATCGCTACACTTTCAAGGGCTCTTTAGACATTGATAGCTCAATATAATACGTTGATATCAAGAAATTGAATTTTAATTATCTTTCGTACGAAAAACGCCAATTATTTTACAGTCTCCTTGGTAAAGGCTGATGAAAATCATCAGTATCCTTCATTTTTTGCATAAATAGTATACGATAGACAACCATTTCTACCGGAAATACTCAAAATTATTATTCTAAATGTAGCATAAATACAATTCACTATGATTTAGAGCAATTTTATTGGGGAAAATTTCAGGATGCTTTTCTCTTCCAGATTCATTCTTCGCCCAATGATGAACTTATTCAAAGATCCTTCTTGCATCCGTAGACGTAAATGTTACACATAGGATTTATATGCAAAATTTCCCGAAGAAATAATAAGGATTGGCTTATTGCAAATTATAGAGTAAATCGCCATTTGAAAATTGGCTCATTACTTTCTAGTTAATATTATACATTATATACCCAGAAATCTAAAATTAGTATATCTATAATATCGAATATTTTTCTTGTTTTTGACATATCATTTGTAGTCTTCCTAACACTATATAAAATTACTATCACTAGTACAAGTATTTCAACATACAACTTCTAAGAATGAGTAATTAAAAGATAATAAAGTAAATAACAATAGGTATACATATAATAAGCTATCACTAAACTAGGCTTAACAACGAGGAATAACAATTACCCGCATCTGTATTCATTCTGCAAACCTCAGGTACCCGGGCTATTTGGATTGCCTCTAGGATGTCTCGCTTACTGGGCCGGTTCGCACTCCTGATGATGCTTACATTGTTGATATCAATTAGGTGCTGTTCCTAAATCATGTGCTTAGCGAGCGCTAATATCACCTGCGTCTCTGGATTTTCCGCTGCCATCTCTACTTCTTTAATGTGCTCATTAAAGCATACCGGAATGAATCTTTTCGTTTTTCCGATATAAATTTTTGGGCAACACTGCATACAATTTGTTGCAACCGCGGAAGTCCCCGCAATTGCAGACATTAATTTCTAGCAGAGGGGTGAGTAGCCTGGGGTGGCATACTGAGGCGGGCTAGCGCTCAGTCTTGTCGTGGGACTTCCGGGATACCCGCTGCTCGTACTGAGCCACCCTAAATAAAACACTAACACGAAAAATCATATGCAATTACTTACCCCTTGTACGGCTGCGGAGCGCTCACCAACTGGAAGGGGAACGAAGCACTGCTAGAAATTATCAAATTTGTAAAACAAATTTTGATATTAAATTTATCTGTTTTTTCCTTCGTTTTCAAAACAAGTCTGTGCACTATTGTCGTTCACGAAAGGGCACAACAAAATTGGTTCACTATTGGTCACTGCTAATAAGAAGAATTCTCCTTTTCAACGCTTTCTCTTATTTTCTGCACCATTCACTTTTAGTCAATCAAATACACCACCATCCAATTGTTAAATTTCCACCCAGTAATACAAATTACAGTCACTTCCAATTTCTTAATTAGAATAACTTTTCAGTTTCACGATTAAAATGACTTCTCAACTTTCAAGGTTAAGATCATTTCTCAACGTTCACATTTAATTCAGTTATCATTTCCCAACTCAAAATCACTTTTTGATTTCAAATTAAAAGTACTTTACAACTTTCAAATTGCAATTCCTTCTAAAGAGTCCAAATTGAAACAAATCTTTTTCACACCTTCAAATATCTTCCTCCTCTTTTTAAACTAAAAAAAAGAATCCTTTCTCCTCGGATTAACGAACCGTGCCACCAAACACAATCCCTTTTATCTGCCAGTCAAATACCAACTCCCCTAAATCCAAGAACCCATTCCAGTCCCGCAATCCTTCCATTTTCAACTACCGCTGCCGCATCTGGGTAACGTAATCGAAGTTCATTACACTTTTATTCCACTACCCACACATCTTTTTCGTACTGACAAACGCAATAATTTCCATTTTGTATATATGGCAATTTGCATAATCAAGGAAAGCAGTTGATTAGATGCAAAGTGTATATATATATATATATATATATATATATATATATATATATATATATATATATATATATATATATATATATATATGATATATATATATATATGATATATATATATATATATATATATATATATATATATATATATATATATATATATATATATATATATATACATATATATATATATATATATATATATATATATATGGAAACTATTGCTTTTGCCGATACTCCAAAAAGAGTGCCTTCCTGCACTCGGGGAGCTTGAACTCAGGGTCCCTGCAGACCAACGGCGCCACCTTGTCTTGATTTCCAATTCATCAAATTAGCAACTTCAACTCTTTCTTGATGGGCGTGGGAATGAAATTTATTAGTAGGGAAACGTGAATGAATTTTTGTTAGTATGAAAAATAAAATTTGTCAGTGGGAGCTAATGACTAAAATTAGTTAGTATGAAGGAAGGAATTAGGTTTTGTTAAGGAAAATGTATCGAATAAAGTTTTGTTAGTGGGAATTAATGAATGGAATGTTGTTAGTGGGAAAATTAAAATTATTATTATATACAATTTTTTTTTGTAATTGAGAATAAGGGTAAAGGGTAGGATGGAGTTGGCGGGGGAAATAAAAACTATAGGGAAATTGTTAAATGGAAATAAAAAAAAAATAAATTTGCTGATGAAAAGGGTATATGTGCCCAAAGGAAGGGGAAGATGTTACGGCGGCAATTTGAAGTTGCAGATGGGAGAAATTCGGTACGCCGGAATTCGCAACAAATTTTGTATATTCCACTCATTTTTTCTAACGATTTCCTATCTTTGCTAGATCCCAATTTCGTACTTATTGTTAGGCATTTGCTAGTCGACATCACTTTGATATTATATTAATCCAGTAAATTCTGAATGTCGATTAAAAAAGTGAAGTGCGTAACTGCTATCCATTTTGGGTAGTCATTGATAAGTTGCAGTGTTGTCATCTCATTTCTATTCAGCTTTTTCGTTTTCTCTTTGATGATTGCTTCTATAAACCAGGATTATATCCGTTTACGTATGCCATAATGCTTATATTTTGTTTCTCTTTTTCAAATCTTTCTGCACTCAGTGGTGTTGTAAGTAGGCGGTGCATCATACAGGTACAATGGTATGTTGCCATTTTTTGAGGAAATCTATGGCTAGGGTCATTCGTGATTTTCGTTTTATTTTGTATTTGGGAGGTTAATGCCATTTACGCACACAGTGTTGGACCCCCATTCTCGCAAGAGGGAGACTGGACTACCCACTAACCACCTCTCCTTTCAACCTGAGAACATAGCCTGGAACCGTTTGACACATTAATACGTAGCACTACACTTTTTCATTTCATTCACTATTCACTATATCTGTCTTATTTGTTCCAAAGTTTTCAAAGTACTGCGGTTTTCCTACTGGTTTTGTTCTATTTTCCCGTTGCTCAGGCCCTTAAGTTACTTATCTAAGATATCACGTTTTTTATGTTTTTCATATGAATATGAATATATATATATATATATATATATATATATATATATATATATATATATATATATATATATATATATATATATATATATACAGGGTGCGTATAGTATTTGAGGGCTACTTGAGAATAAAATTAATTAGCTTGTATTTTTAACAAAATTTAATGAAATTTCAGGAATTTTTCATACAACGTTAAATTAATATATGGCTATAAAGTTATTCAATAAAATCGGCATTAGCAGCAATAACCTCTTCGATCCGGGTCCGGAAACGGTTACATGCCCGAATTAACTTCTGCTTGTTCAAAACCATAACGGCATTAATAGCAGTCTTCAGCGAAGAATTGGTATTATGAGGGTAGGATTTGAAGATAGCCATCTGTCATTTCTGCGATTGGTCTTTTCATCTTGGTCAAAATTTTTTTCGTCGGAAAAAAACCATAACATTTTGGGCGCCTCTGGGATTTTGTTCAAAAAACGTTTTCGTCGGAGAACTCTCTGTTCCCGTGTTTGTTCCGACATGAACTGTCCTCTGCGCATCACGTAAGACTTATACCGAAGTCTTCGTGGACAACTCTACGAATAAGGCACTCAGGAACATGAAGCTCACTCGCAAGGACCCTCATTGATTTTGAAGGGTCCTTGTATATGATCGCTTGCAATTGCTTTAAAAATTCTGCAGATCGGACAGTGTCAGAACGTTGTTCACGTTTTTTGAGTTTTGCAACCGATTCTGTATCGCCTCCTGATGCTTCCAATTCACCGCGAACCTTATGCACGAATGAACAGGCGCAATTAAGAAAATTAGAGATCTCTAAATCTGTATGGTTCGCACAAATAGCGACGATGACAGCATGTTTCTTCATTTCTTGAGGGATGTTGTAGTCCGCCATTTCTTATCTGCAAAGGGGAAAAAAAATCGCGAAGTTATAGTCACGTTTATGCATGTCCTCAAATACCGTACGCACCCTTATATATATATATATATATATATATATATATATATATATATATATATATATATATATATATATATATATATATATATATATATATATATATTCTAACATGTCCAAAAAGTTTCAGGAATTTATTTATAAAATCAAAAATACAATACCATATATCATAAATCTCATTGTCGCCTTCAAATTAGTCCACATTATCAGTAATGCACCTATGCCAGCGCTTGACCCAGCTTTCAAAGCACTTCTGGAACTCGGTTTTAGGTACATGCATCCGCTCTGCCTGCGATTTTTCTTTTATGGTTTCGACGCTATCAAATCGCGTTCCCCGAAGTGGTTTTTTCAATCTGTCGAACAAGATAAAGTCGCACGGTGCCAGATCTAGAGAATTTGGAGGTTCTTGGATGGTATTTGTATTGTTCTTGGCCAAACATTCAAGGATAATTAATGCATTATGAGATGCCGCATTATCGTGATGCAGAATCCAAGAGTTGTTTCTCCACATATCTGGTCTTTTTTTGCGGATAGATTCACGCAAACGTCTCATTACACCTAGGTAGTATTCTTTATTAACAATTTGACCCTTAGGTAGGAATTCATGATGCACAACA
Organism: Odontomyia ornata; assembly: GCA_963969285.1. Taxonomy (NCBI): domain Eukaryota; kingdom Metazoa; phylum Arthropoda; class Insecta; order Diptera; family Stratiomyidae; genus Odontomyia; species Odontomyia ornata. The sequence goes on from OZ017738.1 coordinate 81,519,174, forward strand.
CCATTGAAGTCAATGAAAACAGTACGCATGACCTTCTTTTTTGACTGAAATCGACGAGGCTTTTTTGGCTTTGGCTCATCTGAAGAACGCCATTCACTCGATTGATGTTTTGTTTAAGTGTCGTATTCGAACATCCACGTTCCATCACCAGAAATTATGCGTTTGATAATTGTTGGATCGGAATCGAAGTTGGAAAGCATTTCTTTTGCGATTTCAACACGGTTCAGTTTTTGCAAAAAATTCAATTCTTTTGGGACCAATCTTGCAGCAACACGTTTCAGACCCAAATCATAATTGACAATGCTTTGGACTGATCCTAACGATATGTTGGTCTCATCAGCAATTTCTCTAAGAGTTAAGTTTCTGTTTTCCAACAACATTGACCTGAATTTTTCAATGTTCTCATCTGTTTTCGATGTTGATGGCCTTCCAGAACGAGGATCATCTTCAGTAGACTCACGACCATTTTTAAACCGTTCATACCACACATAAACATTTGTTTCTGACAAAGCAAGATCACCGAAACACTTTTGTGCTCTGTTTTATTATCCATGATAAAAATCGCCCAGACACATAAACTTCACATGAACTAAACGCTGTAATTATGACAAATGACAAGATGTCAGGCTGAAAATTGGAGGGAGTGTAAACAACAATGTTTGCTAACCAAAGAAAAAAAAATTTCACAATATCGTATACGCGCGAAATTTAAATGAAAAATTCTTGAAACTTTTTGAACATGGTAGTATATATATATATATATATATATATATATATATATATATATATATATATATATATATATATATATATATATATATATATATATATGCGTATATACGATATTACGAAAATTGTGCCTGAAAGTCGCAATTTTGCTTTGATGCTCGCCAAATTTTTCTCCCGTAATTCCTGTTGTGACCAAAGTATAGCTCCGATTTGTACCAACATTGGTACAAAGATTCATTCAAGTGTATGATAAAGCTCATAATAAGAAATCCAAAGTCGAACCATCTGAAAGAAAATGGCGGCCGTTCAAAAGTCGAAAACAGTTGAACATTAAAAAACACTTCAGGGTCAGGTCAAATTCAAAATTCGAAAATTTCAATTTATATTTGCTTTTTTTTATTACAAAAGAAACAGGGTGAGAATGATATCGCCCTGCTTCCTTAAAATTTATTTCATCCTTTTTAGGGCATTTTGAAGTCAGTTTTCATTAATTTTTCTAAAAGTTTTTTTATTCAATATTCTTGACAAGATATCATAAGTTGAATATAAATCCCTTTTGATAGGAGCGTAGTTCTGTCCACTTTGTTATAATTGTTATAGTTGAGTGTCATCTAATTTTTTGAATTAACCCTTAACACAAAATATATTTATATATAAAATCTTGCTGCCCACCAAGTATTCATAATTACATACAGTAGAGTCTCGCTAATTCGGATATGGCCTGGTCCGGATCCTTCTGTAATCCGGATTGAGTGGAAAAATTGATTATTTCCATTATGTCCCTTGTAATCCGGACTTATCACAGTTTCGCTATTCCGGATCGCGTGTCATATAGCGCAATGATTAATAACACAGTGAAATTGTGCTGTATTCACTTACACACTTTTTTATATTTGTTTATAGACTTTATAGGTCCTATTTATATTTACGCTGGCCTATGTATATATATGTAAGTGAAACACCATATTGGTCACTATATTGAACTATGGACGTAACACATTTTTGCCATGTGCGTGTCTGTAGCACGGGGAACTCCCAAATATTCGCTTACACACTTTATATGATTCGCTCATGCACCTTATATTGACTATTTCTGCGTACGCTTTATTTCACTATTGTAGAATGGGGAATCCCCTATAAGTATAAAAAGCAATAGAAGGAAAGTTTTTATTCAGTTTCAGATTGAAATGGCACCAAAAAGGTCGCATACAACGTTAACTCTCGTAGAAAAATAAAAATTTTAACGCAACTGAACAATGGCGCTAGCGGAAAAGTACTAGCAGAAAAATATGGTGTCGGTACATCAACAATTTTGGATGTAAAGAAAAATAAAGAAAAAATAAAAAGGTATTTTTCCGTTTTTAAATGTGCATCGGTAATTTTAAATGCTGCTTTTCTAGCTTCATCGCAAATTGCGTCATAGCTCCAAAGGGAAGGAAAGTCTTGCGGGTACCAGAATATCCAGAAATGGAGAATAAACTGTATAAATGGTTTCTGCTGCGGCGAGAAAGGCATGCAACTGTATCAACGGACATTTTGCGAGCAAAGGCTGCTCAAATTCATGCCAAATGTTATAAGAATAAATCATTAACTGCGAGCAAAGGATGGGTCAATAGATTTAAAAAAAGACGTGGTCGTCGTCACCTCAAAGTAGTCGGAGAGAAGCTGTCTAACGATTCATCTAGTGTGCAACTCTTTCTACGAAAATTCTCTGAAAAAGTTAATGAGCTGAATATATTGCCGTCTCAAATATATAATGCGGATGAATCTGCATTATTCTGGAAATTACTTCCTGAACGTATTTTGGTGTCTGCTACGGAAAGAGCCGCTCCAGGGAAAAAAACTTCAAAAGAGAGAGTAACTTTTCTAGCCTTTACGAATGGAAATTGCACACATAAGCTGAATATGATGGTCATTGGAAAAGCAAAAAATCCTAGAGCATTTAAAAACTGCACCGACCTTCTAGTTGAATACTACTCAACGAAAAATGCATGGATGACTTCAACCCTTTTCTTAAAACAAGTACGGCAATTTCAAGCAGAGAACAACCTTAATGGAAAAGCAATTTTATTAATCGACAATGCTCCATGCCACGTATCGGAAACGCAGCTAAAAAGTTATGATGGTCAAATTATGACATTGTTTCTTCCACCAAATTGCACGGCGCTTATCCAACCAATGGATCAAAACGCAATACGTTTAACGAAATTGCATTATCGGAAAAGCCTCCTGGTACACGTTTTATCTTTGGAAGAAAATAACATCTCGAAAGTCGTTAAAAATCTCACCATTAAAGATGCTGTGTTCTTGCTTGCGAATTCTTGGGATAGGTTGTCGCCTGATGCAGTAGCAAAATGTTGGAAAAATATTTTTAGCTATTCAGTAGATAGCAACTCGGTTAATATGGAAAACCATTCAAATGCTGAAGAGGATCCAGATGATAACATCTTGTTATCAATTCTCAAGGAGAAATGGTTGTCAGAGAATGAAGATGCACAGGAACTAACAGAAATCCGAGTTTTACTACAAAAAGTCAATGAAAATAATCAACCATCACAATCGGAAATTAATGAATGGCTCGTTGGAGATGGAAATAATTTACCCATTGACAGTGACGACAGTTCCTCCGTCGAAGAAGTTGACAACAATGAACCAAAAGTTAAACATGAAGACGCCATCAATAACTTCAGAACCTGCAAACAATGGGCAGAGGAAAATAAAGTTGAATGGGAGAGTTTTTTTTTTGGTAGGGAGGTGACGGCATTTACGCCCGCTGAGTCTGGCAGTGTGGGGCTCCCATGGAGGATACCCTTGGACTACCCACTAAACACCTCCCCTGTCAATCTGAGAACCTAGCCTGGAACCGTTTGACACATTACTTCGGGCCAGGTCTCGTTTTGTTACGCCGTGGGGCGCCTTCAAGCTGGGGAGTCCCTTTCCTAGCGAGAGGGGAGAGGGGAAGAGGATATGCCAGAAGAGCGATCCCCCAGCCCCAGCACCTCCGGCTGCTGCGAGTCCCTTTTATCTTTTAGGACTGCCCGAGCATAATGTGCCACCTGGTTCCATTTGTCAACCGATTCGAGCATCACCGCAACTATATTATCCGGGGTGAGCTCTCTCCCATTAGGTACACGCAAAAAATGTGTGACAGGCATTGTCCTCCTCTCCTGGGCAAAACTGACAATCGGGAGACCGTGACTTACCGATCTTGTGCAGGTAAGACTGAAAACACCCGTGCCCGCTCAAAAGCTGGGTCAGATAGAAGTCTAGAATCTCCCTCGCATCCTCGTTTCAGCGCAGATAAATAGCGTGGCGCTCTCTAGCAAGGAGGGCGACACGTATCACGCCTGCAATCACTCTCACCGCCGAGTCGGAGACTGTTGGATACGAAGATGCAATTCTCAGTGCTCCTCTTCTCTGTACCTGTGCCAATCGTTTTCGGTATACCTCCTTGCTGAGAGCGTCGCCCCATACCTCTGCTCCGTACAGTAGCACTGACCCTACAGCACTCATCAAGAGGCATCTTCTTGATGGGCTGGGTCCCCCTACGTTGGCCATAAGTCGGCTCAGGGCCGATATTCCCGAAGCAGCCTTCTCAGCTGTTGCCCTGATTTGCTCAGAGAAATTCATCTTCAAGTCGATCAGTAGCCCTAGGTACTTCACCGCTGGCTTCGATTCGATTTGTATATCTCCAATACTGATCATCCTTACTCTAGGGATTCTTTTTTTTGTCAAGATGACCACTTCGGTTTTCTCCAGTGCTAAACTGAGCCCGCGAGCAGTCATCCAGTCCCTCACTTGGCGCATTAGCATACCTAGCCTAAGTTGCGCTTGTTCAACGGTGCGTCTGGCAACCAGAGCCACAACATCATCCGCATAGCCGACCAAGCGCGTTCATCTGGCATCTCAAGTCTCAGTAGCCCGCCGTAAGACACGTTCCACAGGTCCGGACCAAGGATAGATCTCTGGGCAACACCCGATGTAATTTCCATCCTTCGTTAGCCCTGTGTCGTGTCGTAGAGCAGGCTTCGGTCCTTTAGGTAGTTCCTCAAAAGCCGAATTAGATATTCTGGAACTTGAAAAGAGTTTTCCAGCGTGTCCAGAATATCCACCCATCTAGCGGAGTTGAAGGTTCCTGAAGTCGAGTGTCACCAACAGGACGATCCGTCGCTTGGTGCGACTATATGCCTCTGCCTTTTGGACCGCGTTCACCACCTCTGCAATCGCATCAATGGTAGAACGTCCTGCTCTAAAGCCGTACTGCCGAGGAGATAGGTCCCCAGCAGCACGAATCGCGTCAGTGAGTCTCTAGCACTTTCCCAGCCATGTCTAGCATGCATAACGGGCGGTATGCAGACGGCGATTCGGGATTTCCCTTTCCCTTGCTGACCAGCACGAGCCTCGCCACCTTCCATCGTACCGGGAAAACCCCGTCCCGTAGGCAAGCGTTGAATGTGCTGAGCAGCAAGTCAGGACAATGGTGATAGACGAGCTGCAAAACCTCAGCTGGAACACCATCTGGACCTGGAGCCTTCCTCGCTTTCAGGGAGAGAACTGCCTCCTCCAGTTCCAGCTGTGTGAAGAGTGGCCACTCGACTGCTGTTTCACCATGGACAGCGTCAACACGGACGGGATGGGCGGGGAAGAGTCCCCGCACTATCGCGTCCATCTTTTCCGCGTCATGTATACAAGGCTTCCGTAGGGCACCAAGTTTCCCCATGACCAGCTTGTAGCCAAGGCCCCACGGATCCCTATTTACATCGTCCACGAGGTCTTGCCAGCATCGGGCCTTGCTCTTGTTAATAAGCCTGCGAAGATATTTCCTGCCGGACCTGTATGCTGCTAGCCTAGTGTCTGCCTCTCGCCGAAGTTTGTGACACTCGCTTCTTTGTTCGGCGATCTCGTTTGACCACCAGTATACTGGAGGCTTACCGTGTCGGGGTCTCCGACGGGGCAAGGTAGACTCGCAAGCAGTTATGATGGTACTCATAGTTGAGTTCACCAAGTCCTTGGCTGTAGGCCCTCCACTCCCTGGCGGAGCTCCCAGCAACGGTGCGCCTGCCGTAAGGGCGTCAGCGAACCCCTCAACGTCCATCCTCCCAGTCCTCCATCCGAGGATTGAAGTTTGGGCATATGCACGCAGAGTGGCACTGTCGTGAATCTCAACCGCTATATACTGGTGATCACTAGCCGAGTAGTCCTCTAGTACTCGCCAGTTGTGTACTCTAGGTACCAGGGACTCCGAAGCGAGTGTCACATCGGGTATGGTTCCTACGCAACCCCAGCGGCGGAAAGTAGGGCTGTTACCAGTATTTAGGACCAAAAGCGCTGTTCTGGCCGCCATGTCCAAGATTTGCTTTCCCCTTGGGTCGGATTGTGGCATACCCCATTCAATGGCTCTAGCGTTCAAGTCTCCCCCGACCAGCATGTGGCCCTCTGTGTTCGAGACAGCGTCCTCCAGGGCATCGAGTTTGGTTCGAAAAGATCGCATTGCCTCGTTAGGCGTCAGATAGACACTGAAATATGTTATCCCTGAACTCCGCACCCACACAAAACCATCCCCGCGTCCATGGCCCTGCACCTGAAGGCGGGCGCTGTCTCGAACCCAGATGGCCGAGGTACCAGATTCGTCAGGGTACCACGCTTGCGAGTCCTTGTTATGATGTTGCTCGCTCAGCAACAGGAGGTCAGCTTTCTTATCCCTCGCAAACTGCTCAAGTAGGTCCTGGGCGTTTGTGCTTCGGTGCAAATTGACCTGCAGGATACGGATCATTTGAGTATCGATTTGGCTTTAGTTAGGGCCTCCTTGAAAACCCAGCATCTCCCTGTCCCCGGCTCATGTTTGAGGTCGCCGGGTGCTAGCTTAGCATCCTTGCAAAGAATGCATTTTGCCTCGTTCTTGCACTCCTTCCTTTTGTGCCCCGTTTCATCACATTTGTAGCACAGAGATCTCCTGTCGGGTCCCCTACAGCCATACGCGGTGTGTCCGTATTCGAAGCATCTGAAGCAGCGGATAGGGATCGCTCTTCTCCGTATCCTGCAGATCACCCAACCTATCTTAATTTTGCCCTTCGCCAGGATTTGCTGGGCGTCTTTATCAGCTAGTTCGACAATAGCCATGCGTTGCCCCCTTGTGTTTTCTCGTGTCAATCTCGCCTTGACTTCACTTAAGCTGGGGAACTCCCTCCTAATGGCATCCTCTACTTCAGCTTTGTCCGTGACGCAGTCGAGGTCCCTGATTTCCAGGGTGGCCATTGGTTCGAGCGAGGCAACCGTTGCCGCATCTCCAAGAACCTTTTGAACCGCGTCACGGAATGCATCTTTGTTTGTGGCCTCTGGCCCGAATTCCACCAGCAGGCCACCGGTCCGGGTTGGTCGAACTGCTTTGATGGCAGTTTTGGTGTCGTCTGGCTTGACCGCTCCTTTAATTTCACGGAGGACATTAGTGGGTTTAATAAGCAGTGCCTCTCGCGAGGGTTTGCGCCGCGGTTTGCTTTTTGTTTTCTGCGGTATATCGGGGGGTTCTTTGTTCTTTTCGTGGTTGAGCTCTTTGTCTGCTTTTTCTAGGAGTAGTTTTTTGGCCGCTTTTTTCGCTGCCTTGTTTCGCACCACATGAAACTCCTCGCCTGGAGTGACAACTTCGCTTATGGTCTCGTCCTTCCTCCTTTTCTCACGGTCGCCTTCAATTGGGCTACCGGCCATTCTTTTGCTGCTGCTAGGACCCACTGATGCCTCGAGGGAGAGCGTGTCTTTTTGGTGCTTTTCGGTTGCAAGCCAACTCCGCCTGTAGTGTGTTATACGGCCAAAAAGCTCCTCCAGTTCAAGAATGCCATTCTTGACACTCTTGCCTACGTTTTTCTGCACTTCGCAGGCAGCCCTCAGTTGTTTGACGATAGTCCCCGCTTTCCGAGTAAGCCGCTCCTCTTCGGCGCGGTCAAGGGCGATTGTGTTATTTGGCGCCAACTCTTGGGAGAGGCCCCCGTTTCCTAGCCCTTTTGCTTCTATCGCTTGGGTCGCGTTTGAAGTGACGTCGGCCAACGGCAAAACTTCTCCCTCCCCCAGTCTTACACTGGCCTCTGTTGGTGTCGCAGCTTGATCCGGATTGTGTACGTCTTGCACTGGACGCTCCGGGGTGCGCATAGTCCTTCTACTGCGCCCAAAGGCCGCAATGATGCCAGGTTGCACAACGCACTCTGCCTTCTTTCGTTTGTCGTCTGTCTCCGATGATTTAACCTGCGATGTTGACTTTGACAGTGTTTCTGGGGTTTGCTGCCTCCCCCCGCAATCGGTGACTTGTTTTATCGGTGTTCTTGCCAACAGCTGTTTTTGCCTGAAAGGGTTCTCCGTGCTAGCGTCCTGTTTGCTTGTAGTTATATCTGTTACAGAAGCCAAGTTCACCACTTCTATAGCATTGCAGTCGCTGGATGACGACGGCCGGGAGCCTGCTCGCTCACTACCCTCTGCCGCCGGTACGGGGGATCCGACCCCCTGCACCGTAATTTGGTTCCCCTTGTGGACCTGCATGATTTGGTTTTCTGTTTGGGTTTCCGTTCCCATAGCATTTTACCTACTGCCAGGATATATGGATAATTGATGACGCCATATATTTCGTCATGTCACAGTGAAGATCATTGACACTCAGGTATTTGTCCTGAGACTCTCCCTTCACTGCCGACCATTGTCCGCGGCAGCGAACCTTTCGAGAAAGGTCTGCCCCTATCCGCAACCCTGGGGACGCGTTTGGTTCCCCGGTCTGAGGGCACTATCGATAAATCGATAACCAAAGAATTGGAGAGTTTGACCATTCTAAGAACGTTACAGCAGCGTGCGATGGAGGGTAAGCAAGTGTGCATTCGTCAAACAAAAGTTACCGATTTTCATAAATAAATTTTTAGTTGATGGATATTCCACTACTTTATACTTACTGCTAACATTTATCTTGAATGGATTGTTTTTTTTTCCTTGGAGATATCTTTATTTTATGTCAGAATATACTCGTATACGATATATACGATATATATATATATATATATATATATATATATATATATATATATATATATATATATATATATATATATATATATATATATATATACATATGTATATATATAAGCATTTTGTAATGTTTTTCTTTCATAATTTGAGTATGCCTTTGGTGATCCGGATTTCCGCATAATCCCGATTGGGTCGATTTTAATTAATCCGGATTAGCGGGACTCTACTGTACATTGTTTCAAAAATTTAAAATCATATATTTTGGCATTATACTTACAGATTAGTCAGTGAGCTGACACTGGTAACGTACACACAAAGTTGTTATTAATATTCCGCTCCAATGTCCTATTCTCAATGACCAAAGCTAATTTTATGGATTGAGTGATTTTTTGATCAATCAAAATATATTACTTGCTGCTTTAAAAAGACCATTTGTTCCTTATCTTTACCTCAATTACTACATACTATGTATAAATCGTTCCATTACCTTATGTACACATATATATGGTTCGTTTATTGTATTTCGCATTCTGTACTCTGTCGACATCTTGAATACCTTTCACTCATTGTCAGCTATTTATGTAAGTATCAATTTCCAGCAAAACCTAAAGTGAACACATTTTTGATGTGTCGTCTGGCTATGAGTCATTAAATATTAACTAATGTAAGCACGTTAGGCGAATTCAAGCTTTCATCCGCAAAGCACAAAAATTATTTAGAAAGCACTGATCAAGGGTTTGTGTACATGCTGCAATTAATATCTTGTTCACAATCTCATTTCCAAGAAAGATCCGAACCAAATTAAATGAGAAAAATCATTCGAATGCTATTGCTTTCATTTCAGTATTTGGACGCTGATTTAAGTTTGTTTAGGTTCCTTTTAAAAGAAGTCTACGTAGTATACGAGTACGCTGCCTGATAATCGTCCTCAAGAGTTCGACACGACCTAGCAAACCTTGAATTGGTTAGAACTTCACTTGACCTGGTAAAAAATATCGAATTCGCATTTCAATGCAACGAAAATCATGACCAGCACCAACGGTCATTTTCAAAACAAACCTCAAGTGGATTTGATATACGAGTGTTATAACTTACTTGACCACCATAAATATTAACATTACCAGCAATCAAACCACTCAATATGAGTGTGTCCCAAACATGACCAAACACGGAGAGATTGCTATTTTGAAATGTCCAATAATATAATTAATAGTTCATAATGTGCTGATATTTTTATGTGTGTTCTCATTTAAAATGATGTATGAATCGATAATTGCATACACAAATCGAACATCAATGGAACACGATTATTACTGGCCATTATTGGTAACTGGTTGTCCAACGTTGTAGTCTTTAGCGGCATTTAACATAGTCTTGCGTGCTTTAACTATCTTTCACGGTCCATAATGGCATGCTTTCCTTGTCAACCTTGAATTACCTTGACAAGAATTTAGTTGTTCAAAGGAAGAAATTCAAAGCAATGGACGAACAGCTGAGCGCAATTTGGCGCATGATCAATTGAAGTGTTAGGAAATCGGCGGTTGAATTAAATACTTTCGAAATTTTGTAAATTCTTTCATAAATTACTTCATTTTAATAGTAATTTTTTGAATATCCATTCTGATAATAACTTTAGTTTAACGACTTTTGTTAATGAAAATATATATACGGTTACGTTACTTTCGGTCTCAAATATAAATGCAACTTATTAATTTAATCGTTAAAAACATAAAGCAAGTTTTAAACCACTGACGTGCTCAAAAACTGAATGGGACTCTAAATTTAAATAATATTCAATCAAAAAAATTGCAGCCCATGTGGGGTAGTGGTTAGGATCATAGCACATTCACCTAGTACCCACACCTTTCATATACCCTGTGTTGCACACTTTTTGAATTTTCCTAGGGGCACGTCAGCTGATCCGGGGCACGACAGCTGAACCCAGGCCTGGCGCGCTCAAGAAACAAAGCAAATAAAATTTCCGATGTACGTGTTCTTTTACGGATTTCAGAACATAGGAGTGCTGCCAGATCCTTATAAAAAACTAAAAGATTGCATGGAACGAATTTGTTTCTCTGCAAATTCACTGATTTTTTGAGATATGGTAATCCTGAAATCTCTCATCGAAGCACATGTTTATATTTGCGCCAATCCTCGCGTCAGCATTTACCTACCTACCTGGTACCGAAGATTTATGGCTCGCTGTTCGGATATTCCCGGAGGGTTGATTGAGTGTGTATACTAGTTGGGTATACTATGGTTAGGATGCTCACCGCTTGCACTGCAACTCCTAAGTTCAACGTTGGTTGTTGGTAACAAGTTAGTGCTTGTGCTACTTCTGTCGGACTATCAATCTATCCACCGTTCACGGATATGTGGTGAAAAGAGTGTAGATAAAAGTCCATGAAGGACTGTAGCGATGGTCTGCTGCTTCGGCAAAAGAGGATGGTGAGATCAGCCGAGATTGGCGTTGTCTGAGGACGCGTAAATGCGCTGGTAGGCTAGCGTTTCGGTATCGTGGGTCGGGTTCTTTTCCCCAGCACAAGCAGCCACTACAAAAAAAATTTCGCATCCACGAATTTCGAGGGTCAAAGGAATATCGATCGGAACCGAGAAGGAGGTAACCTACTAAGGGTCAAAGAAAATTGCTAACTCAGAGGACAAACCGGGCCTGGAGAAAACAGACGGACTTAAGAGGACTTCATCGTTACCGACGATACTTATGGCATCCAAATAAGAGTGGGACATACACGTGAAAGCAGTGCCCACTCGCACCCTCCCAACCGGATCAAGATCCAAATGTACACATGGCTATATATTTTCCATTTAAGTGAAAAGCTCATACAAACATAATTTGTATGAATTTTTTTCTTAAATGAAAAATACAAACGTGGCCAATTTATGTTATAGTATTATTTATGTGATGGAATCACATAACACCATAAAAGGGCACGCGAGCGGAAGGCCAGTCTACCCGGGCAAGAGTCCCTGTAACGCATAAAAAGGGGAGAGCTCGCCCGATGGCTAGCCCATTATAGCGGTGGGGCCGGCCAACGTGGCAGTTCCCATACCTGGTCACGTTCTACGAAATAGAAAGACTGAGTTTTTCTTTACAATTAACAGACATTATATTTCTTTTCTTTCAAATTCAACAATTCAATTCCCTAAATTTCAAACGTAACTACCTCAATCCATTGTTGCTCGCTGAATTAGTAAGTATTTCGCAAATGAGTAGTTTCAATAAATTACTAGATATTTCGCAAATGAATAGTTTCAATAAATTATTAAATATTTCGCAAATAAACAGTTGCAATAAATTATTAAATACACATACTCAAAAAAGTCTGCGTACATCTCATTAGTACAAACTGAATTATGTATGTTGGAATCGTATGAATCAATAATGTGATCTTGATTTAATCATTTCGATAAAAGCGCCTAAACTGCAAGAAATGTATTGAAGCAGGTTTGTTTAAAAAATTCCCAAAATTATAGAACATAAAGTAATTTCAATACTTGGAAGTCTGTGAGCAGCCCCAAAAAAGTCTGCGTACACATCACAAAATTTGGGGATTCCCCGAAATGTGCAATGTTGTTGCCTTCATTTTTTCATTGTTCTGCGTGACAGTACTGCATTGTAAAATTGTCTGAAAGACTATTCTTTAATATGGAAGTAAAAAATAAGGAAATCAGTGTTAGTGAGCGTAAAGTCATAGTAAAGTTGCGTGAAAACGGGAAAAGTTTTCGTGAAATCGCAACATTAGTTGGGAGAACCCATTCCTCGGTCCAAAGGGTTGTTGCTAATTACAAAGAAAGTGGTTTGATTATTTCACGGCATCGGTCAGGACGACCTCCTTAACTTACAGCACGTGAACGTGGGAGTATTATTAATGCTGTGAAACAAAATCCCCCATTAACTGCGTTCCAAATTGCGCAGGATATAAAAAAGAAATACAATAAAACAATAAGCGATGAAACAGTGCGCATAATTCTCAGAAAAGGCGGTTACCATGGTCGAGTCGCACGTAAAAAGCCGTTCATATCGGAACGGAATCGCCGAAAGAGAGTGGAATTCACCAAAAATTATGTAAATATTGGAAAAGAATTTTGGGAAAGCGTTCTTTTTTCGGACGAAAGTAAGTTTTGTATATTTGGGATAAAAGGACGCAAATTAGTATGGAGAAAACGCTCGACAGAATTCCATAAAGAAAATTTGATTCCCACTGTAAAGCATGGTGGCGGTGGTGTGATGGTTTGGGGGTGTATGGCAGCCAGTGGAGTGGGGGAACTCGTTTTCATAGAATCTGCAATGGATAAATACGGCTACCTTAATATTTTAAAAAATAATATTAAGCAAAGTTCAGAGAAATTGCGGCTGGGGAACGCATTCTTCTGTCAGCACGATAATGACCCCAAACATACAGCTGAAATAAATAGGCTTTGGTTGGCCTACAACGTCCCAAAACTCTTAGGTACACCTCCTCAATCACCAGATTTAAACCCAATTGAGCATTTGTCGGATTTACTTGAAAGAAAAATTCGAGAGCAAGACATAACTAGCCAAGAGTCATTAAAAAATGTTATTTTGAACGAGTGGAACAAAATAACGGCCGAGAAAACATCAAAACTTGTTCAATCCATGCAAAATAGGCTAAAGGAAGTCATTTATAGGAAAGGCTATGCAACTAGATATTAAGGTTCAAAATCTCGAAAGCTAATATAGTGGTTTTCAAATAAAATGAATAAATTTTTTCGGGTGTACGCAGACTTTTTTGGATGGATTTTCATGACTTTTTGGAAGAAACTTTTTTATTTTGGTTATTCTAAACAGCGAACGAGTGATCAGTTACATATTTATGTATCATATAGTTTAATGAATATAATAAAGAAAAGATTTTAAGTTATAAATAAATGGCAAAGGTTTTTATATTGATATATTTGCTACGACCAGCAAGTGTACGCAGACTTTTTTAGTATGTGTATTTAGCAAAGGTATAATCTCAATAAATTAGTGAATACCTCGCAAAGGAAAAGTTTTAGTAAATTATTAAATGTTTCCCTAATGAATAATTTCAATAGGTTATTAAATATTTTGCAAATGTGTAGTTTTATATTATATCTCGACCAATAGGGGAAGTATGGACAAAACGACATGTATGGACAAAATGACATAGTCACCTTATTAAAAAATTGACGGGTTTCAGTAACGTCTCCACGACTGTATCACGTGACGACACGTGTTTTGCGCCTTCAAAAGTTTATTTTGTAGATGCTTTTCTCCTGTTTTCTGGTGAGTTATTTGTTGTTATTTGTAATTATTTCTATAAATATAAAATCAATGAACTTATGCCAGTACCCAGTGATTTCGATTAATTTTATTGCAATTATGTGGTGCTTGATGGAATTTTGATTTTTTATTAATTTTTGTTCACATTTGGACAAAATGGCATGCATATACAATGGACAAAACGACATAGTATGTTATTTTCTCCGTAGAGTTTATGATAATTAACATTTATTATTTTGTTTAGGTGATATGCTGTGAAAATACGAGAGAAAAACTAATCGGCAGTCTTGGAGCTAAGAATCCATTGATAAGGCTATTGAAGAATGGGAGCAAAAAAATGGGATGGGAATTGGGCGCAAAAACATTCGGTGTTCCTCAGGCGCCGCTTAGAAGGCATGTACTCAATATGAACAAAACCTTGAATTCTAACTCTAAAGGATTAGGAAGATTCAAGAAAACATTTTCAACTGGAATTGAGCAGGAGTTAATAGAACACATAAAGTTTTAGAAACACGACTTTTTGGTTTCAGAAACATGACTTTTGGTATCACATCACTCCAAGAGCTTGGCTTTGAACTAGCGGAAAAAAGTAGTATCGACCACGCTTTCAACAAGGACAAGAAACGTGCTGGACAAGAATGGCTTGACGGTTTCCTGGGAAGAAATAAGGACATTTCTCTACGCACCCCAGAACCAACTTCTGCTGCAAGAGCGCAAGGGTTTAATAACCCACAGGTAGCTAAATGTTTCGGTATTTATGAAGAATTTTCGAAGACTCACAACTTTGGACCTCACCGAATCTTCAATATGGATGATACTCACTACAGTCCAGAAACCACAAAAAATGCTGGCCACCAAAGGCAGGAAACCGCGTCGGCTGTCTCACCAGTGCTAAGAAAGGTTCAAATGTGACAGTAGTGCGTTGTACGAATGCCATTGGTTCATTTATTCCGCCATGTATGATATTTTCTAGGAAGGACATGAAAAATGAAATAGTTGATGAGCCTCCCACCGGCACTCTTAGACTAGCACAAGAATCAGGATGGATGAACAAAGATGTGTTTGTCAAATGGCTAAAACATTTTCAGGCACATACGAAATCTAGCAAAGACGATCCGGTTCTACTTATTTGTGATGGTCACTCAAGTCATATGTTAAAAGCATTGAATGTTTGAGTTATGCCAAAGAAAATGGTATTCATATGTTGTGTTTACCGCCACATTGCACCCATAGAATGCAACCCTTGGATGTTTGTATGTATGGACCACTAAAAACTTATTTCAATCAAGAAATTTCTAAGTGGCTAAAGAATCATGTAGGGTGCGTTGTTACCCATTTACAAATCGGCTATTTGTTTAATGAAGCATATGAAAAAGGCCGAACTGTTCAGAATGCAAGAATGCACCTCTTCAATCCAAGAAGATCCGAGTAACGATGTTGCATCTATTTGAAATCCATCAGCAACAAATGACGCTGAAGTAGATTTTTCACAAAACACAACGCAAGCCATCACTCATAATGATATTACAGTTGTTGTTTCCGATATGGTGAACCTGAGTTTAGAAACATATGAAGAGAAGTCTAATACAGTTGAGGTAGCTGGAGCAGCGTACGATGACGGTGTGAGGCCTGGTCCATCAAAGCAATTACTGACATATCCAGTTGCTACTATTTCGCCAGCACCACAGGCGCAGCTCATTCGAGGCCAAGGAAAAAGAAAATTGAAACCTGTCAAAGGTGATTGGCTATTAACTTCTACTCCAAATATACAGGAAATTATTGCTAAAAACAGACCAAAGGATCCACCGGTAAAAAAGAAGAGACAGGTTAAAAGAAAAATTTTTGATGAGGATGAAATAAATATTCCTGTTTCCAAAAGCGCTCTACCATCAGAGAAGAGATTGAGAGTATCGAGGCAGCGTACAACTGCTCTGATATATGATAGCTCAGGAAGCAAAGATTGCTTATGCGAGACAAAAGACGACGATAGTGACTGCGCTTGCATTTATTGCAATAACCTATTTTCCCGTTCTAAGCCCGGCGAAGGTTGGTTACGATGTATGAATTGGTTCCTTTGGGCTCATGCGTCATGTGCTGATGTTCCAAAGAGGACCAAACGAATTATTTGTGAACTGTGTTCTTAAAAATGAGTATGTCATGATGTCCTTACCTTATATGTCATTTTGTCCGTACTATATGGACAAAATGGTTTTTGGGATTAATTGCCATTTTTCCTTAGTATATATTTTATTATAGTTCCTACTTAATTAAAAAACTGCGCAACTCATAGTCAATGAACCTAAGATGAGTAAAAACGATTGAGACTGATTATAATACAATTAAATAAATAAATATTATTAAAAAACAAAACACCCTGTCATTTTGTCCGTACTTCCCTACCATCCATATATAAATAATTTAACGTCAATATTTTTGGGGAATAAATCATCCATTACTGAACTTTGAAATAGGATGAATAGATTTCGAAAATTAAAAAACCCAAGAAAAGGACACTTACCCAGCATCCTCGCTGGGCGACCGGTGGCGATGTGGGTGTATTACAATGATGCTGGATTGTTAACTATACGTTGAAATTGTTTTACTATATACAAAAATTCACTCGCTCTAACTTATTTGATTAAATTTTAACTTATTATTATAATTATAATTCACTTGAACACTTTACAGACAACTCCCGTCGGGCGAATAACTTCATCTTAAGATGAATAATAATAGAAATTAGAAAATGCGTGACGTGACTTAGACTTAAATTCTCATTCATTGCCAGTCTCTCGTAATCTTGAATGTCCAATCCCGTTAAACGAACACTTTGGTGCGATTCGACTGCAGAGGACTATTTCCAGAGGCGTTGTTTTGTGATGTTTTCCCATGCGACACCGAGTATTGCTAGTAACCTTGAACAGACGGCAACTGCCATTTCCCGTTGATAACAGTTTTCAGGTCTTTTTAGGTCTTTGTAAAGAATTTTTTACAAAGACCTACTAGTTTCGCGACCTGTCTGTCCGTCTGTCCGTCCGTCCGTCTGTCCGTCTGTTCGTCTGTCCGTCTGTCCATGCGTCACAGCTAGTTTCCTCAGAAACAATAGAAGCTAGAATGCTTAAAATTTGTCAAAAGGTCAGAACTGATGGTTTCTCAAAAGTTAAGGTCTTACCAAAAATTTAAAAATTTTTTAAGGGGGTCCCCCCTAATAACGAATGAACCCTTAAAAAATTTTTTAACCAAAGGTAGTCGAGTGGGGTATCAAATGAAAGGTCTTGATTAGAACTTTTAGAATCTGGAATAAAAAGTCATTTTATGAATCAGGGGGTCCAGGGGAAGGCAAAATGTACCAAAAATTTGTGTCCCCCCTAGCGATTGAACACCTTTGAGCCGAAAAATCTGAAAATTGTCACGAATGTGGACCTAAGGGCAACAAATATCTCAGAAAACGAAATTGACTCAACTTTGTTAATAATAGTATGATTTGTAGATTTCACATTTTCGCCCATAAAATCAAAACGGTACCTTTAAACTTGCAATGATATAGACTGGTATAAGATATGTACGTTCACAAAATTTAATTGAGATCGAATCATAATCAAGTGAGTTATAGCGATTTCAATTGTATGAAATTACAACAACAATTACACGTGTTTATGGTTGATACATATTTCAAATTGACCTAGGCACTTTTGTTTTCTTTCAATTTTCATGAAAATTTAAGGAATAGTGTTTAACTTGAATATGTTCAATTGCTAGACCAAAATGGCGGCTGAGCTGGGCTTATGAAAGAAACTGTGCATCTTTTGCATAAATTTGAACGATTTCATATCCAAGTATTGGATAAATAATTCAAGTCATCGATTCACGCTATTAGGAAACTTGTTTCTTGCCCTAGGATGTTTACAAAGACCTTCTGGTAGGAGCATTCTCCTGCTTACTCAACTTGTTTAAAATTGCGAACGCTAGATAATATCTCGAATTCAATTCACCCTTGTTGACACCGAGAAATGTTGGATTTTTACCTTTTGGCATGAATTCCAAAAGATAAAAATCCAACGTTTCTCCTTCAAAATACACGTATGGTTAGCGTTTCAACACATTCGTATAGAGATGCATAGTTCTACTAACAATTCTGCACACTCGGGTTCCACTTTGTTATGCATTTCTTACTTGGTACACAATTGAATGGACTTTTTAAATACAGCACGGCTCACTTTGAGTTTATGATTGCTTTACTCATTCAATTTATTTAGTGAAATGACACCATAATAACTATCACAATCAGAGCTAAGAAAATGCCAACTGGCACTGCAATTAACCCGACTGAGGGGATTTTAACTAAATATGCTTAAGAACTACTCTTTCAAATATCTTTAATAATATTTGCAAAGTTTTTTGCTATTTTCGTGACAATATCTTTTACAAATCATTTAGATATTAAATAACAACAGGCGATTTCAATTATTGTATATGTTGCACACCGCACCCACATCCGTTTCAATCGACACCTCGAGACGTCTCCCATCCGTGGCGATTCAAACTAGCTTCCCTCGATTCGCCCAAGCAGATCTCCCTTAATCCCCATGCCGCATCGGTAAATTTATGCAAGCTGCTAGCTCAGCCAAGATAGATTGCATTCGCCAATGCAATACATGGATTATCTCAGTGTTCTCATGTTCGAAATTTTGATTGCCTATTTGAATGTTTAAATTAATAGAAGTTTAAAATGAAAATTTTTTAATAATAATATAAGATAAATATCATAAAGAATATAATTAGAAAAATAGTTTAAATTTAATAAAGAAAAAAAAAATTATATAAAATTTACATTTAATAAAAATAAATAAAAAAGCAGTTTGCTTAGGCGACTGCTCGATTACTACAGATACTGATTGAGAAATCAATTAATAGTCACATGTTTGCAACCAAAATGGATAAACACGAATAACCACAAATAACTTAGTAATTGCCATTTAGCCACCAAAACATAGACTGTGTATTGTTTGAAGTGTATTTATAGAAAGTCCGGGCGAGTTTTTTGCCAGCGCAAGATACACTACAAAGAATTATTCGTGCGTACGATTTCAAGATCTAGTTTGTCTTAATGAAACTCGAAGGGAGTCTATGAATGCGCCCTACTCTGCTGATGATACACGTCATCCTTCCGTTTTCAACAGAGAACTGATACCAGAAAATCGGATAACCGGAAGGGTTTTGTGCCCCGACGCATCCTCCCATCTGGATCAAAATCCTGATGGCTAGGTCCATTTCAGGGACCGATCGTCCCATGGTGTGAAAGCACCTAACACCAACAAAGAATTCCGGTTTCAAATCCGAAGGTGTGTCTCCCCTTGGCGATTTCTTGGCCATTCCAGGGATAGAGAGGAAGACCCACTTTTTTCCTTTAATAATCCATTTTATTTCACGGACAATCGAAATTTAATTCAAAGCAATTTAACTTTACCAGTCAATTCAGTTAACAGCTTAAGGTAATTACGGGTTTGTAACATAATTTTGCAAACCCCTACTAAAGTCGCGTCCTGTCTGTCCATACACGGACGGACGGGCAGTCCGTCCGTGTATCACATCAGTTTTTCTTGCAAACGGTATAAGCAAGTAACATGCAATTTTTTATGTTGATGTAAAGTGATGCCCTCTTCAAAGTCCCACTGCAAAAAAATTAATAAGGTATTCAAGGGCGCCTCATAATATGTATTGAGGAGTGGCGCCGAAAAAAACCACTGGACGTAGCCCATGTAGGTATTAATAAAGGCATTAGTGAGAGCATTTCAAAATTGTTCTTAAATTTAGATTTTTTGCTTCAAGTAGCAAACATACGAAAAATGTGTGTCCGCTTTGCGATTGGACATCTGTGATCTGAAAAATCTGAAAAAAATTTTGGAGGTTGGTGTTTATGCGTACAAGAAGAACAAATATCTTAGAAGTCAAAATTCGCTAAACTTTGTTAATAATAGCATGATCATCAAATTTCACATTTCTCCCAATAAAGTTGTGAGAATAGCCTTAAACTCAACAAAATTTGGCATTTAAGTAGCCTTATAAAAGCATCTACTACTTTGTAAGTTTGATCGAAATCGGGTCATATTCACGGATGTTACTGCCATTTGAAATTTCTCTAATTACAACAACAATAGAACATAATTTTATGGACTTCCCATCGAATCAGACAATGCAGTTTTTTCGCACTTTTTTGATTTTGAGGCAATAAATTAATGGCTGTGTGCTATCCGCATGAAAGCAAAATTCTTCAAAATTTGGCTGATCAATGTACACGCCTCAACCAAAGAAAAGGAAGAAGAAACAAAGTAAACATTTTTCAATCACAAGACTAGTCGACTTATTGCCTACAAATGACAAAAAAATAATTCTGGGTGATTTCAATGCTACAATAAGCTATCTTATCGGGGGACGACTGGAGGATATAGCCTCCACGATGAAACGAATCACAACGACCAGCACCTGATTGACTTTGCATGTGGCAAAAATCTAGTCAGACGTTCGACTTGTTTCTCAGATCGACGGATACATAAAATGACCTCGGTATTACCGGATGGTACCACCACGAAAACCAAATCAACCATGTTCGGATCCAACAACGGTGGGCTTTGAGCATAGTTGACTCCGTACATACCGAGGATCCGATTGTAACTTGGATCATTACTTGATCAAACAAACAGCGTCTATCGCCCAAACTTTCACGTAGACCCTCGACAACCAGCTGGCTCCTATCTTATCAGACGCATCGCTAAAGACAAACAACGAGCTATGGGTGAACTGAAAGCGGCAGTTAAGACCGTGACACAATCGGTGATCGGACATCAAACCCGGCGCAAAACAAATGATTGGTTCCATAATAAATGCCAGAATGCATTAGATAAGAAGAATCAGGCATACAGACAATATTTATGTAGGTACACCAGGGCAAAGAGAAAACATTATTGAAACCTCCGAAGAGTAACGAATAAGATCATAAGAATTCAGAAAAGAAAAGGTTTGGCGACCAATTGAGAAGTATGAATATAAGTCTAGTGAGCAACAACACAAAGCAAGCATGCAAAGTAGTAAAAAGCCTGAATTGTGACTATTAGCCCAAAACTACACTCTGCCGTGATGACATCGGTACCATTTTTTTTTTTGGTGGCAGGGAAGTGAATGCTATTTATGCACAGAGTCTGGGACTCCCGTGCGCGACTGGACTACCCACCAAACACCTCCCCTGTCAATCTGAGAACCCAGCCTGAAACCGTTTGACACATTACTTCGGGCCAGGTCTCGTTTTGTTACGCCGTGGGGCGCCTTCAAGCTGGGGAGTCCCTTTCCTAACGGGAGGGGAGAGGGCCCCCAGCCACAGCGCCCCCGGCTGTTGTAAGTCCCTTTTATATTTTAGGACTGCCCGAGCATAATGTGCCACCTGGTTCCATTTGTCAACCGATTCGGGCATCATGAAAGAAGTGGTATTATGAAGGCGCTTATTGGTCTCACGCTCAACTACGCCCCATACGTAATAATCGAAAGAATTAAGGTCTGGGGAGCTAGGTGGCCATAGGTTCGGTGTTATGTGGTCATGAAAATTTTTGGCTATCCAATCTTGTGTCGCCAACGCTTTATGTGAAGGAGCAGAGTCTTGTTGGAAAATGTATGATCTGCCTCCACTTACATTGTCTATCCAGGGTTTCACTACCGTCTACAAAACCTCGATGTATGCAGCAGAGTTCACTCGATGTCCTTGAGTAAAAAAGTGTGGTGGCATAACATTTCCTTCATTGCTGACAACACCTTAAACCATAACAGTGGCTAGAAATGTTGTGTACATAACAACAGGAACCTCCGTAGGATTTGAACATAGCCATCTGTCATTTCTGCGATTGGTCTTTTGATCTTGGTCAAATTTTTTCATCGGAATAAAACCATAACATTTTGGGTGCCTCAGAGTGTTTGATTTTATTTAAAAGGCGTTTTGATCGGAGAATTCTCTGTTCCCGTGTTTGTTCCGACATGAACTGTCGTCTGCGCATCACGTAAGACTTATACCGAAGGTCTGCGTGGACAACTCTACGAATAAGGCGCTCAGAAACATGAAGCTCACTCGCAAGGAGCCTCATTCATTTTGAAGGGTCCTCGTCTATGATCGCTTGCACTTGCTCTAAAAATTCTGCAGATGGGACAGTGTCAGAACGTTGTTCGTACTTTTTGCGTTTTGAAACCGATTCTGTATCGTCTCCTGATGCCTCCAATTCACGGGGAATCTTATGCACGAATGAACGGTACAGTATCATTGAGGAGTATCAAGGTGGTTTTAGAACAAGTAGATCGACAATAGATCAATTATTCAATGTCAAGCGGGTAATTGAAAAATACTAGGAGTTCAACCGAGACGTTCACCATATTTTCGTTAACTTTACGCAGGATACGACAGTATTGATCGTAACATACTGTACCAAATAATGCTTTGCTTTGGTATCCCCGCCAAATTTGTCCGTCTTACTAAAGTGACAATGACGTCAACGGCCTCTCAAGTCCGCATCAATAACCAACTTGCCAATACTTTTGACACAAATATCGGACTAAAGCAGGGAGATGGGCTGGCCCTATTGCTATTCAATTTGGCTCTGGAGTACGTCATAAGAAACCTACCTATCGATACACGAGGTACATTACTATACAAGCCGTGCCAAGTTGTAATCTATGCGGACGACATCAACAATTTGTTACAGTTATTAACAATTGCCAAAGAGCTCTTCCTGAAACTCGACAGCGAAGCAAAACTAGTAGGGCTACGAATCAATGAAAATAAAGCTTATGCTTAAGCTTATGACGCAGTCGAGGAAAAATCCCTCAAATACACTAAATATTACACTTGGCGAACACAGTATTGAAAATTTGAGTGAATTTGTGTATTTAGGCGCCAAACCGGTCATGTTAGAGACGAAATTTCCTGAAGAATACAGCTTGCAGATAAAATATTTTATTCAGTTATGACGATCTTGAAGACTAGCTGTATACACAGGAAACAAAGCTCCAAGTATACAAATCTGATATGACCTGTATTATGCTATGGAAACCTGACCATATTCGTTGGGAGAACTGAAGGGTGGAGACCAGTGGGGGAAACTGAGGAAACGCTGGTCTGACTCGGTCATCGTAGATAGTTCATCGCTGCTCAGATTTCAGAACTAAAAGAAGTGGTCAATGGACCAAAACAGTTGGAGGCGCTATTTGTAAGGAAGTAAAGACCCGAGAGGGTCTTAAGTACTATGAAGAATTAGATGCAAACGTCATATTACTATACAGGTCAAGGCAAGTAGTAGCCTATGCAGATGGCATCAACATTTTATCACGGTCATTAAGAACAACCAAATAATTTTCCTTGAAACTTGGCAGTGAAGCAGAACTAGTGGGGCTATGAATGAATGAGAATATAACAAAACTCAGGATGCAGTCAGTCCCAGAAAAGTACCTCAAAAATACAACATATACTTGGCGAATACATTATCGAAAATATGGACAGATTTGTATATCTAGGCGCAAAAATAACGGGAGCCGGTAATGAAAGAGATGAAATACGCAAAAGAGTATAGCTCCCTAGTAAAATATTTCAATCACTTCTGACGATCTTATACACAGGAAAGCAAAGCTTTAATTGTATATACATATATGATAAGATCTGTACTTTACTACGGGTGTAAAAAAATAACCTTAACTAATGCATCCGCAAACATATTGAATGCCTTTGAGAGGCAGGTTCTGAGGTGAATAATTGAAGCCAAGCTACATGAAGACCAATGCCAAATTTAAAACAACCATGAGATATATGAAATTTTTGACGAAGCGGAGGCCTCAATGATTGTAAGGCTGTGGAAGCTTCAATGGTCTGGCCACGTGAATCGTGCGGACAAACAATGAATAAAAAACCATTCGTTGGGATAACTGAAATGTGGAGATAAGTGGTGAAACTGAGGAAAAGCTGTTGTGACTCGCTCGACGAAGACAGTTTGTCACTGCTCCGATTTTGAAATTGGAGGACGCTGTCAAAAGACCAAGACTGTTGGAGAAGAAAATAAAGAACACTGAATTTATTTTCGAAGCAAGAATAATTTTGTGCCACATGTGATTAAAGTTTTTCTCAAGTTTAATTCTTCTATGCGCATTATATTGTAACGTTAGGTATAAAACCCTTCTGATAAGAGCGTAATTTTCTCTGCTCAGGTTGCTGTATATTGCAGGGGTTGTTGCCGAGATAAGGAGAATTTTTTTGTGAGGGGCACAAGGAGGCACTGATTCCATGGGGATACCTTATCTTTTTAATTATCAGCAACGCGCGTATGGTTTGGAAATGGGAAAGCAGGAGGTTTTTGTAAACGTATTCTCTCCCCTTCAGATCTTGCCTTGACCTGTGGTATTATTTTAAATTCGCGCATTGGGAGAAATTTTCTTAAAGATTACCTACCCCATGACACCACAGCCAGCTGTTTCCAGCACACGTATTCATCCCTAGGTATGGTAATTCCAGTTGAGATCGGCTATTATAGCTTGCTGAAGGGGGATTCCACCTCTCCTGTCCTTCAGGAGTATTTATTAACTAATTAAAAAATAACAATTTCACGGTCATTTCGAAGTATACCTGATCGATGCAAGTGTGGATTTAAATTCTATATGTTGCCTGTGAGAACCTGTACTAAGCTCCGATCCCGCGGAGCAATACACGACAGAGGTCTGTTATCCCCTCACAATTGCTGATCAGCTGGCAAGTGTTGGATTTTAGATCTCTGTCAATACTCTGGGTATTTTCCCATGTTTAGCGCTTCCAGACTATCCTGTGTTTTCATCTTTTCCATTTAAACGCTATTATTTTGTTTTTTCCGACAAATATATATTTTGGGAGTAAGTTGCTCCCTTCTTCAGTGTCAATTATTTTCTGAGATTACAAGGCCTTTTCGAGGATAATCTCAGAAAATAATTGACACTGAAGAAAGGAGTAGCTTACTCCCGAAATATATATTTGTCCGAAAAAAAAAACAAAATATAAAGCGGAATGAAGCTAGACGAGGACCAATGGCGAATTCGATACAACCATGAATTGTATGAAATTTTTGATGATCTGGAGGTCTCAACGATTATAAGACTGCGGAAGCTGCAATGGGCTGGGCACATGAATCGTATGGATGAACAACGGATACACAAGGAGGTATTCGCTGGGAGAACTGAAGGCCGGCGGCCAGTGGGAAAACCGAGGAAACGCTGGTTGGACTCGGTCAACGAAGACTGTTCATCGCTGCTCGGATTTCGGAATTGGAAGTTGCGGTCAATGGACCGAGACAGTTGGTGGCGCTGTTTGCAGGAAGCGAAGGCCCAAGAGGGGCTGCAGTGCTAAGAAGAAGACGAAGTATGATAAAAGAGAATAGTTAAAGAATTCTGATGTTTAGCTGGGAGATAGCTTTTTCTAATTTTTACGGGTAGAGGAGTTTTCATTCACTTCTTTCGTATAAAAAGCAAATCGAATAAAACACAGCTCCAACGACAACAACACACGCCTTTAAGTGAAATGTCCGCTCGCGGGCAATGCAAGGCACACGGCAAAAGCAATAAAACAGAACACCTCGATCAGGATAGCGGTTTCAAAAAGTAGTAGGAAAGTCGGATACTATTTGGGTGTGGGCGATCCGAGACCCGCGATCCGCTCATAGCTTGCTAGTAGCACCGAAATCTTTCAATTACACCTCGAAACTTCGATACGAATACGAACAAGAAGATACTACCGCCACGGTTGCTGCTGAAGCTGTTGCGGTTGCTTCTACTGCTGCTCGCGCTGTTCTCGCAACGTGTTCCCAGTGACGATCAATGACAGACTGCCCTTTGGTTCTCAATCGTCCACTCGCTGTCTCTCTGTCGCGCCGGGACTCAACGAGCCACTTGTCTTCCCCAATGCAATACATGCATGTGCAGTGGAAAAAAATGTTGCTGTGTCCGAATTTTCATTGGAGATTTGAATTATAAAGTTAATAACAAAAATAATAATATAGAAAAATTTAAATGATAATGGAAAAAGACAAATACCATAAGGAATATAATTATAAAGACAAATTTAAATTCAATATAGGGAAAATGATACTATAAAATTTATATTTATAACTGAAAAAAATAAAAAAAATATTTTATAGTTTATAAGACCACAAATTGGAATAATTAAATCCGTATTATGCTGGCTTTCGAGCAGTTTGCTTAGGTGACTGCTCGATTACTACAAGTGTAATCCGTTAGACTCAATTTTTTTTAACATACAGCTGTGCCCCGTCGAGTAACAACACGACTCAGCGCCTGGGACTCCCCTCTCAGATTTCTCTATTTCGTCTTCCGCATAGTCTCCAGTGGACTAAACGTTTTGCTATTTGCAAATACAGCGCAGTATATGGCTGAAATAATTAATTTAATGAAGCAGCCGGAAACCTTCAATAATACAATTACCTTGTATTGCGAAAAAATTTGATACAACTGGCGTAAAAATAATTTGGGAGAGAAAATCATGTGGAATGGCTGGACCTTTCAAAATTTTGGGAGATTCGAATAATTAATTTTAAATTGGGTCCCTGCAAATATAACCCTCAGTCTATATTCAAAGGTTCCAAAAGTAAAACTACAGAAATCAGATCCCCATCGGAATCTCTGCTACACCTATTGTTTGTTGGAAGTCAATCGTCTAGTTTCGAACCTTTAGCCAACTGATCGAAAATCGCAAGCACTGGAATTGTTATCAAAAATTTTAACAACGGCAAGGTGAGGTGTTTTGATTTTTAAAGGGTTTCCAAAGTATGTCTAGTCTAACGAAAGAATTCATCGAACTCGACTGCATTACTGTCTCGCCAACTCCTTTAATATAGACTTCAAGAATGTAGAATATATTCCGTTTGATTGAAAGCAAAGGAAGTGTAAATGTCAAAAGAAAGTAAGGAAATTTATTGATTTAATGAAAGAATAGTAGACAACGTATGGAAAAAGGAACAAACTGGGAAAACGAAATCTACATGAAATAATGCACTTTAGTATTCTGATTTAAGTATCTAAAAGTATGTCATTTTTGCATCTCCATATGATGAACACCGGCATACCATATGTTCATATTTTAAATATCCTAAGATAACACAAATAAAAGTAATATTTGTCAAAAAACGGACAAAAGAATTCAAAATGCTGTTAAATACAGGCAAAAATTGGGAAAATTTCGCTACTGAGTAGCTCTCATATACAAATCTAAACAGCGCCAAGTACACCAAAAAAACGAGCATGCTAGAGAAAAGAATTGAAAAAAAAAACAAACCCAAAAAAAAAACGAACGAAAAACAAACCTAAAAAAAAACGAGCAAGAAATAATACAAAAGACAAAAGAATGTTAAGGCTACTACATTTAAACAAAGCAACTGGATCTAGATGATTTATACAAAAAAATTAATTAACCTATTTACTTGCAAAAAAGTTGAACAGACAGACCTACACTCATGTCAGAAGAATTTTGTACCCAATTTATTCGAAATTCAGTCACCAGCAACGAATAAAGTCAAAAAACATGTCAAAGAGATGTGCACGTTTTGTTGCAAAATAACAAAAATCACTCATAACATGGGTTTCCAAAAATATTTATGATATTGATCTTATTTGAAAATTTCATAAAGATCAAATCAAAACTGCAGTGTCTGATTCGATGAAAACTCCATAAAGTACCCAAATTGTGTGTTACTGTAGTTTCAATTGGAGAAATTTCAAATGGCTATAACTTCCGTGAATATCATTCGATTTTCATCAAACTTACGAAGTACGAGGACCTTTTGTAAGACTCTTTAAATATCGAACTTTATTTAATTTAAGGGTACATAGACGATTTTATTGGGGAAAATGTGAAATTCGAAGATCACACTATTATTAAAAAAGTTGGGCGAATTTTGACTTCTAAGGTATTTGCACTTGTACTCATAAACATCTGTCTCTATAATTTTTTTAAGATTTTTCAGATCACAGGTGTCCAATCGCGATGAGGGGGGGCACACATTTTTCGTGTATTTTCCCTCCTTGTGCGCCCCTCGAAGCTAAGCTAAGCCAATTTAAGACCTGTTTTGAAATGATCTCATCAAGACCTTTCACATGAAACCCATATCGGCTACCTTGAATGAATTTTTTTTCGGAGGCCCTCGTTAAATACCTTATAAAATTTTTTGTAGTCGAACTTTGAAGAAGGCACAACTTTACACCTACATACAAAATTTGAGGTTTCTAACTTAAGTAGTTTGCGAGAAAAATTGCTGTGACACACGGACGAATGGACAGACGGACAGATGGACAGGCAGGTTGCGATTTTAGTAGGGTTTTGTAAAATTATTTTGCATAACCCTAAACAAAGAGAAGTTAAATGAGTTTTTACAATCATATATTTTTACCCTATCTCGCCAACATTAGTTGATTCATTTTGAATATAAACCGTAAATATAAAGCCTTAAAAAATTAAATCATCTTTTATGTAAGAATAAGATTTATTTTATATGGTGATTTGCATTAGAACTCTTGCTTAATGATAATGCAATTCGAATTATCAGTTGTAATGATTCGCATTTTATTAAAGAAAGGAAATGTGCGTAAATAATAAACCTACAATGAATTGCTAATCAACCGTAAAGTTTTTCTTATCAGCAAACCCGTTCTTTTCCAGAAGGAACCGACGACGAGGGTGAGTATGCTACCGAGGGGGTAGGGTCGGTTTCATGTTGCAGTCGGAACGTAGTGCCGTAGTTTGGTTTTTAGTTAGAGTAGATTGATTCGGTTCTGAATTCGAGTAGTTTGTTTCGGGCTTATTCAGAAAGTTGAGGATGTTCCAAGTTGTTCATTTCCTTAGACTAAATGGAAAAAGAAAGTGAAACAAAGTAAAGTAAAGTTGAGTTGTTGGAAGTCGATATACGCGTTTTAAATCGGGCATTTGAATCGTCGGCTGATTCTTGCATTTGGACTTAGTCTGCTTGTGAAAGACCTGGGACCGAAATTTCTCTCCAAACTAGCTAGCCTACCAACAGCCACCTTAGAGTAGACCAAGGATGTCCGGACTAATAGACCTGGTGAGAACAGTACGTTGACAAGTTCCCAGACTTCACATCTGCAACCAATGAGAGGTGGGTTTCAATTTCCTTCGGGAAATCTCGAAACGAAACGGACGAAGAATAAAATCAACGGAATTGTGATGTGTGTGTATGACGAGGTGCACTGGTATTAACAGTAGCAAAGGGTAGAATATCCTTATTGCAAAAATTTTCCATAGTTTTGTATGGATTTGATTGCAAGAAAAATTTCCAAATGGATAGACAAATCAACAGCTATGGTTCTTATAAGTGCAACCAGAAGTATTTAGAGATTCAAAAACCTTGGCTGTGAAGGTATGTATTCTGGGTTATGAAAATGGTATTATAATATGGGTGTTTTACAAAGCTAGTGATAAGAAAGTGGTCTCTTTTTTTTGTTTACAATCTTTCGCAATTACTGCAGGGTTGGAAATGTGGCATTAAAATTTATATTTAATGTCAAGACAAACTAGCGCAAAATATACGAAAGTAAACCCCTCATTCAAATCAGGCTCTTGACTTTTCTAGTTTTATACGAAAAATACCAGTTAATACAGTTTTATCCCAAAATTTAATCATCCCGGTCAATGAAACAGAGAACAACGGAATTGGTACTGATGCTTGAAAATTTATTATTTCTTAGTATGGTAATTTGAGTTTGGCTTTCTTTTTGTTCTAAAGGCTTTTTTTCTAGCTTTGTGCCATCACAAACCCTATAAAAACTTTTTTTTTTAACTACAGTGTCAAGATTCTGAGGCAAAATCAAATCTTCTTCAAAACTTTAGAATCATGACCTCTGCAAGGTTTTCAAGGGGGATCCAACGTATGTGGTAATGCTAAAAAATAAAAGAAAATAGTAATGAAAAATTGCATCAGGAAATGTCCTCTTTTGTGTTCAATAACGAGAGATATAAGGCTGCATTAAAGCCACTAATTTGATTTGCAATGCAATCTGGATAATATAAAGTGACAACTGTCAGGTGGTGACGTGAAATTTATCAGCTCTATAGAAAAAAACGTTCAAAAAGTGTAATTTTAAAGTGAAATCAGCTGTTTCTTGATTTGGTGAATTTAGTGTTAGAATTTCGGTATTTTGAAGAGTGAAAATCAAGGATAAGTACATTATCTTAGAGGAGATTCTACATTTAAAAATTCTACATTAAACCGCGAGATTTTTCCAATTATTCTTTGTACGAGTGGAGGGATTCTCATGTAGTACGAAGATAATTTGGAAAATTTATAATAAATTTAGAAAATTTATAATAAATTTATAAAATTTAGAATAAACTAAATAACAATTTTTCCAACTAATTATTATTGATAATTTTCAAATTAATTTTATAAGCTGTATTAATATTATTTCCCCTACGCGTAATAAATTGATATTGCAGACAATTTATAAAATAATAATTATTATCATAAGATTAAAATAGTTGTGTTGACTATTATTGGTAAGAGTTCCTAAAATAATAAATAAGGAAAATGTCGACGGTGGAATGCAACAAATGTGGTAAATGCAAAAAGACCGCTAAGAATTCGGAGCAAGGAATAGGGTGTGATGGAATATGTAATAAGTGGTTCCACATAAGCTGTATTAAAATGTCTGAAGAAAGATATCTAAAGATTATGGAGATTACTCAAGATGTTCTTCGGATAAGCTCCGCTTGTAAATCTTATAGCAAAAAATTAAAAGATGATCGTCTCATAGAACAAGTTAAGCAAACAGTCAATCAGCAAATTGAACTGAAGTCTACCGTCAGTCCCTTAATGAAAAAAAACACTCATGTAAATAAAATTACATATGGATATGTGACCAAATTGGATACTGGTTTGAAGAAAGAAAAACGCACAAACACAACATCACAAAAAGCCCATTCAAGCTCCGATCAAACTCTTTTCGATTTCAAATCTAAAATCCGACCCTCTCAATGCAAGATTCCACTCCAGCTAGTCCGTCCGATTCGAAATGGTGGAGCGATTATTAAGACTTCTTCGAATGAAAATTCATCTACGCTTCTCAATATTATTAAGGAAAATATGAAGGGATATGAAATAATGAAAACTAAGTCTCTTCAACCAAGATTGGTTATAAATGGATTAGAGAAGCAATTCACAAACGAGGAGCTAAGAATTGAAACCCAAAGTCTGAACTCGAACATTTTAGATGAAAATAAAATGGAATTGGTTCACTCTAGAAGAATACGGAGCGGAACATGGTTACATATTTTAGAGGTGAATGGAACAATGTTCAAGAAGATAGCGAATAGATATGTTAATATTGACTATGGACCATACTACAATAAGGAAGATTTTACCGTCACAAGGTGCTTCAAATTCCAAAAGTTCAATCACAAGATATCAAAATGTGAAGGGGAACTGAGGTGTGCAAAATGTGGATCACAGCATGATATAAGAGACTGTAAAAGCTCAGTTGAAAAATGTTGTAATTGTATGGAAAATGGTAAGAAAATTGGCCATGCACACCGGGCAGATTCGACGGAATGCCCAGAATTGAAACGTAGGATTTTGATTGCTAAGAGAAGCATTAACTACGATGATTTATATGCCATTCAATAATACAAAGATATTTGAAGACACCCAAATTTCTATCCTCTATGCTAATATAAGAGCTTTAAGACAAAAACTTAACGAACTTCAAATTTATGTAAAGCAACATTCGAATATAGAATTAATAATACTTAATGAAGTCTGGATATATTCCGAGGAAGTGGAGTACTACAACATTCAGGGATACGATTCTGTATTTTCCTGCAGGCCCGGAAGAGGTGGAGGAACAGCAATTTATATTAAAAAACTCTTAATTTTGTAACGAGGTGAGTAATACCGGATAAATACAATATGATAGTCATCGAACTAGTATACCCTGGAAATAAAATAAAAATTGGCACATTTTACAACCCCACCCGGCTTAACGGACAAGACCTGTGCTTGACATTAGATGAACTATATTCTATGTAAAATAATTTGATCACAGTTGCCGGTACGATTATAGATCTAATGGTTGAATCTAATGAGTTAAGGATGTACAACGACGTACTAGAAACGAATGGTGCCACTATTGTGAACCCACTTCAACCTACCCGACTAGCATCTAATACCTGCCTGGATCACACAGTCACAAATGATAATCAAATTGCTGGGAAAATTGCTTATACTCTAGAGGACTGGCCTAAACTTGACCATCGTGTTTTGAAAGTTGTTATTCAAGGCATTAAAATAAATAAGAAGCAAAAGCCTACTTACAAAGTATTCAAATACTTAAATCAGGACCTCTTTAGATCAAATCTTAAGGGCTTATAACTAACCAAAAATCTTCAAACTTAGTGGAGCTCACAAACATCATAATGGAAGCTAAGGACACCTCGACTACGGAGGAAAAAATAAGATGTCGTCAACATTCATGGATAACCAAAAAAGTTATTGAGGCAAGTAAGAACAAGCGGAAGGCTTATATGAACTACAAACGGAACATGAATGATCAATCGCTCAGGTTTATATACATCGAAGCCAATAAAACATCTAAACGTGTTTTGAGAGAAGCAAAACTTTTGTATTACTCCAAAAGACTAGATGCAGCGGCCGACAATGCGCATGAAATATGGGACATAATAAATGAAGTTAAAAGAAACTCACCGCGTAACTCTACGTCCTAGGATTTCACCATAGAGAACTCATCTTCAGCAAATGCATTTGAAGCTGCAAGTATCCTCAATATCTTTTTTTCAACTATATGTGAAAAAATTGCCAATGGAATCCAGCCAGCGCCAACAAGCAATTTTACTTCTACAATTACGTTGCCCAAATCTTTCTTTCCCATGCATCAAGCTAACAAAGTTAAAGTAATAAAAATTATTGATGAATTGAAGCAAAATACAGCACCAGGTTTAGACAATATCACCATGGATGAAATAAAACTTATAAAGGAAGAGATAGCAGAATGTGTTGCAAATTGTCTAAACAAACATATTAGGAAGGGAACGTTTCCTGAGGAAGGAAAACTAGCAAAAATAGTCCCAGTCTTCAAGGGAGGAGACCGTATGGATCCAAATAATTACCGCCCGATCGCGCTTTTAACAGCATTTAGTAAAATATTCGAAAAATTAATAAACATCCGTCTATCATCATTCATTAAGGAAAATTCAATTTTAAATTTACAACAGTCTGGTTTCCAGAAAAATAAAGGAATTTTTGATGCTCTTTTCTCAGTCACGCGTTTCATAAATACAGGACTTGACAAGGGTGACTATGTTGCTGCCATTTTTGTGGATCTGAAAAAGGCGTTTGATACGGTGGATCATGAGCATTTACTTCGTAAACTCGAATTATATGGCATTCACGGGAAACCAAATCAACTTTTAAGGATTCTTACCTTATTCTTGTTATATACTAACAATTTAAATACATGTGGGCTAACGGGACACTATGCACTATATGCTGATGACACAGTTTTACTTTACTCGGGATGCAAAAAAGATTACTTAGAGAATGCCGTTAATGAGGATCTAAGTACATATCATTCGTGGTTAAGTAATAATAAGCAAGCGCTAAATACTTCTAAGACCAAACACATTATTTTCAAACAGAAGAACAAGGAAGACATTAACATTGATATAAGAATTAATAGCGAAAAACTGGAGAGAGTAGCGGAATTCAAATATCTTGGACTCATCATCGACCAACGATTAACATGGCTGTCGTATATAAAAAACTTAAGAAGACAATTAGCTCCTGTTATTAGATTACTGAGAAGAAATGAAGGGTTTCCAAGCAATATCAAGCAGATGGTGCTAAATGCATTCGTTCTGTCGAAACTACATTACGGAGTAGTAATCTGGAGCCAGTCATCAAAGCAACACCTTAATATCATCTCCAAGTTGCTTACCAAGGCTTATAAAAATATGCTAAATCTACCAATACGTACACCAACCTGATTTGTGTACCAATCAGCGAAAGCATTAACATTTACTCAAATCGTTGAAGCAGAGAAAGCCAAGTTTATTTTTAAATGCTTGAATTCAAATTCGTCGTCACATATTCAATTTATGAAAGTATCGCAGAAAAATCACTATAATGCTAGGAACGCAAATCAATTCATAATACCTTTTGCAAGAACGAACTGTCTAAAGAATGATGCTACGAATGATGCCTTGCGTATATACAATAATCTCCCAGATTCAGTTAAGGATGCAAACTCATTTATAGTTTTTAAAAAAAGGCTTAAAGAATATTTATATAACAACGATTGAATCTCAGTGCAATAAATTTCTACATCGCATCTTAGGGCCTTTCTTGACCCTATCGTCGAGATTGTATAGCAGAAAGATATTATTATGGAGAATCTCGGTCCAATAAATTTCAACATAGCATCTACGGGCACTTTAAACCCTATTGTCGAGATGCTTGAAATGACAGCTAACTTTATAACTCAGAGTTTTTTTCCCACGGCGTATTACAAAGTTGATGAGATTAATAGGATAAATTCACATAATTTGTGTGCCCCCTTATACCGATGGTCTAATCATTGTCTGGGTGGCACACCTGAAGAAACGACGAAATGTGAAGTGCAGACGAAGAAAGTGTGATGGAGAGTGGAAGGGAATGGAGGTATCAAAAAAAATGAAAAATTTCATGACAGAATTTAAAATTAATCAATGGCTTCAAATCCGTTTAATCATTTCTATTCTACAACTACTTACAAACTAACAACAAGTTGATCAAATTTCGATAATTGCTACCCATTAAAAATATTCGAAAAACTCTCTCAAATAATCAAAATTTAATGGCTCATAATTTGTACATGCCATCCTTAGATGGAAGGATAGTCGATGAAGCGTTGCTCCACGATTGCAATTAAATCTAATTAAAAGCTAAACAAATCAATCACTCAGAGCTCATGTCATCTGGACTTTATCTTATACAGCATTCACGATACAGTTGTCTTGTATTTCACTCAATTAAATTGTCGTAATTCCAGCGTAACTCAGTTTAGGTCGAATCAAGTTTTCTATTTATTAAATCTCAACGAGAAATATCTATAAAAGGTTCTGCACTGCCTTATTTGGTTTAAGATACACTCAACGCGAGGATTCTAACGTCTAGGCGACAGTCTAAGCCCCAAACTAACATACTGCTAACAACTGTTAGCTCCTGTGTACGAGTAACTTATTAGATATTGTCTGAATCTTAACCGTGGACTGAAGCGCATTGTCAATTCTTTAACTGATGGATGCGGTCAAGGTAATCGTGGATGTGTAAAATTGCCTGTTTTGTACAGACAAAACAATCCAACTTAGGAATTAATAAGAAACGTGTTAGCATAAATCATGTTTAAAAATATGTATTTGAATTCAAAGTTATGCTTTCTTAAGATACAGGCGAGATATACTATGCATACATATGTATGTATCTTAGGCACTCGACAGATTCATCTCGGATTGATCCTTGACCATATTAAAAGCGAAGAAATCATTTCGGCCTCATATAAACTCTTAAAATTTTTAGAACCGCATGAAAATTGGCGCTGCCCACAATGCTAAGTTATTTTTATCACGAAATCGGAAAAAATTCTTCAGAAACGAGAATTCATAAATATTTATATTGAAACGATTAACACTCTTCGCTACTTTCATGGCGCTTGATGAATATAATACGACCGGATGCATTGTTGCTGCATTCGATTGGAAGATGCACCTGAAAGCAGGAACTAGGTCAGCAGGAATAGTATGGAGTGTGGAATCGAAAATTTAACTTTCTTCGAGATATCCCAGAGAAGTCCCAGAAATGAAAATATACCAGAAACATTTCTTGATATCTATTCGAAAGTTTGTTTGGATCAACTACGAGGATTGGACTTTATTTTCAACACCAATACTTATTTTTAGATGCCAGATACACAAACGAAAATCATCAACGTGTTCATGAGCAAAGAACACTCCGTTTTGAATATTTGCTATAAGATGGAGCTAGTAGTATTAAAATGAAAATTTGTAGCTCATTTACCGCTCACTCACCTCGATTCTTATTTGTATGCAATTTATTGAAAACAATTGAAAGTGATTGCGATAATT
Organism: Odontomyia ornata; assembly: GCA_963969285.1. NCBI lineage: Eukaryota > Metazoa > Arthropoda > Insecta > Diptera > Stratiomyidae > Odontomyia > Odontomyia ornata. The sequence continues at coordinate 81,555,392 of OZ017738.1, forward strand.
TAAATCTTGATTGATCGAAACGTGTTAAGTTGCATGAAGAAGTTTTTTAATCATATAAAATTGCTCACTTAATGTAATTGATTGATAAGTCGTTTGATTTGAAACTCTCACCATTATGATTTTTTTTTGCATAAAATGCTCTTGTTTTTGTTTTTTGACTTAATTTCTATTATGATTGCCTTGTATTGTACGAGTATTATTTGTAGGAATTCGTGAACGCGAACTGCTTGAGAAACTTCCAAGAAGGGTGTAATAACTACTATAAACCGTAAACTGACATTTCTTGCATGGAGCTATTTTACGTAGGATGTGCTTTTATTTCCGTTGTAGTTATTTTTGCCTTCTTAAGTCCTTTTAATACTTTTCTGTGATAGCGTTCCATTTTTAGGGTTTTGTACAAAAATACAAAACCCTATTGCAATCACGACCTGTGTCCGTCTGTCCGTCCGTCTGTATGTCACAGCACTTTTTCTCCGAAACTATAGAGGCTACAGCCATGAAACTATGTAGAAAGGTCAGAAGTGGTGACTTCTTGAAAGTTCAAGGGTGGAAAAATTTTTCAAAGGGGCTTAAGGGGGGGTCTCCTTATATAGGGAGGTGATCCCTCAAAAAAAAATTTTCACCATTGGTAGTCGAGTAGGGTGTCATTGGAAAGGTGTCAATGAGATCTTTTCAAAACGTGTCTTGAAATTGCCTTATGAGTACCGAGGGGGGCAGGGGAAGGGGAGATGTACGAACTTTTCGCCAGCCCCCCTCGCGATTGGACACCTTCCATCCGAAAAATCTGAAAAAAATCATGAATATAGGCCTTTATGAGTACAACAACAACAAAAACATGAGAAGTCCAAATTCACTCAACTTTATCAGTAATAGTATGATTTATCGATTTTATTTTTTCTTGAATAAAATCTAAACGGTACCCTTGAATTCAATAAAATTTAGCAAACAGATGACTATTTCTAAGATTGATCTTTTCTGAAAGCTTCATAAAGATTATTTAACGAAGTTAAAGCGATTTGAATTTTCCTGTATTACTATGGAACAATGTGCCCTGTATTACTATGGAAACATATGGCTATGGAGCCATATGCGCTTTTTACCGACTTAGACACGACAGCTTTGCTAGGATTTGCATGAAAATTTCAGGAATGATAGGTATCATGAAGATGAGTACATACAATTGAAACAAGTCGAAGAGGCAGGAGATAGTTCCCAGCAAAAGGGCTTTGTAACCATTCTAGGATTCGAAAAAATATTCCATGAATCGATGATTACAGTACAGAGGAGTGGCCTCTGAAAACAAATTACATGAAAGGTAGCCGATATGAGTATCAACTGAAAGTTTTCTATGAGAGCTTTTCAAAACAGTTCTTAAACTGACCGTTTTTGCTTCAGTGGGGGCACGGGGGGAGGGAGGGGTGGAAATACATGAAAAATGTGTTTCCTCCCTCGCGAATTGTCACCCATGATCTAAAAAATCTGAAAAAATTATGAAGGGAGATATTTATGGGTATAACTATAACAAATACCTCAGAAGTCAAAATTCTTTCAACTTTGTTAATAATAGTATGATCCTTGAATTTCACATTTTCTCGAATAAAATCGTCGTTGACATGTTTCTTGATTTTCTTTGTTGCTGGTTACTGCATTTTACAAGTTGAGTACAAAACCCTTCTGACATGAGCGTAGGTCTGTCTACCCAACTTGTTTAAGTATGAAAAGGAGGACAATGCCATTATTGTGCACATGGACATCCGAGGGCCACTAAGCAAACAAAAGTATAATCATATAAAAAATAAAATTGGTGGATCCAACGGGCGTAAGTAACAGAAAATCGACGATATTTCCTTGTCAGTTCTTCTTCTCCTTCTTCTTAGCACCACAGCCCCTCTCAGGCCTTCGCTTCCTGCAAACAGCGCCTCCAACTGTCTTGGTCCATTGACCACGTCCTCCAATTCCGAAATCCGAGCAACGATGAACTGTCTTCGTCGATCAAGTCACCAGCGTTTCCTCGGTTTCCCCACTGGCCTCCGGCTTTCAGTTCTCTCAACGAATACCTTTTTGGGTATCGGTTGTTCATCCATACGATTCATGTGTCCAGCCCATTGCAGCTTCCGCAGTCTTACAATCGTTGAGACCTCCGGATCGTCAATAATTTCATACAGCTCACGGTTGTATCGAATTCGCCATTTTTTTTTGTGTGGTAGGGAGGTGAATGCCATTTATGCACAGAGTGTGGGACACCCATGCGCGACTGGACTACCCACTAAACACCACCCCTGTCAACCTGAGAACCCAGCCTGGAACCGTTTGACACATTACTTCGGGCCAGGTCTCGTTTTGTTACGCTGTGGGCGCCTTCAAGCTGAGGAGCACCTTTTCTAACGGGAGGGGAGAGGGGAAGAGGAAATGCCAGAAGAGCGATCCCCCAGCCCCAGCGCCCCTGGCTGCTGTGAGTCCCTTTTATATTTTAGGACTTGTTGCGAATTCCGGAGTACCGACTTTCTCCCATTCGCAACTTCAAATTGCCGTTAATTTATTTTATTAACATTTTTCCATTTTCCCTTTAATTTTTATTTCCACATCATCACAATCCTACCCTTTTCCCTGATTTCCAATTACAACAAACTAGTAATATAATAATAATTTTAATCTTCCCACTAACAAAATTTCATTCTATTCATTTCCCTAACAAAACCTAATTCCTTCCTTCATACTAACAAATTCTATTCACCAGTTCCCACTAACAAATTTTATTTTGTTTAACTAACGAAAATTGATTCACGTTTCCCTACTAACAAAATTCAATCTCATGCCCAGATGCATCGTTGAAGTTGCTTATGACATGAATGGGAGATCAACAATCCATGGCACCATTAGCTGCGTCGCGAGTTCTCAATCGGGGGTCTGCTGGAACCCTGAGTTCAAGTTCCCCCGGGCGCAGGGAAGCACTCTTTTTGGGGTATCGGCAAAACCAATAGCTTCCGTAATGTATATGTGACACTTTGCATTCAATCAAGCGCTTCTTGGATTGTGCAAATTGCCATATGTAAAACAATGGATACTATTGAGTTTGTCTATATGGAACAAAAGATGTGTGGGTAGTGGAATCGAAGTGTAATGAACTTCGATTACGTTACCCAGATGCGGCAGCGGTAATTTGAAAATGAAAAGGATTGCGGGATCGTTTTGGATGAAGGTGAAATGTGGAATGAGGTGGTGAGGATTGGGGCAGTGAGTATTTCACGGGAAGAGAAAAAGCAATTGTGTTTGGCGGTGTGGAATGATTAATTCGCGAAAAGATTGAGTATTTGGCTGGAAAAAATAATGGTGTTTTCTGTGCGCGGTAAAATTGAATTTTGTGTTAAAATTGGAAAAAAAGCAGTTGGTATTTGAATGGGAGTGAGGATTGGACTAAAAAAGAGTAATTGCTTTGAGTGAAAGTGAAGTGAATTTTTTTTGGATTTGAGAATTTTAGCAGAAGTTGCAAAAAATACAGAGATCAGAATTTGAAGTGAACGGTTATTAACTTTTTTGTGACAGAAGAAGAAATAGAATAATTTAATTGCGAAGTTGAGTGGCGAAAGTTTTGGTGTGAAGCAGGGCAAAAGAAATTACATTCGTTGTGGAATAACTTATGATCCATGTGGAAATATTAATGAGTTAGAAGAGTTTTTGGTTTTTGGCCTCCGGGATTAAAGTTGGTGCGAGTTTGAAGTCGAACTAGTTGAAATAAAAATTAAGTGCCGAGAGTGATTCTTTCTCAAAAAAAAAAGCAAGAAAAAAAATTGTTTTGTTGGGCTTCGAAAAGGGGCAGGTTCCAGAATTAAAGTTTTCGTTTCTGCAATTAAGCCAGAATGACGGGTTGGAGAGGGCGATAAGGGTGCTCCTTGATTTTCTAGTTTTGATTGAATTTTCGAGTTAATTTAAAGTTAAATTTTCAGTGGCCCCACACTGTTTTTTTTTGTCATCGCCGAGTGCTCGGGGATCAACGAGGAAAAGAGTGAGTATTTATTTGGTTTATTTTCCTATTACAGTAACAACTTCTCATCATCAAGCTCGTTTTGTTTCCTTGTGTTTTCCTTCATATAAAAGATTTTAGTTGATTATTTTCTTCTGTACGTTAAATCTTAAAGGGGGTGTTATAGAAATTGATAATTTGCAGATTCTGTTGTGTTATAAATTTGTTTATTTTTTTTTTGTGAATAAAAAAGCAGCCATGTCACAGTAAAATCCATATTTTTCATTTCTCAGAATGACCTCCCCTTTCCCATCCTTTTCCCTTTGTGCTAGTTATTTTATGTAAGGTGGCTCAGCACGAGCACAGGGTGTCCTGGAAGTCCATCGACACGACTGAGCGCTAGCCGGCCTCAGTTTGCCAACCCGGGCTACACACCCCTCTGCTAATTCTTAATTTGTGCAACTGCGTTGACTTCCGTGGTTACAACAGACTGCCCGAACTTAATGTGCCACCTGGTTCCATTTGTCAACCGATTCGAGCATCACCACAACTATATTATCCGGGGTGAGCTATCCCGTCTCCCTGTAGAGTTCCCTTCGCAGCCTGACCCATTTTGTACTCGCAAAAAATGTGTGACAGGCATTGTCCTCCTCTCCTGGGCAAAACCGACAATCTGGAGACCGTGACTTACCGATCTTGTGCAGGTAAGACTGAAAACACCCATGCCCGCTCAAAAGCTGGGTCAGATAGAAGTCAGTCTCACCACGCCTTCGATTTAGCCACGGTCTCACAGCCGAGATGACGCGCTTAGTCTACCTTCCCTTCGTGCAATTCACCCAAGACTGCTGCCAATCGTTGAGCGAGCGCTGTCTCTCCTCGCGGACAACTATCTCCCTCGCATCCTCGTTTCGGCGGAGGTAAATAGCGCGGTGCTCTCTAGCAAGGAGGGCGACAAGTATCACACCTGCAATCACTCTCACCGCCGAGTCAGAGACTGTTGAATACGAAGATGCAATTCTCAGTGCTCCTCTTCTCTGTACCTGTGCCAAACGTTTTCGGTATACCTCCTTGCTGAGAGCGTCGCCCCATACCTCTGCTTCGTACAGTAGCAATGACCCTACAGCACTCATTAAGAGGCGTCTTCTTGATGGGCTGGGTCCCCCTACGTTGGCCATAAGTCGACTCAGAGCTAATATTCCCGAAGAAGCCTTCTCAGCCGTTGCCCTGATTTGCTCAGAGAAACTCATCATCGAGTCGATCAGTAGCCCCAGGTACTTCACCGCTGGCTTCGATTCGATTTGCATGTCTCCAATACTGATCATCCTTACTCTAGGGATTCTCTTTTTTGTCAAGATGACCACTTCGGTTTTCTCCAGTGCTAAACTCAGCCCGGAAGCAGTCATCCAGTCCCTCACTCGGCGCATTAGCTTACCTAGCCTGTGTTGTGCTTGTTCAACGGTGCGTCCGGCGACCAGAGCCGCAACATCATCCGCATAGCCGACCAAGCGCGACTCATGTGGCATCTCAAGTCTCAGTAGCCCGTCGTAAGACACGTTCCACAGGTATGGACCAAGGGTAGATCCCTGGGCAATACCCGATGTAATTCCATCCTTTTTTGGCCCTGTGTCGTGTCGTAGAGCAGGCTTCGGTCCTTTAGGTAGTTCCTCAAAAGCCGGATTAGATATTCTGGAACTTGAAAAGAGTTTTCCAGCGCGTCCAGAATATCCACCCATCTAGCGGAGTTGAAGGCATTCCTGACGTCGAGTGTCACCAACAGATCGATCCGTCGCTTGGTGCGACTGTGTGCCTCTGCCTTTTGGATCGAATTCACCATTGGTCCCCGTCTTGCTTCGCTCTGATTATTCGCCTCAGAACTCGTCGCTGAAAGGCTTCCAATATATTCCTTGACAATTATTCGATTTTAATATCCTTCTAACTTTGTCACTAGATCTAGCGGAAGACTGGTCCCTTCAGCGACATTTTTAATATTCTAGCGGCTAAAAACAGTATCGAAATTTTTGGCAGTTAGATGATAATCAGTGCAATCTCGAAGATAACAAATTAGAAAAATAAAATTTTACATCTTATTTGGAAGCCGATACTAGTTACATTAAATATCCAATCGGGTTGAGAAAATTCAGACATAATATTGGTGTTCCATGCCGATGTTCTAAACTCAATTCTTATTCGATAGTATGCATAAGCAATCAGCTAAAAGCTTCACCACCCAGGACACTGTTGGCCGTTACAGGTAGAATCGACAACACATAGATCACGATAGTTCACTTTGTTTTCTGTCAAATAAGTCGCTGATCCAGTTTTTTAATATCAGAACGCTGCCCGCTGCGGTCTATTATGGATAGTTGCTCTGTGGGTCTGTTGCAGGCGTTCTATGTGGCGAGGCCTTTAAAATTTTGAAACCAAATACATATCTCTTTATCACCGCATAGCATAAAGAAAATGTAGCAAAAATGTATAAATTCAATTGGTGCCGTTTCAACCGGCAAAAAATATTTAAATTTACTACTACATTTAGAGATATCTAGCGGACTTTTTCATCTTATGTGTTATAAAACTGATGAGTGTTTCATGCTAGATTGGGGAGATTCTTTTCTTTTCTTCTTGATGGCAATAGGCCCCAGGTTCAATAAATTGGTGAAAAAAACAGCGTTATGCGTAAACATACATAGTATCGAGCAATTGCGAGTGGAACTCGCATGAAAAGGTTTCCGTTAACCAAGTTTTAGTCCAGTGCATTTTTAAAAATACAGCTTCATTTTCTGTTTTGCACTTACGAAAATTGTGTATTTTCATTTATTTTCTTTAATAACTGAAAAGTTATTCTACAAATTAATTCTATTCATTTGATGTGTAGCACGGTGCACATAGGAAAACTTTTTTTATCCTCCCTTCTCCTCCCCAAAAAGTTACCCTTAGCTCAAAAGTAAATATCTTTAATTTACACGAACGAGTTTGCGTGGCAACAGTTCATAAGTGTACCAAATTTCTGCTTTATCTGTGTGTTACCAACCAGTGTACCCTATGTATACTGGTAAGAACTGGGAGTTCAACTTGATGCGTATCCTATATACAACATCAAGGCTCCCGGGGAAAGAATTCACTGTAACACCACTTACCTGCTACTCTGTCCATTTAAATTCTTTAAACATGTAACTCTCGTCTTTGGTGTTCTGGTATTAAATGGACAGAGTAGCAGGTAGGTGGTGTTACAGTGAGTTCTTTCCCCGGGAGCCTTGATGTTGTATATAGGATACGCATCAAGTTGAGCTCCCAGTTCTTACCAGTACACATAGGGTATACTGGTTTGCAGCATGTGCTGTGGGCCCAGAGTAAATTTGATATTACAGACGGACAAACAGACACCCGAATGATCCTATAAGGGTTCCATTTGTAATGAATTTCGAAATGTCCGTGTAGGACACGGGTGCCAATGGTCTGGCACAAGTGTCAGCGAGCTAAAACAACACCGAGCTTAACTAACTAGCTTCGCTTAACGACCGCGTACGCGTGCTTGACGACTAGCATTTGTGGGATCATTTGAGGCGGGTTCTTGTCAAGCCACGAAGCTACTCTACAAATTACTTATCACGCGTACTCTACTCTACAAGACGTACCGATCAATTTTTATTATCTTTAGTAATGTTCTATTAGGTGTTAAGTAAGCTACTCTACATTAATTCAATTTTTTTTTTTGCCTCGTTAAAGTTAGCGGACACGGAGGCTTGAGACAAATGCAAACATTACACAAAAAGCAACCGTTACTTTCGCCGAAGAAGGTCGTTGCATTACAAGGGGAATGTCAAACCTAAAGATGTTGAAGTGGCTGAACCTCTCATCTCTGCGTAAAGGATGGAAACTTGACGGATGTAGTTTACTTTACACTAGTAAAACAACAAACTAAGCAGTTTCGACGGGGTGACCACCTTATCTCTTCAGGAGCAGCCACTCCTGATCACCACGGGGCTGCTCGACTGCTTATGTTTATTACAGGTCAGTCTCTTCGATGCTGACCCAGACATGGAGAGAGTGAAGGATTTCGCTCTACACTAGTGAAACAATTGTTTCCGCAGTGGAGAGATGGTTGTTATAATTTTGGGCCCCTCTCCTTGAATACAAGTCCCTGTCTTCTACAAAAGTATGCTCATAAAAACCGCTAACCAATCATAAAAACAAATCGGGTGTCGGTCAGGACTAATTGATGATGCGGATTTTATCACTGCTGGTCATCAGATTAGCTCCCAGCAAAAACTGACGCAATTCCAAGCAATGTATTTGAAAACCCCTGGCACCATCAGTTTGTTCAAAATTAGAACTGTCCGACTTCAAACTGTATAAAAATGTGCAAACCTTTCTTTTGGTAACATTAAGGGACGAACTACTCTATAACATCATCGGCATGTTCAGGCGACAGAGCCACCACGAACGAAGAACTCCAGAAGATGCTATAGACCTTATTATACTGAAGACAAGACAAACAGCACCATGAGAAAGTTTATCGGTGACTCTATCTTTACTTTACGGAACCCTCCAAAGTATGCTACGTTAATATCAAATGGTGAGGGTGACAATAACAATTGAATCGGTTCATCTGCCGACAGCAAAATTAAAAATATGATAACTCGAGGGAGAGTGGTGTTGTTTCCCCTTCGGGCCCCACGTTGGACGCCATTGTAATGAATTTCGAAATGTCCGTGTAGCACACGGGTGCCGATGGTCTGGCACAAGTGTCAGCGAGCTAAAACAACACCGAGCTCAGCTGACTAGCTTCGCTTAACGACCGCGACTTCCATCACATTTCAATGACTTCACAGCAAACGGTTCTATGTACGAGTATATTGCAATGGATACCATGGGATTTAGAAGATATTCTGTTGATGTTTCTATCTATCTAACGCAAATATGAGGAAATATTTTCAAACTTCAGTTATATCTTAATCTAAAATCAATTATGCTCAAAAAACAAACTGCTCAAAATTATATTACAATGTTTTTCCAGCCAATTCAATCTTGAATTGGAAATATGTATACATGTGCAAGAGTTTAGATATTGATTTGGTGATAACCATACTCACTTTTTCTACTTTTTATTAGTAGTAGTATTTACTAGTTGCAAACATATAAATGTACCCTTTCACAACTTGATAGTGATACTTTCCGATGTAACAAGCTCTTGGCTATAATAAACTTAATACGCAACTCCACTATAAGAGGGTTGCACAGTATTGTTAAAAATCTTATACTTCTTACACAAACACAATTTTATAGCACTTTCCCTCCAGAATCGTTGATTGAATACCACAAATACCAAAAGTAAAAACACAAATGATTGTAGATTGTGTGAAATGGGTGTCCTGCACCTCAACCTTTGACAGATTTATTGTGCCCCCATTCTCACTGCAGTGATTAGAGTTCTATGAACAGACCAACCCCTCTCAGAAAGTGGATGCTCTTCATTGGCTCCAGGTGTCCAAGTTGCTCCTCAGCTAGGCAGTAAGTTCCCAGAATGTCTCTCCTTCTCCCGAACAGAGCTTCGCAGCCCCTCAGAAGATGTTCTGCTGTTTCATCTGCAAACCTGAAGAACCTGCACTTGCCGTTCTCCGTAAAACCCATTTTCTTGAGGCACCTTCCGAGTATCTTTAGTTGATGCTTGCCTAATTTGATGCACGATTTGTATCGTTTCGTATCATAGGCGCTAAACAACGCTTTCGATTTTTCAAATTCTAGATAACTACTCCAGTGTTTCTTGCGTTCTCTAGTTTCTACTTCCTTCAGGTATCACTGCACAAAGTGCATCTCGACCACACTGAAGCGTTCAGGACCAACGAACACTGTTTGTGATCCTTTCTTCGCTAAGAGGTCTGCTTTTCCGTTGCCTTCAACCCCTGCATGCCCTGGCATCCAGTACAGAGCAACTTTGTTGTTTCATCGTTGATGATTCAAGGGCTTTAATACCTGCTTGGCTGTCAGACAAAATGGCTATTGTTTTGCTCTTGTATCTTTTAAATGTATTGCACTAGCTGCAATTGCATAAACCTTCGCCATGAATATGCTTGGCACCATTTCAAGTGGTTCATAATGATTGGTGCCTGGTCCAAACACTCCGATTCCTGTTCCGTCTACGGTCTTTGACCCATCTGTTTACCACTTATAGCATGTGGCTCTATGAGGTGTACATTGGACTCAGAGCTCCATTCCCTCTTGTTGCTCAACTTTGTACAAAACATTTTGTCAAAGATGAACTGAATTGTTAGGCCGTGAAGTGGATCTATGGGAACAGCTTAAATAAATTAACTTGGTCACTATGCCCAATCCCAGACACACTCTCCCTTTCGAGATTGAATATTTTGATCATTGTGGACGTTGATATTTACGCTATTGTTATGTGGAAGGGTGATAGATTTAATTTTTTTTTGAGTGCCACCGTTGAGCACGACCTCATTGCTTCTGTGATGCAGACATAGGCCAGACGTTGAACACGATTGAGTGCCTGCCTTGTTATGCACTCTTGAACCTTGTCCATCCAGAAAATAGCCCTGTAGGTGAAGATTGATGCCACCATCATAATGTGCATCCATCGCAGTATAATTGGGCTGCATCCCCAAGATTTGCCGGTCATATTACTTCACACTATCGTGGCTGTTGTGGCCTTTGTTTTCGCCACTTCAATATGTCGTGAGCTTACTATCCAGGTGGATTACAAGCTACTTAATTTCGTTCTTTAACTCTATCTGCACCCCATTCAAGCTTATGGTGTGAAGTTTTTCCAGTTTCCACTTCTTTGTAAATGGTACCAGCGTGATTTTGGCAGAGTTAAGGCTCATACCAATTTATTGGCACCAGTTACTGACAATACAAAGTGCTCACAGCAGTATGGCATATTATGCCACTTTCAGATAGCCTTTTTAGAGTATCATCGTCCAGGGCAGAGGTGACAGGACCCCCCTCCTGTGGACAACCCGGTATTGTACGCATATAGATGGTTCTAGTTCCCACCTTATGTGCAATGGTTCTTGTTGCGAGGGATTGAGCCAGCCACTAACAAAGAATAGGATTTACCTGCCTATTCACTAGTGCTTGCCTCACCACTACATGGCTTGCTTTGTCGAATGTCAAGAAACGCACCTTGTGCAGTTTCTTTTGCTCCAGTGATTATTTTAGTGCACAGATTACAGTCTGCGTAGATTTGCTCATCCTGTATGTATGTTGATTGGGGTGTAGTGAATGATTTGTAAGTGTCATTGTCATTATATAGTATAATTTTCTACTACTTTCTCCATCATTTAAAGCGATGCTAGGATCATTTGTCTGCATGCCCTTGGGTTGATGGTGTCACTTCTAACCAAACACAAATGATGCAATATTGCTACTTTTCATTTGCATCGTGTGCTCTACATCTTCCTTCTATGCTCTACCATCGTATGGTCAGAAAATTCAATGTGATCATGAAACGAATGTAAACAAATAGATGAGTTGATTGCAAGCAGGTTTCTAGCAAATTTGTGGAATTGACATTGCACGGAAAATTTTTCAGTCCAGCCAGGTGTGAACGGGTGAAAACCAAAACTGACGTTAGATAGGAAGCCATATGGTAGCAATTTGCATATGTATTAGTCGGCCTACTATGGACAAGCTTCCGTGAGCTGTCACCCAACTGCGGCATTGGCAAATGCTTACATTGCGTAATATATACTATTTTCCGAATGAAACGTACGAAACGCATTCCGTGCATGCTATAAATTCACTTTGCACTGTCCACTGTACTCCTAAACTTTTCAAGACGAGCAAATGAAGCACATGATTTTCACCTTGCACTGATAGTTCAGCATTGAGAAGTAAACAAACTCCTATAAATTCATTTTGGAAGGCGATAACTTCACTAGGAGCGCTATTGTGTTCTCCGCGGGCCACCTGGATTTCACTGTAGAAATCCGTCTCAAAACCGTACAAAACCTTGAATTTTTGTTGGCACCTCCATAATTCTTCATATACCACCATGTTAGTTAGCCAGCAAAGTCGGCCTACTAATGGTCATGTATGTGGTAGTAAGCGCTGCTGCCATATGGCTTTCTATCTGACGTCAGTTTTGGTGAAAACAGAATGAAAAAAATTGTTTACGTTACGTTTTCTCAATCAATACACTTTTTTATAAACTTCTTATGATTTGCTTTTTGTACTCTTTTCTACAATAGAAAAAGTTGAGTAAGCAGGAGAGTGCTCCAACCAGAAGGTCTTTGTAAACATCCTAGGGTTAGAAACATATTTTCTAATAGCGTGAATCGAAAACTTGAATTATTCATCCAATACTTGGATATCAAATCGTTCAAATTTATGCAAAAGATGCACAGTTTGTTTCATAAGCACTGTGCAGCCGCCATTTTGATCTAGTTCAAATGATTTTTCTGAATGATTGGCCGATTGAACACGTTCAAGTTAAATACTATTCCACAAATTTTCATGAAAATTTAAAGAAAAAGAAGTCCCTGGGTCAAATTGAAATAAGTATCAATCAATCATAAACACTTGTTGTTGTAACTCCATACAATTGAAATGACTATAACTCACTTGATTATGATTTGATCTCAGTTAAATTTTGTTAACGTATACATCTTATATTAGTCTCTATGATTGCCAAATTTTAAGAAGTTTAAAGGTACCGTTTTGATTTTATGGGTGAAAATGTAAAATCTACAAATCATACTATTATTAACAAAGTTGAGTGAATTTCGATTTCTGAGGTAATTCTTGCCCTTGTACTCATAAAGGCTCACATTTGTGATAATTTTCAGATTTTTCGGCGGTATGGCGTCCAATCGCGAGGGGAGGGTGGACACAAATTTTTGGTACATTTTGCCTTCCCCTGGACCCCCTTATTTTTAAAAAAAAGGTTTTGTTTATTTCAGATTCTAAAAGTTTTGACCAAGATCTTTCATTTAATACCCCACTCGACTACCTTTGATTAAAAAAAAATTTTAAGGGGCAATTCGTTATTAGGGGGGACCCCCCTTAAAAATTTTTTAAATTTTTGATAAGACCTTAACTTTTGAGAGATCATCATTTCTGACCTTTCCACAAAGTTTGAGCATTCTAGCTTCTGTAGTTTCTGAGCAAATCAGCTATAACGCACGGACAGACCGACAGACGGACAGACGGTGCCAATTTAAGGAATAGTGTTTATCTTGAACATTTTCAATTGGCCCAGTATTCAGAAAAATCATTTAAGCTTGATCAAAATGGCGGCTGCACTGTGAAAGAAACTGTGCATCTTTTGCATAAATTTGAACGATTTCATATCCAAGTATTGGATGAATAATTCAAGGTATCGATTCACGCCATTAGAAAACAAAGTTTCCAAAGACTTTCTGGTAGGAGCACTCTCCTGCTTACTCAACTTGTTTGATTCTACAAATTCGTTTTCATGTTCATTTTTCAAGTGAAACATAGAGGAAGAATGTGTAAGATCTCGTAAATGATGTGTATGTTTGGCTAAATTTGGTATATACTGACCGAGATATGTCACCATTACAAGGAAACGACTAAGTTCTTCTTTGTTCTTTGGTCGTGGCATGTTACATAGCGTTGAAACTTTTGAATTTTCTGGTTTAATTACTTTACTTGTTAGTATGTGACCATGGAATTTTACTTCACTAGCACACAAATTAACCTTTTCCTTGTTTAGTTTGAAATTTTCTTCTTGTAGTCGTTTTAGAAGGTTAGAAAGATAGTTGCTGTGATCGATGATTGCTTCTTCCCCTGTTTCTCCATTCCCGTAGATTAAAATATCGTCTGCTATGCTCTGTACACCTTTGTTACGGATAAAACAGAAGGGCATCATCATTGCCTCATCCCGAACACTGTCGTAGCATTCGCGTGACTTGGAAAATTTAGAAAGCCAAGCCGCACTCGACTAGGGTTTGTTTGCCATTCCAAATTGTACTTACAACAGTAGGCTAAGTACGAATATTTGTAACTTTAAACAACCAGAATTGTCATCAGGCGAAGGGCAGACTATCGGTAATTTGAATCTGCAAAAGCAGGATCTATCACAACTGGATATCACCAAGTCGACGCCACTTTCGCCGAGGTAATTTCCCACCAGGCAACCATCAATATTGACACTATCGGGCATGTAGCGCACGGCAAATCAACTGTGGTCAAAGCCACTTTGGGCTTATCGACTGTTCGTTTCAAGAAGAAGGAATAACACTATCAAATCAGAACGTTTAACTGATAGTGAATTGACCGAATGGACAAATTCGCCGAGTAAGCTTCGTAAATTTATACCAAAATCAGTACGAAATACGTCACTACAACAAGAAAATCACAGCCCGAAACGGAATTAACAATTTATTGAAGAAACAAGTGGGAATCTGCCAATTTAACATTATAATCAGAAGTCAATAAAATATTCTCTGGCTTTGAATCACGATGGATACCATTGTTCATGGGAGAATAGTTGAAAGCATCTGCCACTTGATATGTGTTCGATGTTCACCGAAACGATGCATAGGAGATGTTCATACAATTCACCCTGAGTAGCTAGTTCAAGAGCTAGATAGATTCTCTTTTCATCATGGAACCATGTATACAAGCGCAGAATATTTGGATGCTTTAATCGGGATTGAATTTCAATTTCACGGAGAAGTTGCCGCTCCACTCGTCCTTTGCTGAGTTCCAACTTGAACATAATTTTCATTGCAACCATGAAGCGAGTGTTAACTTCGCGCGCAATGTAAACACGTCCAAATCTTTCCACGTCCTAATGGTGCTCCGAGTTCAAAGTCTTCTGTCGACCTTTCATACGGTTTCCCATACGCGGGATTAGCCATCATTTTCGTTGCCATAAGCGAGACTGTTTCTTTATACATAAGCGAAACATCTTTAATTAGTCCAGGCAAATCATCAATTGTGGGAGCGACATTGATCATTTTCAATCCTGTTTTTCTAATTTACGTAGATAAACTCATAAAATCCACCTGAATGAATTCCCAAACCGTCGAGCACCGACGTTGCAAAAAGGAAATAAAAATATTCCACAGCACCTTAAATATAAACATACACACCTGAAAACTATATCTCTCAGCTCGGAACACAAGCACCTCCCCGGGAAAATTGCAGAAAACCGAGAAACCATTGTGACACACGAAAAGCACTAATTTGGGGCGGATTTCAGGAAGAATTATAGATCACAACCGCGACACGATTTCCCGAAATAAAAGTTCCTCCTCAAAACAAAAGTAAACAAGCACCACTGACATGCCAAACTGTCAGTGAATCATGTTCAGCCAATTCAGCCGCACTTGGAGTGATCACCACCAGAGCGGAGCGGAAACCAAGTGGTGGCAGAGAGAAACTACCACGCTGAAGAGGTGGATGACCGGAGACAATGGTATTCGGTGGAAGAGCGGGACATTGTCCGTTAGGAGCAGATTATAAAAGCGCGCGAAGAATGACGCGCCCCTCTTTTCTTTCTTCTCGGGTGTGGTGAAGCAGATGTGCTGAGAAGCGGCAGCGTGAGGGATAAAAAGCAATCAAGTTGCGAAGGGTACGGTAGGGTAGGTACGATTTAGAAGTAAGTTCCTTTTAATTAACGTAAATCTGATGTTTATTTGTATATGATTTGAAGTTCTATTATATGATTTGAAATTCTATTCAACCGTATTTGATTGATGAAATTTACGTTTTTAGGGAAAAAGGAAAAAAAAGGTAAAAATGTTCTGTATTACAGATTGTGACGGGAGCGGCTTGGGTGGCAAGTCGAGGTGTAATATTAATAAAAAAGTGAAATCAGTTTTATATGAAAGTGTTCGGGGGTGGTGTGGTGACTTCGATAGCTGGCCAGACGGATAGGGTTAGTGTTAGAGAGGAGTGTAGGAGGGTCGCATAAGGGCGGCAAGGTTGTGAAAGTGTAAAGATTGTGTGGTAGCCAGTATATGCTCGGTAGGTTGGGTTCGGGCGAATCGTGACGTTGGTTATTCCGGCAAGCCGCATTCTCGCTTGGCGGCTTATTTGGGCCTTGAGGGACAAGCGAGTGGCGTCCCATGTCCGTCTTCGGACGAGCTAAACCGGGTCCGTAAGCCCCGCCAGAGCACCCTAATTTCCCTGGGGGCCATAGCGGCTCCCGTGGAATAAAAAGGGGGTGTAACATTTTAAATGTGTAACTCCGAATGGCATCCTTAAGAATTTACAGTTACCAAACGGCGTACTTAATGTTGTTAATTCACCGCTCTTCTCGTCCAATCTTGCTTCGCATCCACGGTTGAAAATATTTTCGCGTTTTTTAAGTTTGGTAGAAGTTCATTTAATGTTTTTTGAATAAATCTTGCATTATTCAAATTTTTATTTAATTCTCTTGGGTCTAGACATATACGCAATTTATTGTTTTTCTTAACTAGTACTATATTATTCAACCATTGTGTTGGTTCCAATTGCTTCGCGAGAATACCGCTTTCTTCCATTTCATTCAATATTTTCTTTAATTCACTGTGAAACACGATAGGGATGCGCCGCAGAGCCTATTTTCGGGGAACGCAATTCTTTTTTATTTCTAAATTAATTTCACGCTTTAATATTCCTAAACCGACTAAAACCGTGTGATACTTTTCGCAAATTTGTTCGGTACTTTCTTTTGCACTTTCTTTATTTTGGCCTTTTTGATAACTAATTTTGTTACACACTGTTATAAGCTGCATCCCAAGACAAGTTTCAGCTGATAGAAGAAGCATATGATCTTCTTCAATTACTTCGAATGCTCTCCGAATAACATTGTTGTGTTTTAGCGTTAAGCAGATTTTACCAAGGGGAATGACAATATTTTTACCAAACGCTCGTAGCTTTGATATTGTATGTTCTAATTGGATTGAGCTTGTATTAGGAATCGATCTTAAATTCTGTATGCCTATAATGTTGCATGTTGCTCCTATATCCAATATACAATACACTTGTGTATAGTGATTGTTGCTCTGTTTTATGTGTATGTTACACTTTAATAACTTGTTATCATTAGTTAGTATTAAAATGAAATCATAATTTTGAGATGGTGGTGGTTGGTTTTGATAGTCATTGTACAAACTTTTGACATATTTGGTAGATGTAGTGTTCGTATAAATGTTTTTAGTTAAACATACAAAGGTATAGAACTGGAAAAGGCGATTTTGGAAAGAAATATGATGAAACGGAGTTTGAACTACCTACACAAGAAGATGGATGATGTTACCTTAGAAGTTTATTGGCTACATTTAAAAATTGCATCAACAACAATGGGAAGAAAAAGCAGTGTCGAAGAAATTATCAGTAGTGTGCAAAGAGCGTTTGAATGCGAAAAGGATAGGAAAAGACGAATACTCAATAGCAAATTCAACGGGTTATTGAACAAAATACCAGGAGATAAGCAACAAGGCAGCGTACAAATAATACCGCAATTTGTCATCAATAAATCTTCGGAAAGTTTTACGGAGGAACAACTTAATTTTCTAAACTGGGGATTAAACTATGCGTGCAACATTCTGAAACCACCAATGAAGGATATTATTTTGGATATAGAAGCAGGAATTAAATTTATCCGCGATGAAGATAGACAAGCCATTCGTACAACAGTCCGCAATTTGTTAACAAAACCGCCATCTAGCAAACACTCGAATGAAGTAAGAATCATAGCGGAAGTGAAGAGCAAACCTGTTTATTACGTAAAGGCGGACAAAGGCAACACAGTAGTTATTATGGATAGGATTACGTATGATGCACTAGTGAACGAAAAATTAAACAATGGAAATTTTCACGCATTACGTACTAACCCGTTACACAATTCAATTAAAAGAGTCGAAAAAACGTTAAAGGAATGCCAGCCACTTATTCGAAATATATCCCATTTGAGAGTATCCAATCCCGTCTTGCCTAGAATCAAATGTCTCCCGAAGATACACAAAGGTGGCAACGAAATGCGGGAGATCATTGCTGCCACAAACGCACCAACTTCAAAAATTGCCAGGTGGTTAACAGAAGAATGCAAAAAACTACCATTTAGGACAAGTGAGAAATCTGTTAAAAACAGGGACGATCTGATTGAAAAGCTACAGGAGATTGATGCTGTGAAGGAAGAGGAGATCATGGTCTCCTTTGATGTGAAATCACTTTTTCCAAGTGTTCCCGTGAAACAGACCCTAGCCTTGTTTGAAGACTGGCTTTTACAAAAAGACTCATCCTTGGAATGGAAAAAGAGATCGAAAATGCATTCGACGTTGGCAACTCTGTGCATGAATGAGAGCTATTTCTCATTTCGAGGAAATTTTTTCAAGACAACTAAAGGGGTTGCCATGGGGAACCCATTGTCACCACTTTTGAGCGATCTTTTCATGGGACACATCGAAAACATCATCGAAGAAAAAGGTTTAGCGCCTAGAGTATGGTATCGTTACGTGGATGATATTTTTGCAATCATTGATGCTCACCAAGCAGACATTTTACTGGAACAATTAAACAACATCCACAAAAATATCAAGTTTACAATGGAAAGGGAAAACGATGGAGAGCTACCGTTTCTTGATATGAAAATTATAAGAAATAGCGGTTACCTAGAGTTTGATGTATATCGAAAGACAACGCACACACAGAGGACAATACCCAGCAACTCCAATCATTCCTACAACCAAAAAATGGAGGCATACAACACAATGATTAATAGAATGTTATCAATTCTGTTGACAACTGAACGACGCGTCCGAGAAGAGCAATTCATAATTGAAACAGTACAGAAGAATGGGTATACAGCGCGGTTAATCAAAACTAGAATAAGCAAGTTAGATGCGCATCGAAGAAGAAACTCTTTTACGACATTCTTCAAAACACCGGTCCAAAATACGCGGAGAATGAAGCTGACTTATTCTACACATTCACGGAAGCTACAACAAATACTGAAGACAGCGGGTATCGAAACAGCACACTCGTCACGAATCTACAAATTGGAACAAAAACTAGGGACTACGAAGGACAGTAAACAAAAGGATGAACGTAGCGGCATATACAGGATAACATGTCCAGAGTGTGGAAAAATGTACGTGGGCCAAACAAAATGACTGGTGAAAATTCGATTCCACGAGCATATAAGGGAAGCGGAAGTAGCAGCGAAAAAAGGACGAAATGAGGCAAGATCAACGGTTGCAAGACACATTATGGAGAGCACGCATCAAATAGAATGGGACAATGTGGAGATCCTCGAAGAAATCAACGATTGGAGAAGGTTGGATGCAGCGGAAAGTTTGTGGATTTCAAAGATACCGGAAGATTTAAGGCTTAATACGGATCTAGGGAACGCATACAGTAGTTTGATCGGATCAATATGTTAAAGGCTTGAATGACTCATCTAGCTTATGACACCGTGAAGGATAATTAGAGTGGGTTAATGTTTTAATTACCTTTCCAAGTAGTAATTTTGATGGTTTTATTATTAGTTAATTAAAATACCTTTTGTAAATTAGTTTGTAATTAAAAAACGATGTATAAATACAAGAATTTTTGGATTATGTTTCAGTAACACGGCACTGAAGAAGGAAATAACTTGTTTCCGAAACACGTGTCTGCCCGGGTTTTAATAAATATTGGCGTTTTACGGAAAATATTAGGGTTCTTATTTATTCATTAGTTAGTGTTAAAATGAAATCATAATTTTGAGATGGTGGTGGTTGGTTTTGATAGTCATTGTACAAACTTTTGACATATTTGGTAGATATAGTGTTCGTATAAATGTTTTTAGTTAAACATACAACTGCAAAATGCCCTTGTTTGCTACACTTTCTACAGGTTACTGTTCTAGCTTTACATTCATTAAGATATTTCTGGTAGGTTTTTCTACAAAATTTACATTTTTTTTCACTTTCGCTTTTCTGTTGCGTGTGATTTGGGTGATGTTTGTTGTGCAGGTTTTGTTTTGTGTTAGATTTATAGGAGTGTTGGTATGTTTTGTTATTTATTTATTGACAAAGTGACTACTTTGGTCTGGGTTAAAACAACTGGTTTGTGTTTGATCGTGGGGATTTTTCAATTGTTTCGTTACGTTTTCTTTTACGCGACATATGTCTATTGCCTTTTGCAGCGTTATTTCGGAGTCCAGCCAAAGTTTTTCACGTAGATTTAAGTCTTTGACAAAACATATAATTTTGTCCAATAAAATGTCATCCGATAAACTTCTGTACTGCGTATTTTTATTTAACTCCCTTAGCCTCGCAAAATATTCATCATATGTTTCGTTGATCCCTTGGGTTGCCAAGTTAAAAATAGCACGCTCATATCTTTTATTCACCGTTGGCGTTAGGTTCTTCTCTATCGCGTTCAAAATGATAGATAAGGTTGATTTTTCGTCAGCCGAAAAAGGCAAGTTGTTGTAAATTTGAAAAACATCCGAACCAACTGCAGTGAGCAAAATGGCTTTTTTAACTTCTTCAGTTTTTGAATTTAGGCCACTGGCTATTATGAATTGTTCCACCTTTGCGTAAATGTTTTAAAATTTTGGACTATGTCATCCTCGTTGATATTTATGGGATCTGGAAAGTTGATCCCGTTGTTAGCGGCACTTTTTTACGTTGCAGTTAGAAGTGCTTCAAGATTCTGTAATCTTGAGGAAACTAGATCCAAGTTTCTTTTCATTTCTTCTTCCATCCTTTGCCTCGTTATCGGCATATCCCACAGTGTCAACCAGATTGAGATTCGCTCCTAATGCACAACACTATTCTATTTACTTTGAATGTTCCAAAGAGCACGCTTTGTGTATATTTAATTTTGTTGTCAGTTTAAATCGCTTTGTGTTTACCTGATTTCACTTTATAATTTAGTCTTCATTACGTTTGTTTAATTTCACTGACACCATGCTTAACACACCTGACACCATGTTTTATTGTTTAATGATAATATCGCAATGGTTAATTCAGAGAGGTATATTTTAAATATGACTTTACATTATGAAGGCACAAAGAAGAGTGATCAGTTATTTTATATCATTTCCAAGAATCCATAAAATGATACAAATGCGTAAACTGATACAATGATGCAAATACATATACAACAAATACGATAAACGAAAAATCAACGACATCATCTATACATCATCACCAACACCAACTGGACCTACAACATGAAGACGATCGTCGAATTGTAATCCGTTGAAGGAGGTTAACTCGAATCAATTTTCAATGGACGTATCAACATGCTTATACAATACAATGATCATTCATAATGACGATAGTATCCATTCGGTTGTCAATTGTGACTATCAAAGCCCACCTCCAATGTTCAAAAAGGAGCGTCCGCAGGGTATGCAACAAATCACCGAAATTCCACACGACTATCTGAATCAAAGTCATGTTTTAAAACATTTGGCCAATGAGATCAAGCCACCTGTAAAAAAACTGTATCAACAGTATATACGCTAAAACGTTAAAAGGATATGAGATGAAAGAAAATCAGAAATTCGAATGCTTAACTGAAGAACTAGAATTAGCAAACAAGTCAAAAAGCAAGAGCCAGCCTGATCTAACAAAACTTCTAGCAATTGATGCTAAAATCAACGTCTTTTTGAAGGAGAACACAATTTTGAAACAACAATTGATAATGTGTAATATGAGGATTGTAAAAACAAAAACGCTCGAAGAAGAAGGAATTTACGAAAAATAAGTTCAGTTATATAAATTTTTCCTTCTTAGAAATTTGGTGTATCGATGAGAGAAACTCGAAAGAGTAGCACAAATGCGATTAGAGAGAAAGCTTACAAAAAGTGTAGGCATTGGACAGGGCACTCAAGAGTCAAGTGGATACTCTCCAGTCACAATTGTTGGCCCCATCGGAGCATCAAATTCTTATACAAACGCAACTGTTCCAAATGCTCATTTTGTGAAACAAGTCGTTCCGAGTCTGCATCGTACAACGTGACTGCTTGCTCCTCGCCTCTGACAGCAGTGGCAGGGCCAGTGAATGTACGTGAGGTTGCCCATCTGTGACAACAAAACTCGTACGGAGCTAATTTTGACAATTAGAATGGGGGAGCTGCTAAATATCTGAGCGGTGAAACTGATCTGAACAGTTTTGGCTCCTGGGTGCTCAGATGAATAAGAACTGGATGGGCTAAGCTCATATAAAATGCATGAGAAAGCATGCGACCGGTTTCTGATCTCTTCCAAGCGATCTGTCTGTCATTTCCTCCCCGTCTGCCTCTTGCTGGTTACTTTCTTGTTCCAAAAGCTGACTAGATGCGTACTGTCTGTCAAGTTTACTGATGCAAATTGGGCGCCAAATTGGCCAATTTGCAAGTTTTGTCGCGAATTTTATCCGATATTAAAACTGTGGAAAGTGTTCGCGATCTAAACTCGTTCCAAGGGTTTAAAGATTCGATTGTGGTTTGTGATTCAAGGAACTTTAACGTGTGACACTGTGAAATTACTTTACTATTTTAAAGTGAAATGTGTAGTGCCTTCGTGTAAAAATTATAGTCGAAAAGGATCTGTAGATGCTTCCTTTCACAGATAAGTTAAGTATATGTTAATTTTTTGCATGTTTTCCTCATAATGGTGAAGGTTTTTCAAATAGAAAACAAATTTTTAGGATAGCATGAAAATTTGTTTACATTGAGCAGCAGCCATGTTTGCTTGTGCAATTTGGCTCTCTCTAACGTTGTGAACAAGAGCGTAGCAGTAGGAAAAGTGGTTGCAGGGGTTCTTGCGACCACATTGTGTCGTGGTTGTCCACTCCAGTATTATTTAATTACTCAATGCCTGAGTGGTTATCGAGGAGTTGCAATTTAGTGGTTGGTCGCGGCAGTGATTCGGTCGATGGAAGCAAAAAGGGCAAGAAGAACGAGATTCGCAGACGCCGTAATTGTACACTGGTTAAAATAAATGGCGGCAAGAACATATTCGATTCCTTTTTGTTTTTTGAGTCGCATGTGCAGTAAAAAAGTTAATCCACGCTTTGAATTCGAGCAATGGGTACAGCAGCTGCTACTTTGAAAGGAACAACGTGAAATTTTGTGAATTTATCACGCAATTTGATAGATTGCTGATTTAATTTTCAGCTGGAGCTTGAATTTGTTCATTGACCACGGCAGATGAAATCAGGAGAGTTAATGAAAGAAAGAAACATCGATGTGTAGTTCGTATTAATCGCGATGTAAATCGTTGGGATAAAATATTATGGAGTTGCCCAAATTTTTTTGCTTTGAGAATTTACCGTCAATATCTAAAGAACTGCATCTTTTCGTAGCTAATCCAATTTTCTAATCCTCGTTCTCAATAAGTGCTAGAAATTCGCATTGTGATAAAAACAGTTTCGCCGTGAGAGAGATTAATGAAAAGTTTACATTTGGCAGCAACGTGATTAAAATAACAGAATTTGGTGAAAGTAATATGATGAACGTTATTGCTTGGTCTTGATAATAACAATAAAATAGAAAATCCCTTTCCCCAACAATACCATGCAAATTAGTTCGTAATTTTAAATATCGGCAGTCTCAAGAAGATGTCGAACATGCGAACATCAAAGTCAAAGTCAAAAGTGCTTTATTTAATACTAATCGCTATAAATTTTAAAAGAATAAAATGCAAATCTCAAACAATAAACATACAAAAACTTAATGGCCCAAATGGCTCTTTAAATTTATACGTTATCATTAAACACATTTCATCAAGAAAAACGATAGCAAATTCAAATTAATTAAGATTATTACATATATTATGGTTTGATTCGAAAAAACAGAAAAAACCAACGAATACTACTCAAAATTATTTATAATTTTAACACAACAGTGAACTTTGATCGTACACCTAATATGTTATAACCTTATTTTAATAAAAATTCAATCAAAAACTCTATCTTCTGGTTAAAAAAATTCTATGACAATATTCCTAACCTAAGCGTTTAATCTTATCTCTAACCTACTAAAGCAAACATAACATGTACCTAACCTATCCCTAATTTTTAACCCAAATAAACAAAAACACTAAATGTAGCGATGATGAGATGAAACTCAAAAACTAAGTAACAAAAAACACTAAAACTGAAAATAAACTCGAATAATTCAGACATTGTCATTCAGCCACCAATACCTAGATTGCCCCGTCTCAACTCGATCAGCTTCAACGAATCTAGCAAATGAGTATCTCCATCGGAATTGTTGGTCTCGTGAACTCAAATTCGGAGGATATTTTATCTTCTTATCGGTGGCCCGTCGATATATGTGATATATGACTGGGACGCTGTCAGAATCAAAAACATTTCGATTCGTGTCCAAATACACGAATGCTTCGGGAGGAACGAAGCCAGTAGCGAGGCAAGTCGCAATATACCCGTCTGTAGGGTGGAACGGCTGTGAAATCCAAGGGTTTTCATTCACAGTTACAAATCTTGCAATATGATTCCGAAGAAGTTTCAATATGAAGATATCGACTCTTGTCACTTGAGAAGTTTGATACATTTTTCTATTCGATACATAATGTTTCCAATCCGTCTCAGGCTTTCTATACAAACCAGTACATACACGAAGACATTTTCTTTCGAAAACTCTTAATTTTTCCATAGTGCTAGCACTCTGGTTGTACCAGATCTGACATCCATATGTCAAAACTGGTCTATCCGGGTCTTGTAACAGATAATTTTGAACTTTTGATCAATGTATTTGGAATGAAAGAATCTTCGTGGGGCCATGACTACATTTAGGACCTTACTGAGCATGATATTTCACATTTTCAGTATAGTACAGATACTGATCGAGATGAACACCGAGGCATCGAACACAGGATTTATGTGGAATTCGTTCTGAACTACCCTCGCCAGCCATGATGTGGAAATCTTTCCAATTACGTTTCAGGTCTTGACTGACCCCTGCAGCGTTGTCCGAAACAAAATTGTTTCGCATTTCTGCGCACTGATTTTCATTCACCAATTGTTGGTGTACAGCCTTACATCATTGAAGATTTTTTGGAGATTGCTCTGAACTATTGTAGCTTCATCAGATCATCAGCAAACGCTACCAATGATCGCGTTGGCCGTTCAATAGCTTGCGAATGAAGAGAAGAGCAGAGGCGCAGTAACTGTTCCCTGCTGTAGACCATTCAAGACCTTGAATTCGCGTATTGTTGTCAGATTTCTGTCAGTTACAACAAACGATTTCCCGTATAACATATTGCACATCATGGCGACAAGGTGTCTGGGTAACTTGTCCTGAAGGAGTTTAAAAACTATTCCATAGAAAATATGAATTGCTCAACATGTTGTTGAACAATATGCAATAATCCCTAATTGCAACCTCAGACAAATGTCGCAGAACTACATTTAGAATACCATCAGTACCACATGATTTCTTGTTGTTTATCCTGTAAAATATGAAACACAAGTCTTCATAGCTGACAAAATAATCAATAAGATTCAAGCTCGGTATGAGGTCAAATGTTAATGTTTAATTGAAATGAACAATTGATTGGCCGTTCAGGCTTGATTTGAAGTGGGAAACTTTTGCTTCAACGACCTCTGAAAATATTTCATTCCCTCTTTCAGAGTTTGGTATGAATCACGCAAACATCCTGAAGAGACAACTTGTCGACCAGTTTATTCGGAAGAATATTCATTAATAGTCAATCTAGGCTGAAACTGGGGCCTATAATGTTGTATAAGCTATGTGCATTCTCGGAAAATTTCATAATGTTTAAAAATAATGGAACTTAGTTGATGAAAAGCACCCTCTGTAAATTAGTGTAGTACCAGAATATTGAGCAGAGCTTGTAAACTGCACCGCATATTTTAAAAATCAATTTCGGACAGAGTACAGCTTGCTTTTTCCGCTCATTGATTGCTTCCAAAGTATGAACGAATTAAATCCCGGACTTTCTTCAGGTGTAATTTCTACAAAGCCAACGATCAATCTTTTCAATCTTGCGATGGTTGGTGTTTCATATCCTTCCATATTATTCCAATGTTTAACCTTGGGAGGTACTTTCGCAATCGTTTCCAACGTCAGCTTCTCTAACTTCGGCAAATAGAGATCTATTTTATCGTTAGTTAGATTCCTGACATTAGGGTCCATTGAGCAAGAGTTACCATCATCAGAAGGAAGACATTACTCCTGGTAACCCCGATTATACTTCTTTTGAAACTTTCCCCAGTCTGCTTTTTTTAAATTCAACCGATGATTTTCATGTTGAACTGGAATGAGGAAGACATCATCCCTTTGATGATTGATTTCCGTCACGATTGCATCATTGACGCTATCGTAGGGAAGCACCTGCATTTTCCGTTGAGGACTATTAATGTTGAATTCAAGTCTTGTGTAAGCAATCCAGAGGTCCAAATTTGAATTTGTCCTAGGGTATGTTGGGAACTCCGATCCATATAAATTGCACCTGTATTCAATTTAGTTCTCTGTTATCCACGATTTCAGGAGTACATCTAGGAGTACCAATGATATATGCTTGGCGTTCAGATAACCAGCAAGAATATAATAACTGTGCAGCCTGTTCAATTCGAGTATTTCAAACAAGGAATTCAGTCCTTCCTTAAACTGGATAACATTTCGATCAGTTGCATAGGCAGATATAACGAAGTGGATATCCCCACCTGGCAGTGAGATTTTGATAATGGACACTTCAAGAGATTCAAAGTTTTTGAATTCGATTTTATCAATAGTTTGGAAACAATAGGGTCTTCTCACCAATATCATGGTGCCACCTTCCCCATCACCGTTTACCCTATCGTTTCTAACGAATTCTAAATCCTTGGATGTCATCGAGTGCCATGAATTATGGTGGGTTTCAGTGAACAAAGTTCTGATCGTTAGTTTGTCGGCATTCACTCTCTTGATTTTAAAATTATTTAATTTATTTTCGGCTGCCAAAAGCCGAACCATATCTTTGCCTGTTTACCCAAAAACATTGATTGATGGGACTTTTTGCTTCTCTTGATTAAAATTGACAGACGAGCCAGCAGACAAAACTTTTGGTTTTTTCTCCCTGCTTTTAATTTTGAAATATTCGATAAATTCATTTTTATCACCTTTATCCTCTTCAATATTCATGGAATCGTCTAGCCCAACTAGCGCTGCATAATAGTTTGTACTAGCGTTTGCTCCGCCTGTGCTGAGGACATTTTCTTGATCAGGTTCCTGTTGTGGTTTCTTCGGTTTTTGTCTCCGGTCACTTTTGACTTTACTTCTTTTTCTTTCTTGATGGTTTCTTTTCCTTTGTTGAAAGTTAATTTGCCAAATAGTTCTTCTAGCAACAGGATCCAAAGTCTGAGTTCCTCGTTTCCTCTTTCGTACTTTTCAGCTTTGTCGTTAGCTTTGACTAATTTCTCGATCTCGATGACTTATCAAATTTTCGGTTTTTCTTCATTACTATCGAATCTTCGTTGTAGCTTTTTTTCGCCCGTCATCGTTGGCGATGGACACGATCGTTCTAGTTGATGGCTGAAGCCAACTGACTCCTCCATCTCGTTGCTTTTGCATTGAGAATAGAGGGAATGTTCCTAAGCTGGGACTCCCCTTGAATGTCTTTCCGCTCCTTGATACTTCTTAAGGAAAGAAACTTCAGGTATTCGATAAATTTTCAAATAATTCGGCGGTGATGATTTTAAATTAAAAATTCGTTTCAACTGACTTTTAAAAAAAAATTGTTTGATTTTTAAAATTAATGACAGGAGCTATTAAAAACACGTTTATACGCAACGAGTGCTAGACTTAGAATTCACAAAATTGAAGTCAATCGGGCAAAAATTACTCAAAATTACGATGTTTTGCTTGCCTATCAATTTATTTCATATCACTATTCAAAATTTTTTCAGTGTAGATACTGGTTTCCAAATTCGGAGGTCCACTTCACCTTATGTTAAAACCGTCGTCCGGTACCCCCAGCCCACTTTTTAGTGGGAAAGGTATCGTCAGGATTCTTTTTGCTTTGAGAATTTCTGGCTAATCCAGTAATAATGCCAAGCGATGAATCGATTGTTTGTAAAGTGCGGCAAACAAGAAACTTTTCCTGGCAAAAAAATATTTTTCAATTGAGTTTTAAAAATTAAATTAATTTTTAAAGCAGTGAGAGAAACAATTAAAAATACATCTGTAGGCAAAGTATGCTAGACGCTGCTGTTTATTCCATAATCACATACCAGCATATAGTCGTAAGCCCATTGAAAAATGTTTGGGCTACTGATTAGATATTTTTAATGCTCAGGCATTATGTTGTATCAATTTGTTACTGTCCTTCTCCAAATAATATCTAAATTTGGTCTCCTTTCTGCATAAGTGGCAGTAATTCCTTTAGATTAAATTAGGAAGCTGTTGCACAGTGCTGGTTGCAGATGGTGAAACTTTTGTTTGTTGCCAAAGAAGTCCGGTTACCTGCAATCTTGTATTAATCGAGCAGTTTCTCAAGCAACTGCTCGAAAACCTTCCTATCGTCTACTTGTGATTTTATGTAGCAGATTTAAAAAAAAATAATTAATTATTTGCACTCATAATCGCCACTTGTAAAATAGTTTTCTTTTTTATTATTCTTATTAAATGTAATTCTATATCAATTTTCCTTTATATTAAATGTAAGTTTTTTTTTCTTTAACAATTTCCCTTAACATTGAATGTAACTTTATATCAATTTTGTTTCCCTTTAATTATATTCCTCATGAGATTTAATTTTTATTACTACTTAAAATTTTCTTCATTTCCTTTACTTCCGTTAAATTGTGTTTTCAAAAATTTAAATCTGCCACGTAAGCTTTACAGTGTAGGAGCACCTTACCAGTGTACTAAAATTTGGGATGAAATGGAATGTAAAAGGGGTAAATGAGTGTCAAAGAAATTTTGTGGTTAGGGAGTGAAGTTTTGCCAGCGTTAAGTGTGAGTTGATAGTTTTCCTGACCAAATATAAAATCTCTTAGTGAAGCCACGCTACGCCACCGTATTTATTTATGTCAGAGTAGGTATTCTCCGAGTATAGTTTGTTTGTTGAAGTAAATTTATAATTCGATCCTCGATTTCCATTCGATCCGGAAATTTAGACTTTTGATCGGCCACATGGTGGGTTAGTGTCTACATTTAACTTCTAACCTCTGTGGCTACAAAATCTGCGCCCGGTGCAAATTGGATATGTTATCGCGGTAAATGAAGGCGAAGGAAAAATTACAACCCATTTGCATCGGAAGCGTCTCGAAAAGCTAGGCAACGCTGACCACTGATTAAGGCACTTCTTGTCCATGTGAGCTCCACGCATCTTCATCATGCCCAACTAAATTCAAATTCCAATGTTCTCTCTGTCAAAAAGGAGCTCGGTTCGAAACCGAATCCGGGAGTGAATTCGGGAGTTCGTTCCAAGCTGTGTCATCGTACATCTAGCAGCTGGAAGGAATTTCCCCCTTGGCGGAATTCAAAGGGGAATCAAGCTGCAGGAGTTGACCGGGCGTGTCCGTGTTAGTTGCGGCCAACTACAAGGTGCAGCCTGGAAGGTATTTAAACAAACAAAAATCTTTCAATCTACATGGCCTAAATTTAAGAACTTCTTGGAAAAGTCTAAGATTCTGATCTCCTTACAAAGACCCAAACAACCAATACAAAGTGAGAAGTAGCGTGAAAGCTCGTGGTTACGCATCAAGTCCATTTGGGTCAATCCATTCGCATGAAAATGGCAACAACATAATATTGTAATATGTGGAAAAGGTGACAAGGAACTGAAATGTTCAGGAAATTTAGTGATATTTGGAGTTTTACGTTCCCTTAAGTTTGTTTGTTATTTGCATTTCTCTTTGAATATAACAAGCATCAGAAATAAGAGATAAGAAACTTAGCGAGATATAGACAGAAACCAACCTGGTCAGAAAAGGCGTGGCTAAAAGAGCAAAAACGAGTCGAACCAACTTCAAAGGCATGCAGAAAATATCTTCATAAGCAAGCAATTTTTTTTTTAATTAACGGGAAAACTCATAATTTAACTATTAGCTTTTTCCTGTTAGAAAGTTCTGCCTCCTTTCTGCCTCATTCATATAATATTACCTTTGCAAATTCTAGGTACTATACCAAATTTTGGAAGAAAAATAACTCTAACTCTAGCAAGACTGTAGGAACCCTCCCATTTGATTTTAGTTATAAAACAATTTCAGACAGTTTTTAAGTTCTTTGAACCTTTTTTTAATGATAGAAATTTTCGGGCTAAATCAATGGGTTGGATTCTTGGATATGGTTGGCAAATAGGGCTGAAACGTTATTGAGGAAATGGTTGTATTGGTCCGTTTGGAGTATATGCACGAGCTCAAAGCTTCTATTTTGGATTTTTGCAGTTCCTGTTTTGAGTCTCGCGATTTGGGAATTCGACTAGTCTATAATTCGGATGTCCGCATCAATAAGCTAGAATAGGAACCTGAAAAGAGAATCAGTTCCTAATGTCACTTTTATGCATGGTTCTGCCTGTTTCAGTTAAAATGGTGGTTGGCCTATTTTCTTTCACTAAATCCCTTTTATATCTAGTTGTTATTTTGGACCCCTTACGCTTATTTATCTTAACGTATACTTCCTGTCCTATTTCATAATCCTTTATAACCTGCCTAGATTTGTTGTGAAAATTTAAATCTTGCTCTTGTTTCTTTTTGATAGCTTCTATATTATCCTTGCGGGATTTCTCTAACTGTTCGGGACTTGTGGATACTATCCTGCCATAAAAACCCTCTATGGGTTTTTTCCCAGTGGTTGAATGAACGCTGTAATTGTACTCATAGACGGACCTTTCCAATAGTTCCTGGAAGTTCCTATGAGTGCCGTCAGTTTTAAGACACCTCATGATTTCTGATAAGGTGGAATGAAATCTTTCAACTTGCCCATTGACTTCACTCTTATAAGCTGGTGTTTTATAGACAGTTATTCCGAGCTGATCTTGCATCATGAACAAGATCAATGCCGAATTCAATGATTTCTCACCTTCTATTACAATAACCTTTGGAATACCATAAAAGAGTAAGAGCTCTCGGAGTGGGCCGCGCACAACTTCGATCGCTCTGGATTTGAGTTCTCTTGCTTGTGCAAATTTGGTTAGTTTGTCAACGGCTGCCAGTATGAGGTGTCCTTCCGTTGAGTATATATCAACGTGGGGAAATAAAATTGCTCGATTATTTGAAATTGGTTTTCCTTTGCATTCCTGTGAGCGCTTTTATGGAATCTTAAAATAATTTCCTCCTGTTGGCTCTCATTTGAAACATTTTGTACCTCACCCTGTAGTTTCGGAAATACAATGGATAAAGCTCTTGGATGATACCCATGACATTTAATGACATGAGGGTTAAGGTATCTCTTGAAAATTCCAACAATATTCTCCCTGGTGTACTGGGGTTCTATAAAAGTATGTTTGAAATAGCTAGGGAATGGTTTTTCCAACTGGTAGCTAGTTGCTTCTCCGGTTTTTAGAATTATCTGAGTGCAAAATGCATTAAGTGGGGTTTCAACGGAAGATATCAAATTTTGAGATGAACTATCGTCACTATGAACTGTAGCGGTCAAAGAATGCACATTGGTTCTTATGGGGGGCCTGGACAGGGCATCCGCCTCGACGTTGGCTTTTCCAGGCTTATATTTAAGCTCATAATCATACTCTTCCAGGGCTGCTTTCCAGCGTTTGAACTTTGTGTTAGTGTTTTTATTGCTCAACGCGTAGGTGAGCGGTTGGTGGTCCCTGAAGATATGAGCTTTTTTTGATCCGTATAGGAAGTTTCTCAGGGACTTTAGAGCCCAAATGATGGCCATTATCTCCATCTCGTTAGCTGCGTACCGCTCTTTTGTTTCGCTCAGTGTTCTTGATAAGAATTTTATTGGACGGCTCTCTTGTGCCAAGACAGTGCCAATAGCGTATTGTGAAGCATCTGTAGTAAGCTCGAATGATTTACTGAAATCTGGGTATGAGAGCATCACTTCTCGTGATATTAAGGAATTTTTTAGTTTGTTAAATGCCTCTAATTCCTCTTCGTTCAGACTAATTTTTATTTTGCTGGACATGTTCTTTGATACTTTGCCGTCTACCCCTCTTAAGAGTGAGGTGAGAGGTTTGGCTAGTTTGGCATAATCCAAAATAAACCGTCTGTAATGCCCAGACATGCCTAGGAAGGACGTAAGCTCTTTTAGGTTTCTAGGCGGAGGAAATTTCGCTATTGCTTCGACTTTTTTCGGGCTTGTCTTGATGCCCTCACTTGAAATCAAGAACCCGAAAAATTCCAATTCGGTCCTCATGAACTCGCACTCGTCCAATTGAACTTTAAGATAGGCCTCCTCCAGGGTGGCAAATACGGAATCGACATTCTTGAGATGCTTCTTTTCATCCTTTCCCATGATTATGATATCGTCGATATAATTTTCGCACTCAATCCCAATATGCTTTCGGAGAATGTCATGAACCGCTCGTTAGAATGTCGCGAGTCCATTCTTCACTCCAAACGGGAGCCGGTTGAACTCATACTTTCCGTGGTTGACGGAGAACGCAGTTTTTTCTTTGTCGGCTTCTCTCAACGGTATTTGGTGGAAGCCGCTTTTTGGATAAATCACGGTAAAAAATTTATTTTTCCCTAAGTTAGAAAGTATGTCGTTTATCTCCGGTATGGGGTAACGATCAGCAATTGTAACGGAATTCATTTTCCGATAGTCGATAACTAGTCGGTATTTCTTTTCCTTGGATGCGTCCATCTTCTTTGGGACCACCCAAACTGGAGCATTATATGGTGACTTAGAAGGCCTTATGACACCGTCAATTAGCAACTTTTGGATTTCTTTGTCAACGAAGGGTTTTAGTGCCATGGGGTATGGATACGTTTTTGAGTAGACAGGGTTGTTATCTGTGGTGCGTATTTCCGCCTCTACTCTGGTAGTGTATGTGAGCTTTTCATCAGGCTCAGCGAACAGTCGGATGTTTCTCCAAGACCTTCAATAATTCCTCCGTTTGTCTTTGAGATAGATGGGGTGTTCTTATTCCAATATTATTCACGCCTTCTGATGTGCGTTGCTTCATTGGAATACGTATGTTATCAAGAATTGTTATATCATATTTTGAGGTATGAATAACAGTACTAAGTTGCTTTAAGCTATCATTCCCAAAAATACCGTGGAATGTTTTTAGCGCCGGTAAAATGAAAAACTTGAATGGTGATACTGAGGGGCCAAATAGGTCGATCACAGCGTGATGAGTGATCTTAATATTGCCTCCCATAGAGTGAGTGCAAAATGGTTTATCGTTTGGGATGCAAAATTTTACACAGCTGGGTTGAATATAATTCTTGTTCGACCCAGTGTCTATAAGGAATCTAAGAATATTACCGCTCTTCGCTACATATTCAAAATAAGGGAGCGAAGAGCTCGTCAACCTAAAAGATGGATGTTTTGTAGATTATCAGCCTCCTCCTTCAGGTCTGGTTCTAGACACAGGTCTTCCTGGTCAACGGAACTCCCCTCGAGTCCCATATAGTCAACGAGAGTCTCTTCATTAGCTTGATCTTCGTTCATAAGAGCCTCGTTATACTCGTCTAGACCATTTTCGACATCAATGTGGAACGATCGTTGCTGCTTTTGAGGATTTGGTCCCTGGAACGTAGTTTATCTCTTTGCAGCAAACAATGGTCTAGGCGGTGGTCTATTTTGATAATTAACCACTCGTGAGTGTATGGAGTGATCTATGTCCATGGGCTCAGGCCGTGGCTGTGGTTTCGGGAAAATTCTGGGGGGAGGCGGTGCCTGATATTGTGTTGGGTATTGCTGGCGATAGTATTAGTTGGAAGGGTAAGAGTTGTATTGGGGCTGTTGCCTTGTTTGGTAGTACTCTAGATGTGGACGTTGTTGAACAGGCTGCGAATGGCACCGGCACAGGTTTGTTTCTTGGTGGTACTGGAGGAGGTGCATTACTGATCATACGCCGGGTAATATTTTGGATGCTATTGGCATATTGTACCCTATAATTGACATTTTCAAGTTTCAGACGTAACCGAAGAGCCTGCGGAAGATCAGTAGGTTCCTTCATACTAAGGAGTCTTGGGAGATCACCGGTAAGCCCTCTGATAAAAGTATCAAGGGCTTTGTCTCTGTAAGAATGAACCATTATATTCATGGCCTCTCTACCTATTTCCATACTTGAGATCTCATTCAGTATTAAGGACAGATGGTGATAAACAGCCTGGTAATATTGTTGGACGCTATCGTTGCCCTGCACTAAACAGGTCACTTGGTACTCAAGAGTTCCCAAATCTTGTTTATCGGATATAACGTGATATGCGTTCCCAGTTGAGGGGAGTATAGTAGAATTCTAGGACCGTGTCTGACCCTACCAAATGGGAATATATGTCGAGAATTCTATCAACGCTCTTTTTCCAAGAGCTAAACTCTCCGGGTTGTCCGGAAAACTCTCGGAGGCTTTTAACAATATCTGGAATTTTGTCCAAATCAGCCAAATTTCCCGTTTGGTCTTCGTTAATTCTTTGATCCACATCGAGATTAGCATCGATATTCGGCATTAATGCTTTCAGGACCAAGCGAGGTACATCTCTTGCCAAAATACCAGTGATTATTTCTTCTAACCGTAATTGTGGATTATTGTTTTCATTTTGGGGAAGCTGGGGATTTATTTCTTCCTCTTGTACAACACCCAACCTGGGCGGCAAAATTAAATTTGCTCTACGGGCCATTATACGGGAATAGTATATGTGAATGGGAAAAAATAGGAAATTACGGTTTTGTTGGCAGTAATTTATCCATTTCAAACACACACTAATAAATTTTTCGAATTTCTCACCTTTAACTTCAATAACTATGTAACTATTAACTTCCATATGCTTATTCGCTATTAATTTCAATATATTCTTCTTCTCACAGGCACAATGCGCATTAATGTTCCTTTTTCTTTTCCTACTCAACTATTTATTAATTCTATTTCAACTATTTATTAATTCTCACTGTCACTTATATTTCATTATACTTTTCAGATTAGATGAACACAAAATTTAATAGATCTTACACTAAAATAACAAAGAAGGGTTTCATCGCGAAGCGGCTGTCGATTGCGCTCGACTCCTTTTCCTCCAACAGGTTACTAAGGGGCCTCTTTTCTTCGCGGTGTACTAAAGGGTTAACGGGATCCTGCGAAGTGTTAATCTTGATTCAACCTTTCGTTGTCTCGATCACCGGGATTAACTTTCGGAAAATCAAAATCTAGGCACGTAATACTTTTAATTAAACCTCTCGTTATCTCGACTGCCGGGATTAACTTTCGGGAAGTTATTTAAGCACGCGGGTCCATGCTTGGGCGCCAATTAATTACGTGGGTGCGGATTTCTTTTTAAAAAATATAGATTTATTCAATTCAAGTGTCGTCTTAAGACTAATTTACAAGTTGGACTTAAAATCTACATAACACCTCGGTGTTGGTACAATTCAACGTGGCTTGCCGGATGCCGCTCAGACGTTCCCATGCCTTCAAGAATGTCTCGCTCGAGGTTACAGGTGCAATTAGATCGTTATATTTTGTCTATTTCTATGAAATTATTCAGATTTCAAATTGTGTGGAGTTTACAGTTGCGGGTAATAGAATTTAGATTTGCTTGCATTTTGTTCCTTGACTTATATATTATTTAAACGTAAAGAGAAACCTGGCAACGTGAATATTCCGTAAAGTTAATGTGGGCTAAAATTGCTAAGTTAGAGGCGAAAAGGTGAAAAACATAAATCAGTCTCGTGCATCTCAAACACTAGGTCATGGAAAGAAAACAAAAAGAGGAACAGCAATGAGTTGCAATTAGGCACAAATGATCGATTTGCGAGTATATATAACATATATATATTTGTAGGGAGGTACTTTATCTTAATTATACGGAAAATTTGTAGTAGACTCAAATTATTCGAAACGACATTATTTCATAACGAACCTGAGTGCAGAAAAATGTTTTTAAACCATTATGAATGGAATCGATGCGAAACTTAAAAATATCCATTAACATTAAATTTAAGAATAACGCGAACGTTTTCTTTTTGGCCAAAAAGATTGCGTAGCACCTTATAAAAAATTTATTTAATATATTCTTTGTTGTTATTGTATAGAAAAATTTATTTAAAACATTCTGGGGATTATTGTATGGAAAAATTTATTATTGTATATAATATTTTTGTTGTTATTGTATAGGATTATTTATTATATCATATTTTTTGTGTTATTGTATAATAGTATTTAATATATAATATTTTCGTTGCGATTTTTTTTGCTTCGAAATGAAAATACGAAATTTTCAAGAAATATATATATTTAAAAAATTTGCGTAATTCACCGAAACTTCAACGAAAAAAAATATAATAACTTATTAAACTGTTTTGATGTCAAGCCAATTGAATGTTTGTTTGCTCCAACGTATTGTTTCGATTCATTGATGATTTTGAATTATTTTATCAGGCTTATTATCCTACGGTTCTTCTTTTTCAGTTTTCACTCGCAACTGAAACATGATGATATGTCTTATCTCTCCGTCAATTTGATTTATAATAATAGTTATTTTGTCATTATTAGCCTGATTATAGTTATTTTATTTCAAATTTTTTTATTGTTATAAATTAATGCTAAACATAAACAAGTTGAGTAAGCAGGAGAGAGCTCCTACCAGAAGGTCTTTGTAAACATCCTAGGATTAGAAGCAAGTTTTCTTATGGCGTGAATCGATAACTTGAATTATGCATCCAATACTTAGATATGAAGTCGTTCAAATTTATACAAAAGATGCACAGTTTCTTTCATAAGCACAGTGCAGCCGCCATTTTAATCTAGCTTAAATGATTTTTCTCAATGCTCGGCCGATTGAACATGTTCAAGTTAAACACTATTCCTTAAATTTTCATGAAAATTGAAAGAAAATAAAAGTGCCTAAGTCAATTTTAAATATATATAGGGTTTTCCAATAAGAGGTGTTATTTTGAATAGATCTTCTGATTTAACACCTTGCGAGTTCTTCCTTTGGAGCCACGTGATAGAGAAGGCCTATGCGAATAGCCCAGCGTCAATTCAAGATCTCAAAGATGAAATTCGTGAGGCTATCGAGGACATAGGGCAGCCACTTTGCGATTTGGTTATGGAAAATTTCATGAAGAGGATATGGTCCTGTAAGCGTGTAGTAGTGGTTATTTGCCCAATGTTAATTATCACTATAACGGCATATCTTCTTCTTTATAATGAACTAAACATCTGATCATTTATTTTAAAAAATATCATTTTTCTTTTAATACCAAAATAACACCTCTTATTGGAAAACCCTATATGAACCATAAACACGTGTTATTGTTGTTATAATTCCATATAATTGAAATGGCTATAACTCACTTGATTATGATCTGAACTCAATTAAATTTTGTGAACATATATATCTTATGTCAGTCTATATAATTGCAAAATTTCAAGAAGTTTAAAGATACCGTTTTGATTTTATGGGCAAAACTGTAAAATCTACAAATCATACTATTATTAACAAAGTTGAGCAAATTTCGATTTCTAAGGTATTTGTTGCCCTTGTACTCATAAAGGCCCACATTCTTGATAATTTTCAGATTTTTCGGCTGAAAGGTGTCCAATCGCGAGGGGGGGGGACACAAATTTTGGCTGTATTTTGCCTTCCCCTGGACCCCCTAATTCATCAAACGACTTTTTTATTTCAGATTTTAAAAGTTCTAATCAAGACCTTTCATTTGATACCCCACTCGACTACCTCTAATGAAAAAAAAATTTTAAGGGCCAATTCGTTATTAGGGAGGACCCCCCTTAAACATTTTTTAAATTTTTGTCAAGGCCTTAACTTTTGAGAGACCATCACTTCTGACCTTTTCACAAAGTTTGAGCATTCTAGCTTCTATAGTTTCTGAGGAAATTAGCTGTGACGCACGGACAGACGGACAGACGGACAGACGGACAGACGGACGGACGGACAGACGGACGGACAGACGGACAGACAGGTCGCGAAACTAGTAGGTCTTTGTAAAAAATTTTTTTACAAAGACCTAAAAAAAGGAAATCAAAGAAAAAACAATATAATTAATGAAATTTTTTTTCTGAGAATAGAATAAAATACAATGGGTTGTTAAAGTTAAACACTACGGTCTTTCCATTTCGTGCAACCAGACCGGGTATAGGACCCGCATCGATGGCAGGCTCTTTCCCTGATATGGGCTAGCCATCGGGTGCGCTCTACCATTTTTTTTTGTTTCTTAGCAGGGCTCTTAGCGGGTAGAGTGGCCTTCCGCTCGCGCGCCCTTTTATGATATAGGGTTATGTAATTTCAATGCATAATTCTATAGCATAAATTCGTTACGTTTGTGCTTCTCATTTGAGGAAAAGAGTCATACAAAGTGCTTTTGTATGTTTTTCACTCAAATGGGAAACACATGACCACATCTAAATTTGGATCTTGATCCGGTTGGGAGGGTGCGAGGGGGCACCACCTCGATCTGGATTCCCACTCTTATTTGTGGGCCATAAGAATCATCGGGTAACGACAAAGACACCTTACGCGTCCCCAGGCAAGGCCAGCCCCGGCGGATCTTACCATCCTCTTCCGTTGAGGCAGCAGACCATCGTTGCACTCCTTTACGGACATACAGGTATATCTACCCATTTTCACTACAATCTCATAAGGCGGCTCTTGGGTTCTGCAGGGGGCGAGCCAATCGGAATGGGAAAGGTTCAGCGGGATCACACACAGTTTTGGAGGGTCGCAATTGCCCATCAACATATTTAGCAATGATTTCAATCTATAATGAAAGCGGAGCAAATCATCTCAGGAACAAACATTGCTAGATGAAAACAAGTATTTCCCACATGAAAATGTAAATTTTCATTCACGTACTGATTGACTTTTGTTCCTAACAAAAATGGTTGTTAAGATTTTCGATTAAAAATTTTTATTTAAATGTTTTAATAATATGAGATCTCTTTTCGGTTTATAGCAGCGTTAAATAAACGAAGTAAGATTATATTTCCCAATATAATGCAGATTACAGGCTTGAATCCCTGAAGTTTTCATCTTTTTTCTAGATTAGATTTAATATGAAGCTCAAAACACGTGAATATGTTTAATAAAAATATGCATGCCAAAGGCATTTCTACGGCTTAAAATAGCACTAAGCGTAGGCGTCCTTTTCATATTTCTTATACATATGATTTTGAATTCATGATAAAAGTATGTGGTGCTCAGCTATACTAAAGACACAGTTTACTCAACTCTAAGATAATATTTATAAGATATCTATAAAATTGATTGAATGCTTCGCTCTAATCAAATGTATCCAAAAATAAAAAAAATGATCTTACATTCAAATGTAGAATTAGCAGACTTTTAAGCTTTTCCATTAATGAAATTTGCAACTAAAGACAGTTAACAACTCCACTGGCATTGAAAAAAAATTGCGCCAATCGCACGAAAAATCAAATCCCGCTGAAATCGTAAAGATCGACTCCCTCAACT
Organism: Odontomyia ornata; assembly: GCA_963969285.1. Classification (NCBI taxonomy): domain Eukaryota; kingdom Metazoa; phylum Arthropoda; class Insecta; order Diptera; family Stratiomyidae; genus Odontomyia; species Odontomyia ornata. The sequence goes on from OZ017738.1 coordinate 81,594,837, forward strand.
TGGACATGCACCTGTCCCGGAGCATAACACAAAACTCGGTGCCAACGATTTTTCACTGGAGGTGCAGCATACAAACTTGATTTTCATCTCTCACTTCTCTACGCTGCACACCTCAACGGATCTTTTCTAATCTTAGCCGCATTCGTAATATCTTCAAGATATTCCCTCGACTCGCTAAGATACAAATACGCTGAGCGCGGTGGAGCCAACACATATGACTTTATTTTTAGCCGCGAGCCAGCCATGTATGTTAGGTGTATTGCTAATATTGGCGCGCGCAAAGCAAGTCGGTCGAGTAATAAGAACCGATGGGAAATTTTCTTGGGTGGGGATGGTGCATAGGGAGAGTGGGGGCGCTGCATTTGTATTGGGGCGCACCGGTGGGGGTGGGCTCCAGACTCTTCGGGTCTGGCGTGCTCGGGAGAGGGAGAAAGTAGGGGAAGTGTAAGACGAGCCAGGGGACCGATAGCTTACCAAGCAACATCAACAAGCAACTTTTAGGAACCAAGTGTTTGGTCGGTTTTTTAGTTGAACATCACAATCCGTTCAAGTCGCGGAGATTTATTTTAGAGTTTGTAAGTAAAAAGAAAGAATTTTTCTGCTTCAACTTTTCGTACCTTTGCTTTGAAGATTTTCATTTAATTTTGGTTAAATTCATTAACTCGGCTTCATTTCTACATATTTTTGCAAGAAACTAAGTAATCATCCGTTAAACAAACTTTTAATCGTTGCTCAGATAACAAAGTTTAAACTAACCTCCTAATAAGCGATAAAAGATACAAAGATACAAGTCAAGAGTGATAAGAGATAAATCTGTCAAGTGAAAAGTAAGAAAGTGATTAAAGAATGTAAGTGTGCACTGTTTGATATTCGAACTAGTTCCACCGCAAACTACGAGTCCGTGTGGAGTGTTGTATAAGTCTTTATTTGGAAAAAGGTATTTTCTTCTGGTCTACTAAATTTATGAATCTCCGGCGACGTTCTGAAGTTCGGATGTTGTATTTGGTATGGAAGATGCAGAACGTTTCTTTTTTTTTCTTTTCGTGTGTGAGCGCCGCGCCATCTGCAAGCTAATTTTAGCAACCATTGTTGTGTTGTACGAAAATTGGAGTATTTGGATATATGCTGGCTCGGATTTTCGGGATGAGATTTTCGATTTTCTAATTTTAAATGAAAATGTGCGTGGCATGATCATTGCGTCAATATCCCTCGACTCGAATTGATGTTAGTTAACCGAGTGGGGTTCAGGATGTATTTATGTGAACATTGAATCATCTTCGCGGCTAAATTTAAATTTGAAATCGGTCTGTTCGGAGCTCATTCATTGCATACCAACCAAAAAGTTATTCTGTTTTTATTGCATGATCCGAATTATTACATAATGGGCGTCGACTATAATTTGACCCTTGTTTACTGTTGGGGTGCTATTGAATGCATTTTTCGGGAAATTTGTACCATGGCTAGTCTGATGAAATTCATTTATGCTTTACGTGAATCCTTTCACAGTCTTAAAATAATTAAAATCAAGCTGTAAAGGGAAGGAAATACAATTAAGTTTGCTTATTCAATACACAAAATGAATAATCTGGACTTTCCGCTAAATTCAAGCAAAAAGAACGGCATCCTTTTTCTTAGAGAAAATCAGTATCCCCTGTAAATAAACTTTAATGCTCTCCCTTAAATGCAGGATTTGTACTTTCCTAAATAAAAAGGAAAGTATTAAAATTACATTTAAAGAGAGGTCAAGTAAACAGAAATTTCTGGATATATGGTTATATCTATTTAAGGCACGAATACCTTCCCACCCGACCTTGGCAATAATTTATAACCATATGAAGCATATATCATGAACGTATCAGCTCAATGTTAAACTAGTTCTCAGTTCGTCTTTGATTTGAAAAGTATTTTCTTCTCATAGATTCTGGTGCTCTGAGTTTTAAAAAAAAATTAATGAAAAATGTAGTTATGGAAAATCTCTTTGTTCAGTATCCTGAAAAATCTTGATCGACGAACTTTTAGTCCTGGTAGTTTTCAGAAAAAATGTCTGAGTGTGCATGCTTGAAATGCATTTTCAAGGGATTATTTCCATCTATTCGTCAAAAATCAGCAAATATAGGGTTTTCCAATAAGAGGTGTTATTTTGAATAGATCTTGTGATTTAACACCTTGTGACTTCTTCCTTTGGGGCCACGTGAAAGAAAAGGTCTATGCCAACAGCCCAGCGTCGATTCGAGACCTCAAAGACGGAATTCGTGGGGCTATCAAGGATATAGGGCAGTCACTTTGCGATTTGGTTATGGCAAAATTTCATGAAAAGGATATGGTCCTGTAAGCGCGATCGTGGAAGTCATTTGCCTGATGTTATTTTTCACTATTAATGGCATACCTTTTTCTTTATAATGAAATAAACATCCGATCATTCGTATTAAAAAATGGTATTTTCCTTTTAATATCAAAATAACACCTCTTATTGGACACCCCTATAGGTATCAGCATTACGTTCAACGCTAGAATAATCAAGAACAGTAGTACATTGGAGTGGGTTCCGTGGAAGTCACTGATATTTCTGAAATATGTATGTACCTTGTCCTAATAGAATCGAAGATATGTCGGTTCGTATAATTTTAATCTTTTTCTAGTGATTCAAACCAAAAATCTCAAAAAGGTACAAGTTAGCAATCAGTTTCGTGGCTTGAAGATTCACTCCACATCTGTTTTCACTTCTAGACTAGTTGCTAAGCGTTCTTCTATACCTTCCGTCACATACGTGAGCTCAACAAATTTTAGGAAGATTATAATTGTAATAATTACTCCACACACGCTATAAAACGGTCCGGAAGTACTTTGCTTAATCTTTTTAACATTTTCGAAACAAACAAGTCTTTAGTTGACAGTCAACTAAACCCAAATAATATTACTTTGACCCTTCTACTGGAACCGGTTAGTTAAACCAGCTCGAGTTTCGAATAGAAAACCTCCACTTCGATTAGGCCCTAGTGCTAGCAGTCGTAAGACGATCACTCTTTGACTAGAAAAAAAATCACTCGCACCGGTGTAAAGTGGTTTATCACGGGGATGGCATGAGTATTTACGGATCCAAATTCTATGCCTTCTTAATTTTTTTCATTTATACCGGATAAATATAAGCTTCGCTTTATTTCTCTATGACGCATTGTTTCAAATGTACAGGTGTTTCCGAGAAATTAGTCACATTTAAAGTGCTTTGAAATAAAACGCTGAAGTATTTTAATCTAGGTCATTCAACAAGTACTTAGCCTCACCCCCGATGGCGCTGCTATTACAAAAGAGTTTTACCATCGTGCAGTACTAAATTCAAGCTTAAGTGCTTTGAAATAACACACTGAGGCTTGGAACTAGATGATTATGTTCGGGAAGTACTACTTTTTCTGAAATAGCATCCGAAAAGCTACCTTTGTTCTTCCTGGGTTATTCCATATAATTTACTTGCCTCAAGCCTATACCGAATGATCTTCTTCTGCTACATCTACAAAAACTAAAACAAAATAATTAATGGCGACCAACTTCAAGTTACTAATTTTCCGCAGTTGCAGTTTGCGGAAGCTAACATTTAGTCAAATATGGAAAGAGTAGCAAAGCTGAAAGGCCACTGATATCTACCATGTTTCTCAAGTAGTTTTTCTCGAAGGACATACGTTTGAAGATGTTTAATAGGCCCAAATATTTTTCAGAAAGTTCGTTGTTCGAATGCCTTTTTATCGTTCACAATTAGATTTGTAGATGAATAGGAGTCTTATCAAGGTTTTGTAAATTTTTATTTGATATTTCGGATGCAATTCGAGGGATCTTATCCGAAGAAGCACTGCAAAGAAGGTTATATTGACTAATCGATATGCACCACTTACTTTCATTTTTAGGGTTTTGTACTAAAATACAAACCCTATTGCAATCACGACCTGTGTCCGTCCGTCCGTCTGTATGTCACAGCACTTTTTCTCCTAACTATAGTGGCTACAGCCATAAAACTTTTTAAAAATGTCAGAAGTGGTGACTTCTTGGTAGTTCAAGGGTGAAACATTTTTTCAAAGGGGCTTAAGGGGGGTCTACCCATATAGGGAGGTGGCCCCTCAAGAAAAAGTTTTCACCATTGGTAGTCGAGTAGGGTGTCATTGGAAAGGTCTTAAAGAGATCTTTTCAAAACAAGTCTTAAAATCGCCTTATCGGTACCGAGGGGGGCAGGGGAAGGGGAAATGTACGAACTAAAATCTGAAATTATCAAGGAAAATATTTATGTGCATAACAATAACAAATACCTCTGAAGTCAAAATTCGTTCAACTTTGTTAAAAATAGTATGATCCTCAAATTTCACATTTTCTCCAATAAAATCGTCTTTTACATGTTTCTTGATTTCATTCGTTGCTGGTTACTGCATTTTGTAAGTTGATTACAAAACCCTTCTGACATAACCGTAGGTCTGTCTACCCAGCTTGTTCTTACTATTACCCATGAAATCTGATCCTCTAAGTGGAAAAAATTATTTAGCTCCTAATAGTCGAAATCACCAAATGTGACATATTGTCGGTCTAGGGTGACCTTTTTCATGAAGGTTATCAGTTTGGTTTTGTTTTCGCTGATACGTAGCTCCAACTACTACGCTGTTTTAATGCGGCCATGAAAAACTCCCCGCAGATAAGGAAGTGATCGGGTCATTAAATTAACATCGTCTGTATATGCCAAAATATACGCAGATATCAGACTTGTGTAGCGTTTGCTTCTTTGGACGAACTTGTTTTCACTGCCCGATTTTCAGGTTGAAAAGGGTTATTGCTAAGCTGTTTCTCTGTTTTAACACATTTCTTAAAAAGATAGATTCGGTGAGTTCATTTTGAATTTGAACTAAACACCCTACATTATCCGCTGTCTTCTTGATTGGATAGTCCAACTTTTACGGGATTTCAAAGCAATATAATGATATGTTAATAGAGAATTACCATTATTTGCTTTCTGTGAAAATCTGTTGATGACCGTGCTCTGAAACCAACTGAACTAGAATAATTTTTAACATGTACATGATAAGGATGATGATGTTTGTCTATAGTTTTGACAGCAAAACCGATCCTCGTTTTTGTATATTTGGCAGAATAGCCTCATGGATCAAGTTTATTTCACCATCAAAGCCCAAAAGAATGGAGCTCGTCAAATTCGGTGGCAGCAGTGTTCATAAAGCTATTCACAAATTCATCCAGCCCATTTGGCAACAAGAACATATGCCGAAAGAGTGGAGCCAATCAATTATATTCTCTATCCACAAAAAAAGGTTAAAAGCTACAGTGCGAAATCTATAGAGGTCACTACTTTGTACGGCGTACAAAATATTTTCAAAGATCTTAGAAAATAAAATTAGATCATACGCCAACAGTATTATTGGGGAGTATGCAGGTGGTTTTAGAGCAGGTAGATCAACAATACACCTATTATTCACTGTCAAACAGATACTTCAAAAATGCTAGGAGTTCAACATAGACGTACACGTATCAGCTTGCTTTAAGCAAGCATACAACAGTGTTGATCGTAACGTACTGTACCAAATAAAGCTTTGCTTTGGCATCCCAGCCAAATTAGTCTGTTTTACCAAAATGACAATGATGTTAACGACCTCCCAAGTCCGCATCAATAACCAACTCACCGATACTTTTGACACAAATATCGGACTAAAACAGTGGAAATAAACAGGCTCCATTGCTATTCAGTTTGGCCCTAGAGAACGTCATAAAGTAAGCTACCTGTCGATACACCAGGTACATTACTATACAAGTCGAACCAAGTAGTAGCTTATGCGGGCGACATCAATATTTTGTCACGATCATTAACGGGTGCCAAAGAACTCGTCCTAAAACTCGACAGCGAAGCAAAATTAGTAGGGCTACAAATCAATGAGAATAAAACAAAGCTCACAACGCAGTTGAGAAAAAATACTTCAAACACACAAAATATCATACTCGGCCAGTAGAGTATCAAAAATCTGGGCAAATTTATATATTTAGACGCCAAAATAACAAGAACCGGTAATGAAAGGTACGAAATAAACCGAAGAATACAGCTGGCAAATAAAATATTTCATTCAATTTTTGCAATCTTGAAGATCAGCTACATACACACGAAAACAAAGCTCCAATATACAAATCTGTGATGAGATCTGTGTTAAGCTATGGGTGTGAAACATGGACCCTAACCCAAACATCCGCAAATATACTGAATGCCTTTGAGCGACAGGTCAGCGAATCATCGGAGCGAAGCTAGACCGGAACCGATGACGAATTTGATACAACCATGAGCTGTATGAAAATTTTGACGAGCTGGAGGCCTCAACGATTGTAAAACTGGGTGAGCTACAATGGGCTGACCACATGAATCGTATGGACGAACAAGAGATACCCAAAAAGGAAAACCAAGGAAACGCTGGTCTGACTCGGTCGACGAAGACAATTCATCGCTGCTTGGATTTTGAAATTGGAGGACGCGGTCAATGGACCGAGACAACCGGAGGCATCATTTGCAGGAATCGAAGGCCCAATGGGGCCTGTAGTGCTACGAAGAAGAAGAAGAAGAAGAAGAAGCTTCATGCGCCAGCTTGGGGAATTGTCATTTTGATCCATAATTTTTGAATAAGATTATGTTTATATATGCTCGCTTAAAACAGTTTCACCTGCCTTCAATAGCACCGCTTGGATATCGTCCAAAACATTTATTCAAATTCAGGGCAAGGATTGTTAAAGATTGCAAAATATAATATGAATGTTTGTTTTTGATCTGGGCTGCTCGGGATGCTGGAGTCCATTGGCGATGGTCCTATTTTACGTTTCAAGAAATGCTGAAAATATTGTTCCCATAGTTTATTGATCTCAGTTTAGTTTTTTATGATGTTATCATACTCATCTTTATGCAGAGTTGTTTAAGGTTTAGATCCTTGTCTAAATATTTTTATATTTCGGAATGGATCTCTTGTGCTGCTATTATGCGTATCCGCGCCAAGTTTTAAAATTCTATCATTGTTCAGTTTCGCTCTTTTTTCCTGCAAATCTTTTGGCATTTCGTTTTCGTTCATTAATGTACGAGTACTTTTCCTGGCTTGGAGTCGTCTTTTTATAAAAGCTAGCAAGCCTCAGTTTTTCCATTATTGCCTCCCTACACTGATCGGTAAACCATTTATTTCTTCTTCAGGTCTCTTGAAGCCTGAATACTTGTTCAGTGGCATTTTGGATAGAGTTTTCCAAAACATTTTTCAATCTTGTCCTACATAGAGTTTTCTTTTAACTTTTTCAAGTTGAACTTTAGAATTTGGTTCCTAATCAAGTAAATCGTTATATCATTCCAGTATATGTACTTAGCTGTTAGAAAAAAATGGTCAGTATTGCAGTGTGTGCCGCAAAATGTCCGCACCCTCATGATATTTAATGAGGCTCTGTTGGTAATGAGGTCATCGTTCAATCAAGCAATACCTATGTTTTGTTTTCAGTTACTCACCGGTTTTTCGGTAAGGTGTTTCTCTATCAGCTAACATACTTGACGAGGCGTCCGTTGAGGTACCGAATACGACTACAAAAAATTATTATTTCTTTATAAATCCGTAGGCTAGCGGAAGAAACTCAAGATACCGTAAAGTGTTTATACAAGTTGGAAATTTTAACATTTGTTTGACTAGATGGGTAAAACATACGTCTCTTATCGGCAATGAGAGTCGATTAATTATAGCTGAAGAAGGTCCTTAATATAGCAAAGATATTCTCCTTCGTAGAAATTAGTGAAGATATTTCATGAAAGAACTATTTTTAGGTCTGGAAAGCAGTTACTGCTTTCCAGACCTAAAAATAGTTAAGGGGGTTCTAGACGGACGAAAAGTGGCAAGTACAATAACTCCTTCAAGTAACTTGTACTTGCCACGTTTTACCTTACTAGCTTTTGCTTTCTTAGGAGATGCTGATGGGCACTTACATGAGGCTTCTGAGAAATTATTTTAATCATTCTGCTCACCGAGGATGTTGCTATAATTTTGTGTAAAAATGAACGAACAAGAAAAGGGAGGTTTGTGTTCAACGGTGGATTTTTTAAGAGATGAAAGTAATGCGTCTGTAAATGCAAGAAACAGATAGAAATACAGAAAAGTGCTACGAATCAGTATTGAAAAGTTTGAACAATTATTGGAAGTATGTTCACCTCTTTATTTCGAAACAGAACATAGTCATGAGGGAGAGCGTTTCCGGCAAAACGAAATTGTCAATAGTGCTTCTTTACTTGGCTTTAGGTGACAAATTCAAATCCATATCTTTGATGTTTCGAGTTCCTAATTTTACAATTTCACTCATGGTATCTGAAGTTCTCCGCGCTATTTTAGAATGGCTGTCACGATGTTTTGAGGCAAAATAACACACACAGTGATGCTGAAGTTAAGTTAAGTCTGATGAGCAAGAAAGTTACCAAATCTCATTGTTACCAACGGGACTCGAACTAGGGACATTCAGGTTACACAATGAGTACTCTAACCACTACACCACGCAGACTACCAAACATAATTTTATTAGCACCATTTCGCTTTATATTTAAGCTTCTTTCAATTATCAGAATATTTTGATAATTCGTGGTTGATATATTGTTGTATTTGATTGCCACATAGTAGCTTGAAGTGAAATGAAATCTACTTATTAGATGAGCCAATTTGACTAAGCCTCAGCAGATTTATTTCTTACAACTCCTTAGCTACGGTAGTAAACTAAAAGACTCCAGCTAACAAGATTGGGCATTGGACGCAAGTTAACAAGATTGGACATTGAAACTTCAAAATTGTTCATATTATGAATGAATGGAGAGTTTGATTTGCATCAACTCGCTCACCCTTGAAAGCAAAGTATTTCGGGTGTGCATAAAAACATGACTCAAAGAATACGAAAATTCTTTGGATTATCTTTTACTACTTAAAATTTAGATAAACATTTTCCTCTTTAATTTGATTTATTTTTAATCTGTGAAATTATTTCGGTTCCTAAAGTTTTGGGTTTTGTTAAGGATTTTAAGATTCCCGAGTGTCATTAACTCCCAGTCAAAATTCTGAGGCACTCTGCCTATTTTGGACCACCTATATAAACAAACTGAAAACATGTATAGAAGAGAGGGACTAGCGAGAAATTGCTTTGAGGAATGAAAATTCATTTCCGGTAATTCATGCCAATTTATTTTCAGTTGAAACAATGTCATCAGTAATTATTTAATAATATTGATATTGAAAAAAATCGCGATCGAAATCCATACATTAAATCGAAAAACTAAAAATAAAATAAAAAAAAGGCTAAATTAATATAAATAATTTCGACTTACTTATTCATTTAAATACTGACAAAAATGTAAAAAATTTTAACCGGAGTGGAAACCATTCCTTCAATAATTTTAATAAGAATCAAGACTTGGACCCATTTCTGCGTTCAAGGCTAACACTTAAGGTTTTCTATATCTCAATATGCTTATATCCATTCCCAGTCACCATATTACTGTCTTTTCCAGTCTCAAAGATACAGAAAATGTCACTAATTCGGTTTTTCGCATTTAAGCAACAATAGACCACTTGACTTTTTGATTGATTTTAGTTCATTATTACTGCGCAGAAACAAAAATGTACCATTCCCAACAAGTCCTCAGCTACTCACTTGTTTTTATACTATCTGGTCACTGCTGTAAGTCGATAGCGACTTAGCATAGGCAACCGCTTGTAATACGTGTAAATGCAACCCAAAAAATACCCAGCGGATCAGTTGGATATATTATTGCATGCATATTACAGGCGTAAGATTTTGTATACGAAAATTCTCAGAGGCGATACACTGGTAAAAGCCAATTTTTTCGCTCTACACAATTGCACTCCTTTCATGCAACATGTAACTTTTGATTATCATTTGTTAAGCGTTGATGAACCAACAGCCTTTTTATCTCCTATTGGCATTGTAATTGCAATCGTTGTAATTGACTGAATGTATTTGTGATTTTCCACGTGGTATAGTGGTTAGAGTACTCACTGCGTAAGTCGAGGGACCCTGGTTCGTACCCCGTTAGTGGCAATGAGATTTGTTTCGAGTGATTCTTCGGACGGACTATAAGCCCGCTCAGTTATGATACGAATCAGAACGTATCGCAACTGGTTGGAGGAACACACGGTCCTTACTAAATTATCTTCTTGAGTACCGAAACATTCGATCAATATAATGAAATTATATCTCTAAGCGAAGTCCCTTAAGGGGCTACAGTGCTAATGCAAAAAAAGTATTACCTGGCTGATTTTGATTAGTGTTTCGAATATTCATATAGTTCCAACATTTAGATATTCTTCCTTTAGGAACATCGTTTCGTAACTGAATTTTATGACCAGCAAACGTTTTTGTCAAATTTCCATAGTTGTTAAATGTTTTTAACATAATTTATAGCAGCGCCTCTCCTTCATATATAATTGAAGCAATTTAGGTAGAGATAGAGTCTTAGGAAAAATGTAAATTTGTGGTAATTTCTGTGATAATTTCGATAGTGGTCTCTTTGAACCAGAATTTTATTTTATCAGAAAAAGAAGATAAAGTCTTTATAGTTTTATATTTATTATCTATTTATTTGCTACATACTTTTAGATCCTTTTGAAACTTACAGAGTAGGTTAAACTTATATATGATTACCTAACTAATGACTTTCATTGAATTTAAGGATCTTTTAATGGCTTTTAGTGAATAAATCTAAAATTGATAAATCATAAATTATTAAGGAAATTTTAACTTTTTGCGTATTTGTCATTAGCGTCGCTGGGTTGGTTTCAAAGCTCTTAGCTTGGCTATCACATCCTCTAAGCTGGTAAGACAGCGTCAGAGGAAATTAACCTTCGTTATTAGCCAATTAATAGTAACTTTTCTCTGAGTTCCTGGTCATACGGATATAGAGAAAAATTAACGGGTAGACGAACTGATCAGTAGGACTTAGTTATTATTGCTTCTTTGGCGGAAGCGGTTAGTATTCTGCTAAGAGTTGCAATGGGAGCAACCTTCTCTTACTATTATTATAAACGAAGTTCTTGGTGGTAACTTTTTCCGATAAAACGTTTCTAATTGAAATGGGGTGTATGAGTTCATTTCGTACATTGCCCTCTTTCGTATACGCTTAGAAACTGATACGGACCTGTCATATGATACTCCACTTGTCATACGACGCTCCCAGTAGTCTTATGATGCCCCAATAGGTGAGAAATTTTGTTAAATGTTCGTGGGAGTTTGAGAATTACTTTTCATTCAAGTCGATTAGGTTACAAATAAACAGATACGTGCCCTCAACCATCTAATCATCTGTGCATTTTTCAAGAAATATAAAAACTGCAACCATCAAACCTTGTAGAAAGGTAGAAAATGGTTGGTCACTCAAAGATTAGACCTCTGAACATATTTTTACCCCAAATACATTGACAAGAACTCACGAAATTAGTTCTTAAAACTGCAATACCAGTATTGAGGGGGGTGCCTAAGGGATCCAGATATACGAAACAGATTTTGCTGTTTCTTCAAAATTAAAAACAAAAAATTATATAAAAAATGTACTTGTTGACAGCGAAAACACATTTCGAATTTTTTCAAACTTCTTAGACAAATTCATCTGATATTTTACACTTTGTTTTTAAATTGAAATGAGCGATTTAACACAAAAAAAAATTAACTGGGCAAATCATACCTTTTATGCTAAATCCTCGATGTTTAAGAAATCGAAATTTCTTAAACATTGGTTGCGCTTGTCCTTATTGCGATTCACATTTCATTTGATTTCCTAAACATTTAGAACCTAGTGTAATTTGAAAACACTCCAAACGACCTTCCATTCATACTTTGGATCATGCTAATTGTTAAAAGCTCGGCTCCATTTATGAGAAGTCATTTTTTGTCTTTCGAAAAAGTTCGTTGTTCATAATTTCCATATCACAAACAACAGAATCGACATATACTGAAGGAAAGGTTCAAATGAATTCGCGAAAATGCCTTGGATACCTAGAGATACGTGAAACCTCACGCCCCCATACAAAAACTAGTTTCAAACGAGAACTAAACAAGGAAAGTAAATGATCTGATACTACGCGAAGCTACGTTATTGAATTTGAGAAAATGCGAAGCTTCGCTTCTAGGTATATCAATTCTGTTCTACAGACAATCATTCCTGTGGTAAACGTATAGACATAACGTGATACAGACGAAACCGCCTGCAAAAAAAGTTTTACATTTTCACATATATTAATTCAATATGCAGCAGTCTTAATGAAATTCTTTTTACATAACATTTAAATACTTCCTCAAGGTAATCATTTCTCAAACTGAGACAAACAATTAATGAAATTTCCGACATATAAGACCGTTATATTCATTTAGTTCAACGCCTCCAAGTACCATTTCTTGAAAACGAACTCAAAATAAGATATAATCACAGTCAATGGCCTAAACGTACTTATCACATACTCGTATTTCTATTTCTGTGAATACTTCCTCAACAACACCAGAAGCGTGTCTTAAACGAATTTGAAAATGCTAATGAGATCACGATAATGTTTATTTCGATCTGAATCAGGTACCTGTAACAAAAAATAATTCAAAAAAACCTTTTCACAAATTTTCTCATATGGTAAATCTTAACACCTGCTTTTGTTTATATCTTCTAAACTTTTAACTGTAAATGCATCACGACAATATGTGAACTACTATACGAGTAGAATAGAGTAGAAGAAAAAAATTAAGTAAACGAACAATCTTGCTTACCACAAGACCGTTCCTACATTCAACCGCAAAACTTTTCTAAAGTGTGCAATTCGAATAAATACAATACCACTAGCACATGCAAATTATGTGATTATACATATGCAAATATATTACTTAACAAATTGAGTTTTAAGTCTGGCGACGAGTCCACAGTCGAACTTTAATGAATTTAGTTCATTAGCAGAAATGGTGTTCTTAAAGCGGGCTGAGGGAAGAAGACGAATGAGCAATATTAAAGATATTGGATATCGCACAACATCCGTTGCAAACTTGCTAATGTTTTATGAATTTCAAGTGCTGTTTAGATCATATATAGAGACTAACGTAAAGAGTAAATGAAAATGAAAGTGCGATTACTGGATCTATGAGTATGATATGTGAGTAAAAAAAAAACAGCCAGGCAAATGCGAGTTGATCTCGCGTGAACAGTATTCCGTATGACCAATTTGTAATTGAGCAGTTTTTGGAGGTTTTGTACATACTAGCTTACAAAACCCTACTGAAATCGCCACCTCTCTGTCCGTCCGTCACAGCATTTTTTCTCAGAAACTAAAGCAGCAACCAACGGCAAGTGTAGTAGATACATACTCGTATACCTACATGTATGTAAAATGATGGTCTCTCGCAAGTTTGAGCATAAAAATTGTTTTCAAAGGTTCTGTAGGGGGTCCTACCAGATATGAGGAGCTCCTTAAAAAATTTGTTATCCAAGGTGATCATAATTGGGATCAAATGAAAAGTCTTGACAAGCGTTTTTCAAAACAAGTCTTAAATTTACGTTTTTTGAATTGTGGGAAGCAGAGGGAGGGGAAAGATATCAAAAATGCGTGTACACCCTCGTGATTGGACACTTGTATTTCCAAAAAAATCATGGAGCTAGGGCTTTATGAGTAAAACAACAATAGTTCAAAAGTTGAAATAAACTTCACTTTATTAATTATAGTAGGATTTGTAAAATTCACATTTCATTAAATAACATATTCTTCTTCTTAGCACTACAGCCCCTTTCGGGCCCTTGCTTCCTGCAAACAGCGCCTCCAACTGTCTAGGTCCGTTGACCGCGTCATCCAATTCCGAAATCCGAGCAGCGATGAACTGTCTTCGTCGACCGAGTCCGACCAGCGTTTCCTCGGTTTCCCCACTGGCCGCCGGCCTTCAGTTCTCCCTACGAATACCTTCTTGGGTATCCGTTGTTCGTCCATACGATTCATGTGTCCAGCCCAATGCAGCCTCCGCAGTCTTACAATCCTTGAGACCTCCGGTTTGTCAAAGATTTCATACAGCTCATGGTTGCATCGAATTCGCCATTGGTCCCCGTCTAGCATCGTTCCGATTATTTGCCTAAGGACCCGTCGCTCAAAGGCGTTCAATATATTTGCGGATGCTTGGGTTAGGGTCCATGTTTCACACCCATAGCATAACACAGGTCTTATCACAGATTTGTATACTTGGAGCTTTGTTTTTCTGTGTATGCAGCTGGTCTTCAAGATCGTCAATACTGAATAAAATATTTTATTTGCGAGCTGTATTCTTCGGCGTATTTCGTCTCTTTCATTGCCCGTTTTCGTTATTTTGGTGCCTAAATACACAAATTCGCAAACATTTTCGATACTGTATTCGCCAAGTGTGATATTTTGTGTATTTGGGGTATTTTTCCTCGACTGCGTCATGAGCTTTGTTTTATTTACGTTGATTTGTAGCCCTACTAGTTTTGCTTCGCTGTCGAGTTTCAGGAAGAGTTCTTTGGCAGTTGTTAGTGACCGTGACAGAATGTTGATGTTGTCCGCATAGGCCACTACCTGGCTCGACTTGAATAGTTATGTACCTCGCGTATCGACAGGTAGCTTCCATATGACGTACTCCAGAGCCAAAATTGAATAGTAATGGGGCCAGCCCATCTCGCTGCTTTAGTCCGATATTTGTGTCAAAAGCATCGATGAGTTGGTTATTGATGCGGACTCGGGAGGTCGTCGACGTCATTGTCATTTTGGTAAGACGGACTAATTTGGCTGGGATGCCAAAATCAAGCATTATTTGGTACAGTACGTTACGATCAACACTGTCGTATGCTTGCTTGAAGTCAACGAAAATTTGGTGTACGTCTATGTTGAACTCCCAACATTGTTCAAGTACCTCCTTGACCGTGAACAATTGGTCTGTTGTTGATCTACCTGCCCTTAAACCGTCTTGATACTCCCCAATAATACTGTTGGCGTATGATCCGGTTTTATTTTCAAAGATTTTAGAAAATTTTTCGTACGCCGTACAAAGTAATGATACGCCTCTATAATTTTCGCAATGTAGCTTGTCACCTTTCTTGTGGATAGAGAATATAATTGATTGACTCCACTCTTTCGGCATATGTTCTTGTTGCCAAATGTACTGGATGACTTTGTGAATAGCTTGATGAACACTACTGCCACCATATTTGATGAGCTCCACTGGAATCTCATCAAGCTATTCGCAAATAAAATATTCTAGGTAGCCACAAATTTAATGCGAGCTTTCCGTGCCTGATCATGGAATCGAAGTAATAACAATACTCCGGAGTGGATTGGACAAACGGAAACTAACAGAAACGGCCCTGCAATCGCAAAAAAGAACTATAGCGATGGATCCTGGAATTTCAGATCACTAAACAGAATCATCGCTGTTAAGGATTTATTACAATAAGCCAGTCGATAAAAACTAAATGTGCTAACAGTCCAGGAAATCGAATAGATTGGTAACGATTTTCAAGGCATGAGGCGTACACTATATTCCAGTGGGAAGCCCACTGGAAGATGAGACAATGGAGTTGATTTTATTGTGGATAGTGGACTTCAAATCTCGTGTTATCATCTTCAAAGCTCAACGTGAAAGAATGTGCGCGATCTGCATCAAAGCGAGGTTCTTTCAAATTTGGCTGATTAGTATCTAAGACCCAACATATGAAAAGTACGATGAAATCAAGAAATAATTCTATAGTTACCTACGGAGGTTTTTTGACTCATAACCATTAAACGATACAAAACTTATTCTAGGTGATTTCAAGACTAAAGTTGGTAATGTGCTAACTCATTGGGGAATGACTGGAGGCTATAGCCTGCCCGATATTACAACAGTCAACACATAATAGGCTTCGCATATAGTAGCAATTTTTTCATAAGATTGATATGCTTCCTACATCGACAAATCCATAAAAGAGCATCGGCATCATCGGATGGCGTAATTTTCAACCAGATTGACCATTGTTCTGATCCAGCAATAATGAGCCTCAAGCATATAACGTCCGTACTTATCGAGGAACGAGTATTGACTCGGACCACTACTTGGTGTCAAATCAACTGACCAATTCCGGATGTCAAAGATTTCGATGAAATACCAGCCCTTTATGTAAATTCAATACCGAGAAGCTAAAAAACAACCCCAGTAGCAACTACCTTCAAACAAGTCGAATGTCAGCTGGCCTCTATCACAGAAAGCACATCGACAAAACCGAGTGATGAGCTGCAGATGGAGTGAAAGCGCCAATGAAAATGGTAGCAGAACAGATTGTTGGTTATGTCGCCCGGTGCAAAAGAACTGATTGGTTCGATGAGAAATGACAGGATGCGTTAAATAAGAAAAAACAGGTACACGAAATACTTGCTAATAGGAATACCAGGATGAAGAGAGAAGCAGATGAGAATCTCCGACAAGTAGAGAATAAAATTATTAGGAACAATAAAAGAAAATATTATGACAAAAATTGGAAAATAAAGATAATAGTTTAGCGAGGAATAATGCAAGTTAAGCTTACAAAGTTGGTAAAGTTTAAGACAAGATTACCAACCAAGACCACGCTATATCACAACAAAATCAGCGATATCATCGAAGATGAAAATAATAACGTTAGCATCTTACTGGAAACAACTCTTCAACACTTCATACAACTCCAAAACATTGGAGAAAGTAGTCGTCCAGGAAGAAATGCAACAAGTCCCTCCAACCGTGCAACAAATTTCTTCCGCCATTTAAAGACAAAAATTAATGAAATGCTGAGGATCAAAAAGATACCACCAAAAGTCCTCAAATATGGATAAAAAAAATGCCATCTACAAAGTTACCCGTAAAATTTTCGACCAAGAACAAATGACGCGGGAGTTGAGTCGGTTTATAATTTTCTCTATTCATAAAAAAGGCGGTAGGCTACAGTGCGAACACAATAGTCACCAAGATTCATGAAGATAGAATCAAAACATACGCCGACAACCTTATTGGGGAGTGTCAAGGTAGCTTCAAAGTTGGAAGATCAACGACGGACCAGTTGTTTGTGGTCAAAATGCTGGGAATTCAATATCGGTGCCCACCAAAATTTCATGAATTTTAAGTAAGCATATGACAGTATTAAGCGCAATGCATTGTATTAAAGAATTCTGAATATCCCAGGCAAGCTGGTTTGTCTGATTAGAATGGCAACGACATCGACCTAACCGCTGAGTACAGATTAATAACCAACTAACAGGAGTAAGGAGATATGCTTGCCCAGCTTTTGCTTAACCTTGCTCTAGAGTATGTCGTTAGAATGCTGCTTGTTATTACAAAGGGCATATTACTGTACAAGTTGAGCCAAATTGTAGCCTATGCAGACGAAGTTAACATCCTGTCAGGATCATTCATGACCGCTAATGATATTCTTCTTCAACTAGAGTAGGAAGCAAAACTAGTGAGGTTACAAATCAGTAAAATCAAAACCAAATGCATGGTGCTATCGAGAAAAACTTCTTAAAACTCACTAAATTTAATACTCGATCAACACTTAATTGAAAACCTAGGTGACTAAAGATACCAAACAGAATTCAGCCTGCATATAAATCTTTTTACTCTGCTCCGGCACACACAGTCTACGACTCTATGCTAAGACCTGTCTTATGCTTTGGTTATCAAACATTCATACTCACCCAAGCTTCAGCTAACATATTAAACGCATTGAAAAGATGGGTCCTTAGATGAGTAATGGGAGCCAAAAAAGAAAGGCACCGATAGCGAACAAGATACACCCAGGAGTTGTATGAAGCATTTCACGAGCTGGAAGTGTCCAAAATAATAAAATTACATAAGCTACAATGGATTCGACATGTGAAACATATGGAAAAACAACTGCTACCTAGAAAGGTGTTCCTGGAAAAGTTGCAGGTCGAAGACCAGTGGGAAAACTGACGCTGGTCCGACTCTGTCGACGAGAACGTCACATCGCTGCTCGGTGTCGAAAATTGGGGGATACGGTCAACAGACCGAGATAGCTGGAGGCCCTGACAGTGGGATGCGAAGGTCCATGAGGGCTGTAGTGCTGTAACAACGACGACGATGACGCAGTACATAAAGTTTTCCCAGAACAATATCTTTAATTTGATGTATCACACGATACATTCTCCAAAACTTTTTTCATCACCCCTCCACTTCCCGTAAAAAGTAGCCGCGATTTAAATAAATCATTTGTTCATCTTACACATGTGAATTTGATTATAGATGTTATATATGTGCACCAAATTCGAACTTAGTCAGTTTAGTAGATTCGGAGAAAATTGACCATGACAGACGGATAGAGAGACACGCGAGGGATCCTTAAAGGGTTGCATTTTTATAGTTTTGAACTACTTACAAAACCCTATTAAATAGGTTTCGTCTATCAACCTGTCAGTCTGTCTGTCCTAGCATCCGTCTATCTGTATGTCATTGCAGTTTTTCTCCGAAACAATAGCAGCTAGAGAGAGATACTAAGCTTTGTATGTAGACCAAAAGTGGTGTCCCTTTAAAAGTTTTGGTATCAAGAAATTTTTCGAAGGTTTTAAAGGGGGTCCCCCTATATCGGAACAGGAGCCGCAAATTTTTTTACCCAAGGTAGTTATTAGGGATGTCAAATGAATTGAGAACCCTCCAAAACAGGTCTTAAAACAGCGCTCCCAGCTTCTATAGTATTAGTACACGAGGAGGGGAAATGTACGAAAAATTTGTGTCCATCCCTCGTGATAGGATTCCTGTGATCCGAAAAATTGGTCTTTATGAGAATACTGGCCAATTGTACACGTGCTCCTCGACTTCTTCATCGCTTTGGAATCCTTTTCCACCTAGTGATTCTTGGGGGGTACGAACAAAAAGTTGTCACAGGGAGACAAGTCTGGACTATAAGGATGATATTCGGGTATTTCCTAGCCCATTTCCTCCAGTTTATCCCTTGTCAAAACTGCGGTGTTCGGCCTTGCATTGCCATGGAGATAGATGACCTCTCTAATGGGCATACTTCGTCTTTTGTTTCAGTAGGAAGCTTTCGCGGACTATAACAACTGGCAATAGTAGGCTGCATTCACTGTTTGCTGATAGTAAAGAAAATCAATGACTAAAACTTGTCCGTTGATGTTGATCGGGACTTTCGTTTTCGACACGTTCTCGGCCACCCTGAAATTCCCTGGTCCACGTATACACTCGATTCTAAGATAATGTAGTGTTCCCGAACTGCGCTTTTAAAGAAGAAAAATTTCTGACGATTTAACGTCTTCATTGGCTAAAAATTTTATGATGACGCATTGTGCCACAGATGAATGCACCTCTTACTCAGTCATGGCTATACTGAGGACAGAATCAAGCGTGGCCACTAACTAAGCTGGTTCCTCCACTCCTTATAAACAAACCACCAACCGCCATGCTGTATTATTTAGTTCAAAAATGCATACTAAGCTGAATAGCTAAATTACCGTTTATATGTGATTCATCCTCCTACATCTCTTTGCCGTGCTTCTTGACTTTGTTCGTTGTTGATGACTGCGTATCGTAGGAGTACAAAACCCTTCTGACAAGAGCGTGGGTCTGTCTACCCAGCCTAATGTATATGGGTGCAAAAAACATGATGATTTTCACAATAGATATATCTTTTTTTAATTTTTTAAGATTTCTTAATATATCTCTACTAAACCCTACTTGTTTTTTAACCTGTCTGTCCGTTCGCCCATTCATGTATTACAGCAAGTTTTCCCGGAAACTAGAAAAGCTGTGTTCATGAAATTTTCTGAGCAAGTCAAATGTGATGACATGTTCAAAGTTTAGGAATAAAATTATTTTTTTTTCTATTTTTCTAAAACATAGGAGGGAGACCCTTAAAAATCTTTTGTTTTTCCGAGTACCAAAGCTAGTCGATATGGGTATTAAATGAAAGGCACAGATGATAACTTTTTAAATTGGCGCTTTTTATTTCGATTGATGCAGGGGAAGGGGAAATGTACGAAAAATGTGTGTGCTTCCCCTCACGATTGGCCACCTTTGTTCCAAAAATTCTTCAAAAACATGGAAGTAGGCCTTCATGAGTACAAGGCTTATAAATACCTCACAAGTTGAAACTCAATAAACTTTGCTAGCAGCAGTACATTTATGACTTTTACGTTTTCGCCTATAAAATCAATAGGTGCCCGAAACTGGGACTAGGTTTCTTAGTAGTAGCTGTACGTGTCCTCGAAATTTCACAACAATTGAGCCACAAATAGCGGAGTTAGAGCCGGTTGAAACTTTAACAATTAAAACAACAATAACTCCAAGAACTCTTGATACTGTGGAGATACACGTTCTTAAAGAGCCTAGATACTAGAGATACGTTAGAATTTTGATGAAGATTTTATAAATGGTTTGTTACATTGATATCATGACTACTCAATTATTGAATGAATGAAATACATAGGAACCACGTCTATGTTTTTCGAACTCAATCTATGGAATATCGATATAAGTCAAGTGTTAGTATTCAGAAGACGTTGTTTGATTGTTTCGAAAATCCTTTTAACAGGAGCATTCTTCTGATACTTTGACTTATTTTTACACAAATTTAGTAAAAACTATCTACCAGTGAATGAAATTTATTAATCATTTGATTATAGACAGAACTAATCAAGTTGAGTAACCAGGAGCGTGCTACTACCAGAAAGGCTTTGAAACCATCCTAGGTTTCAAAAAGACTTTTCTAATGACATAAATAAATGACTTAAATTCTGAATTCATCGAATAAACTAGCAATCGTTCTATTATATACAAAAGATCGAGGGTTTCTTTCATAAACACAAAACACCTACCATTTCGTTCCATCTGAAATTTTGAATGCATGAAAAAACGAAAATATATAAATAAAATGTTATTCTTGAACTTTACATGAAAATCCGATGAAAACTGAAGAGTTTTCGTCGATTTGAAATATATAGGGTGGGCCAAATACAAGTTTCTTTTTAAAAATGCAATAAAATTAACAATAATCAAATTTTTTTCTTATATTTTGACTTTATTCGCAATAAAAAACGTTCTTGTCAGTTGTGAAATACAGTTTAATTCATATGACTGCCACGGCTGGCGTGACAGTAGGCCATCCTCTCAGCCCAATTTTCCAAGACATTATTGATGGTTTCGGGCCCTATCTGAGCAATGGTTGGTTGAAAATTTCATTTCAGTGCCTGAATCGTTTGTGGATTTTTCGCATAGCATCGATCTTTCACAGCGACCCATAAAAAGACGTCCAACTGTGGCGAATCGCAGCCTCGAGGCCACCAATTGACATCGCATAGGTGGCTGATTACACGATTTCTGTGCGCAAAAGATCGATTGTCTGATGAGTTATATGGCATGGAGCAGTCCGCGTGGTCTAGTAGTTAAAGTACTAAGCCCGTAAGCCGAAGGTCTATGGTTTGGGTTTCGTTGGCGTCAACGAGATTTAGTTCGAGTGATTCTTCGGACGGACTATAAGCCTGTTCAGTTATGATACGTGCTGGTTTAAAAATCAGAGCGTATAGCAGCTGGGTGGACGGACACACGGTGAAACCGTGATAATGATCATATCACCTTGCGGAGTGCCGATACATTCGATTATGACAATTAGATACTTTAACTATCTTTAAGCGAAGGCCCGAAAGGGGCTGTAGTGCTACGAAAAAAAAATATATATATATATATATATATATATATATATATATATATATATATATATATATATATATATATATATATATATATATGGCATGGTGTGCCATCCTGTTAAAACCAAAGGCTAGTCAAGTTCAAATCCTCGATTTCCGGCCACAAAAAGTCGGTTGTCATGCCTCTGTGGCGCTCCCCGTTGACCGAAACAGCATTTCCAGCTTCATTTTTAAAAAAAAACGGTCCTATGATGCCACCACTTCTAAACCTCACGGTCACTCGCTGAGAATGCATTGGCTTCTCAACAATCACGTGTGGGTTTTTCCAGCTGTCAGTGTCAAAATAACATGTCATTTAAAAAGAAACTACTTTATGGCCCACCCGGTACGTATACTATTCAACACCAAATGTTGTTGTATTTCCATCTAATTGAAATGGCTGTATCTCACTTGACTATGATCCGATTTCAATGAAATTTTGTGAGTACTAGGATCTTATACCAACCCACACAACTGTAAAGTTTTAAGGAGGTTACTAGTATCAATTTTATTTTGTGAAGTAAAACGTGAAATTCACAAATCATTTTTAAAATTTATAATTTTTTGTGAAATTTGTAGTGTTGTGAAATTAAACTTATTAAAACACATAGCTACTCCTACTACAATAAAATTTGTTTTTTGCATGTGTGCATTTCGGGGGCGACATATTCCCATCTTTAGTACAATAGCTACTATTTCATTGAGAATTTTTAAATTTTATAAATACTCTATGGGTTTAACCCTTTCGGTAGGGATTATTTTTTTTTTTTTGTGATACGAAAAGGATAATTAAAGAATTGTGAAGTAGAACATTTAAAAAGGACTACAGTTTTATTTTTAAATTTTTATGTTCCGTGGTTTTCGAGAAGTAGTCGCGGGACGTATATGTTTCACTAGTAACTTTGTGCTGCAAAATATATCCCTACAATGAAGAAAATGACTTGCATTTTTTCATCCATTATCTTTATTTACTTTTAAAAATGTATATAAAAATTATGGTAAATTGTAACACATTTTTTGCACAATTCAACATCACACGCTACACAAATTGTATTGGTCTTTTTCTCGATTTTTCGTTTTCACAATGTCAGCATCTGGGCTGGGTTTTGCCTTCTCTTGGCAAGTGGTCGCCAATGTTGTACATTTCTTTAGTCCTGAGTGATGGTCTACCTAGAGATAAAAATTTGTTGATCGGTAATGAATTGTTAAGGACTATACCTCAACCTGATCCCTGAACTAATTTTTCGTTGGAATGCTGCTCGGTCTTTACCGAAACCAATTAGTTGTTCCGCTAGACTCACCAAAAATTCGATGAAGGGTGTTTTCTTGCGTTGTAGTTCTTAGTATACAATCCACGAGTTGGCAACTGCGGACATCAACATTTTTTTTAATATTTTTTTCACCAATTATTTGGCTTTCTGTTTGGATCATACAATGCTGAAAATTGATCCGCCCATATGTTCGTTATAAAAAATAATAGCTTTTGGGCAGGATACAGCTTGCCTGGAACCATCTTTTGCAGTTCTTTTTACTTCAGCGATTGTATTTTTGTGGTAATTACTTAGGACTGAAACTTCCCTCGTATCCTTGCACTTGATTGCCAATGATCCAAAATTGTTGCATGGCATTTTCGAATCTCCTTTTTGAGACAAATTTCTCTCAAATTTGGGTAAATTTCTTCTATTCGTCATGCAGGTTCCAACACAAGTGGAATTCAAAGAATTGACCAATTCAACATCTGTCGCAGCAGCTGGCGACATCATTTTCTCTTATGGTTTCGCAAAGTTGTCTAACCACTCTTTCACAAAGGGTGCCAATCTGTTGTCCTTCCTCCTTTCCTGCGTACATGCTCACATCATACACATATCCCGTTTTTCAGTCGCAGCGCAGCCATAGCTTTATTCCTCGCTTAATGGGTTTAAAGGTAGATATTGTTTTAGGGATGACCTACTTTGTACTTTGTCATCATTTCATCAATACATTGGAATGGTGAATCTAAGCGCAGACGCTAGAAAGTCATTTTGAGACAGACAATTAGTTCATCCATGTAGCACGTGTTGAATGCATTTTCTGGCTTATTTGGATCGTTCATGTATAGTTTTGAAGACAAAAAAATTGGCCTCAGCCCATGGCTTTCTTTATTGTTGTGTTTCCCACAGATGCGTTTTGGGACCAATACATGTGAACTTTTGGTACACGATTGTAGGACATTACCACCATGCTACACAGAGCAATGATTGCTTCAAAAGGGCATGTTTTGGCTTGTTACTTATTTGATGTTTGGGATAAAATTTCTAGCCTTTAGTTAGTGCAATCTGAAATAAATATAAAAAGGGTTTTCGAGAAAAGTTTGAAAAATACTTCAAATATTGAAGAGCCATGGTCAAGATTAGCTAAGATTATGGGAGCTCGCTCTTCTGGTACATTTTTTCTTAGCAGGAATGTGTCATTAGCTTCGGTCCACATTATAGTTGTACTTGGAAGAATGCTTTCATATTCTTGTTCCTGCACAAAATTTCCCATACCCTGCAGCTTACCGTCACTTTCATAAACATTATCGCTGTGTGGTAGAAATTCAGAATCTTCATCAGTGCAAAATATGTCATCGAGGTCTTATTCAAGTTCAGACATATGTTCAACTAAATATTCTAGTTCTTTTTGCGATAATGCACGTTTGTTATTGTCCCTGAGAAAGATGCAAAATATTAGAGCTACATTTGTTTCCGATACGACTGGGACATATGTATCCCATTATTAATTACTAATGGGACATATTGACCCCAAACAGAGCTAACAAACGATAACTTGAAAAGTGTTTACTATTACTCAATTTTCATGTAATATCTATTTTTAATAAAGAATGGCGAAGCATACCTGCTCATATTTTCAACTATTTTTCACTGAAACGCAAAGAAAAGATAAAACGCAAAAACACGTTATCTACCACTGCCACACAGACTAAGTTGTAAATACCCATCTGCTCATCATATTCAATTGATCAGCTGATGAAATATCTAAAAGACCTCATATTACGGCTGCGACAGAAGTTAACGTAAAAATAATAGCTCGCAAGCCCACCAGTAATTTTGAAACAAGCAGTGGGACATATACATATGTCCAGTCAGTATCAAAAGAGTTAAGGTAAAATATCAATGAAAAAAATATATCGAAAAAATGTAATTAGAGAAGATAATTTAAAAAGTACAAAAAAAATGATGTTATTACCCTATACATCAATAAAAGGTAACTAAAGAGGGCTATGTCGATACGTTTATACCGTTATAATTATAATTATTTTTGTGGCACAGTGTCCTTGGTCGGTATTTAAAAGATTTTCGGAATTTTGCCGGACTATGAAGAGGCTTTCCCAAGCAGCCAATGTGTAGGGTAGATTGAGTACTTAACAAGTATTAGCTAAACTTTAATTGGATCATTTCATCCTTTTCATATAAATTTAATGTAATCTAAGAGTGATGGCCTAATGAGAATTAGTACACACGTCGAAACCACCTTCTTCTAACATTTTTCTTCTCTAATAATTTTTCAGAAAAATTATTATTAAAAAATATGCAACTCATTCATGTAGCTACAAACAATTTCATACTTAACAAGCTTTAAATTATCTTCGTCGATAGTATGGCCTTTCTTGATTATGTGTATCGCCAGCGATGATTGTACTGTGTTGAGACCTCGTTTATTTCTGCTAATTCCTTCGCAATCTTGTAGAGTCCGCTCATTTCCGCCGTTTTTAGGTGATCATTCTCGCTATATAGTCGGTGTTTAAGGGTGCTGCTTCTGGTGGATGTTACGATGTGGATATAAAAGTGCCTAAGGAGAGATTTAATTTTATAAAAAGAGCGAAGCGGCCTGACCAAGATTATACAAAAAAGTGAAAACAGAAACCCAATAACAAACTAACGACTAATATTCACGATACACGAACCTCAAAAGACACCAGCTTATTTTCTGAAAGCCGACAAGGGAAATAATATATATATGGCTATGATAACGAAGTGTTTAAAAAACTAGTAAGCGGCAACTAACTCGAATTAAGGGTGGATCCGTTGCCCGAATCCATTTAACGAGTCTGCCGAGTACCGAAAGAAGCCCGCAACGTTTTTAAAGACATCAAGAAGCTACGAATGCCAATGCCTCAAGCTATGAATGCCAATGCCTCCACATGATTCGACAAAATACCGAAAATGTTTTAAATACCGATCAAAAATAATTAAACTCGTAGCAGAAAATACGTATTGACCTAACCCTCTCTAATTACCTTCTATTGGTGTAAAGAGTAATAAGATCATTCATATTTGTACTTTGATAAATTACCGTCTCTAATTACCTTTTTTGATGTATATAGTAATAAGTGAATTCATATTTTTACATTTTAGAGTATTTATACAAACTAGCTATTGTACTGAGGAAGGGAGTAGGTTCCCTCGAAATGTGCTTATGCGAAAAATTAATTTTATTCTAGGAGGAGTGGCTACGTATTTTAATAAGTTTAATTTCACAAACCATGCTATTACAAACAAAGTCAAGTAAAGGGTTTTCCAATAAGAGGTGTTATTTTGAATACCCCGCTATTTTGGTAGATGTCACTTTTAAAGCCGTCATTTTTGACATTTGTCAAGTAAAAACTACGCCATTGACAAAAATGGAACGATACACGCTTTCATAATGCATTCAAATTATTAAAATTCACTACAAAAATGGTGAAAATTTGGCAGAGACGGTTCTTAAAACTCCAAAATTTTTGGGTCGTCGCGTCGTGAAGCACCTTGTCGGACCGCAATACAGAAATTGGTGGAAAAATCCGAGCTGTTGGGACAATTAAGTGATGTGAAGAATAAAACCCGTGCAAGCCATTCAATAACAGCCGAGGATATGGCTGCTGTAGCCGAAAGTGTTGAAGAAAACCCAGGTTTGTCCATTCCTCGTCGTTTTTTGGAATTAGGCATTCCAAAAACGTCATTACACCGTGTTTTGCATAAACGTTTGGGTCTTAAGGCTTATAAAGTTTAGTTAACACAAGAACTCAACCCGGTCGATCATCAACAACGTCATGTCTTTGCTGATTGGGTCCTTGAAATGCATGAAAATGATCCGGAATCCTATCAAAAAATAATTTTGAGTGATGAGGCCCATTTACAGCTCGGTGGCTTCGTCAACAAGCAAAATTGTCGCATCTGGGGCTCGGAAACCCCAAGCGTTATTGTTGGAAAGCCTCTCTATCCTAAGGGATGCATCAGACTACGACTATATAGTCGCAGTTCTGTCGCAAGTTACACATGGTTAAATGGAAGCCCGCACACTGCGATTTTCGACAATTTTGTCCAGGTCGGCGGTCGCAGGAATTCGCGATTTTTCCTGAAACTAGTTTAGTAGGTAGTTTTTGTGATACTTGTGCAGGCGCACATCATTTGGACATTTGACGCTGACGAGCATGGAAGTTTCTTTCATCGCGTACAAATGAGTTAGCGCATGTGTTTCTGGAAAAGACATACCTTCAAATGAGCATATTAGTTCTGCGCATGCCTGAAGTTCCTTTGGAAATCTTGTCGTAGTGTGTTCGTATTTGCGTCTAAAAATCGCTGGTTACGACAGTAAAATTGCAATGTGGCCGAACCCTTAACGTGTGACTGTTTGGTGCGGTTTATGGTCCGGCGGGGTCATTGGACCTTACTTTTTCAAGAATGAGGCTGGAGCAACAGTTATGGTGAATGGATTACGCTATCGAGAGATGATTAATGATTTTTTATGGCCGGAATTGGATGGTATTGATCAAAACAACGTTTACTTTCAACAAGACGGCGCTACGTGCCACACAAGCAACTAAACCATTGATCTTTTACGGGAAAAGTTTCTGGACCGTGTTATCTCTCGAAGATGTGATCACAATTGGCCACAGAGATCTTGTGATTTAACACCTTGCGACCTCTTTCTTTGGGACCACGTAAAAGAAAAGGTCTACACTACTATCCCAGCGTCAATTCCAGACCTCAAAGATGGGATTCGTGAGGCTATCGAGGACATAGGGCAGCCACTTTGCGATTTGGTCATGGGAAATTTCATGAAAAGGATATGGTCCTGTAAGCGTGGTCATGGCGATCATTTCGCTGATGTTATTTTCCACTGTTAACGACATACCTTTTTCTTTATAATGAAATAAAACATTCGATCATTTATATTAAAAAATGGCATTTTTCTTTTAATATCAAAATAACACCTCTTCTTGGAAAACCCTGTATCTTGGCGTTTTGGAGCGTTTGTTGCATCGCATTCGTTGAATTTGGCCTGAATACCGCGAAGGAGGAAGCTGGCGCTTATTGCATGATAATGCACCATTTCATCGATCCACTCTTGTGACTGTATCGTATTTTAACCATCAATCACTCACCGTATTCGCCTGATATGGCTCCTAGTGACTTCTACCTATTCGGAAAATTGCATTTGGCCATCAAAGGAAAACGCTTTGCATCTGTAGAGGGCATCCAAAAGGCCTTTACCGACATCCTGAAGGATATTCCGGTCAATGACCTGAAACACTCTTTCGAAAAGCTTTTTCTGTGGTATTTGTTGACCTTGTACTCACAAAGTACTACTTCCGTGACTTTTTTCTGATTTTTTTGGCTCGAAGTAAATTTTTCGTACATTTTGCGTCCCCATGATTTTTCTTTCATTTGATACCTCC
Organism: Odontomyia ornata; assembly: GCA_963969285.1. Classification (NCBI taxonomy): domain Eukaryota; kingdom Metazoa; phylum Arthropoda; class Insecta; order Diptera; family Stratiomyidae; genus Odontomyia; species Odontomyia ornata. The sequence goes on from OZ017738.1 coordinate 81,623,271, forward strand.
CTTGACTACCTATAGTCAGAAATAAATTCTTAATTTTCACTTCAGCATAAGAAATTTTAAGATTTAAATTTTTTAAATTTTCATTAAGGCCCTAACTTTTGAGAGGTCACCACTTGTGACCTTATCACAAAATTTTAGTACTGTCGCTTTGATAGTTTCTGAGGTAACTTGCTGTGGCGCACGAATAGACGGGACGCGAAACTAGTAGATATTTGTACAATCTAATTAACAAAGCCTTAAAAAATAAGACAAAACAAGCTGCAAGCATTTCAAAATAATCTGGTTCTTTAAGGAAGACCATATTAACAGTGTTGCTAAGCTACACGCCACCTGTAAAAACGCACCGAAAATTATTTCATGTATGAAAAGTGACCCATTAATCCGAATTGGAATAATTAAATGCCATACTCGTCATTTTAACAATAGGAATCTACATGTCACACATGCATCGCATGTAATGCCGAAGTAAACAAAAAACAACTTCATCGAAATGCAGGACGTGATCTTAAAGAAAGCAAGTCCATTGTGTTTTGTCTTAATGCTAGTTAAGCGGCAAGAATACATTAATTGGAATTTCACTAGATTGGTCATCATTTTCGCGGTAACATCTTCAAGATCTAGACTTTGTATTGGTACTTAATCCACCGCCCAACCCAAAAGCGTTTATGACTAAACCAGACTATATCACTTTTGCTTGCGGATTGTTGGATTTTGCCTGAATACATACTCATACCTTTGCGACAATTTAGGCTAACTGCCGATTGACGCTGAACTGAATTTTAGCATTCCTTAAGATACTCCACGTATTGTTGTCTGTTGCTTAGTAGCAAATACTTAAGGCGTTTCGGAGATTTTGCGCTCGCAGTGCGGAGTTAACGGGCATTATCTTTCTGTGGTGAATTTGAAATTGGTAGGCTAAGAAATCCACTAAATTTGTCTTGAAGATGAAGTATGTCCAATGTGATCAAAATTTTAATTGGTTTCTTTAACTCAATTTTAAAGAGTGTGAGATGAATTTCAAATATGTGAAATTGCTTCTTTTGAATTGTTTACAAGCTAAAATTTTCGCAATTATAAGCAAACTATAGCTGCAAACCCTAAAAAAGAAATTTCAAAATCTACGGATGCATTTTTAACGAATTCCTGATGCACCAAAATTTTACCGGAAGCTTACTAAAACATCAATTCAACTTAAAATTTTTTTCCAGAAACTAGAGAGATCGAAAAAATGTTGATGTTCAAAACTATGCGCCTTTAGCATCAATGCCTATGTATAATCTGAATAAGACTTAATCCAAGGCTCACTCAAAATAATCCCACATTTATAATTCATATCAAATATAAAGCATCGAACTTTGAAAGTGCTTAAAAAATTGCTGTTAAATTACTCAGAAATCACTTGAAATTCCACTCATCCACAAACTGTTGCAAATTTGCCCTTAATTTCATTGCTCCGCACTTATTCACGTGTTGATATCATTAAACTGAAAATATTTATTAATCGGCCAATTTCCTTGGACAAACAGCTCTGTCTCAAGAGTTATTTTCTCAAGATTGGTATGAAAACACTAAATAATGGGTCATTGCCACGCTTGTAAATTTGTCTTTGCTAAAAACCTGATTCCGCGAAATCAACACAACATTCTTACAACTAAGCGGAAAAGCTTCGGAAATAATGCTTAATGACCTTGCACACTGCTGCTACTATCTTAAACAGCTTTATTTGAAATTTTTACAGTTAGGCCTTAAAAAGATGATTCTTAACATATTCATATGTATGTATATTCGCTATCATAGCTGTGTACTCTTAAATACCAGATGATAGCCTAGAAAAGAATCAAAAGTCTTCTCCCAGTATCTTTAATTCTTGGTATGGAGCGCGCGGTCGACAATCTTTTTATCATTTTGGGTGGCATACATAAGTATGTAAATTAATATTTCAAAATTTAAGGAGGCATTTCATTGATCTGAATCATTTTTAGTATGTGTAGAACTGCAGAATATTTCATAGCATATTTCCGATAAAGATCCCTCGAATATATTAACCTCTCAATTCATTTGTGAGGAATTAATGCAAATTAATGTGCCATTAAATAACCTATCAACACAAATGCAATTAAATAACAATAATTTTTAGTGGCATAAATGTGCAAAAGTGCAAAACCGGTAGTCGACCATTCCACGGTTGAATTCCTTCATTAATTGCTTACTGGGTCATACGTACAATGTTGTTTTTTGTTCGCTGTTTAAATAAAATATATCGCCAGAAGAAGTTTTAAGCGTACATGAACATATACGAAAATATTTATTTTATAAAGCATGCGTACTTGGGAAACCCCTGAGCTTTCTCTTTGCAAAAAAGATTCATTGTCAGTTGATTTCGTTTTCCGTTCGATCGTGTATTTCTTTCATTTATTCTTGTCGCATTTCTTTTAAGGGTGACTCATATGATTTTAAGTCTGAAATTTTGCTGCGTCAAAAGCCTTTTGAAATTTTAAAATATGCAATTAAATATTCTTGTCAATGAATAAATGTAATGATATATACATAGCAATCTTTATCATAACTTAACTACTGTTATTGACTTTTTTCTCTCGCATCGAAAAGCTCGGTCGGTAGAATGTAGATACTTACATATGATTTAAGTCAATAAAATATATAAATTCATATATATATATATATATATATATATATATATATATATATATATATATATATATATATATATATATATATATATATATATATATATATATATAAATACATACATACATATATATATATATATATATATATATATATATATATATATATATATATATATATAGGGTTATCCATTTCGTGGTAGGAAAGTATAACCCTGCCATTTGACATCTGTCAGAATTAAATGTCATCCAAAGCGTCCTTTTCTTAGTTGAAGGCTTGCCATTTGGAAATATGGATCGTTTAACAGTCGAAGAACGCGTTAAAATTATTAAATTTTATTATAAAAATGGTGATTCTGCTGTATCAACATTTAGGGCTTTACGAGCCGATTACGGTCGACATAATCGACCTACACAGCAAACAATTTCGAACACAGTGAGAAAATTTGAAGAGACTGGATCGGTTATTGATATTGCAAGGCCTGTGCATCATCGCAACATTCGTTCTACTGAAAATATCGCTGTCGCTGCTCAAAGTGTGGAGGAAGACCCGAATTTCTCGATTCCTCAACGTGCTCAACATTTGGGATTGTCTTACGGCTCATTGTGGAGGATTTTGCATTTGGATTTGCATCTCCATCCCTACAAAATCCAACTCACTCTAGAACTTAAGCCTCAAGACCATACACAATGCAGAACGTCTGTGAATTGGGTGATTGAACAACAAGCCATTGATAACGATTTTTCGAACAAAATTTTCTATAGTGGTGAGGCTCATTTTTCGCTCAGTGGTTACGTAAATAAACAGAATTGCCGCATATAGGGCTCTCAAAATCCTCAAATGATCGCAGAAAGGCCTTCGCATCCGGAAAAAGTGACCGTTTGGTGTGCATTATGGTCTGGTGGTGTTATTGGCCCGTATTTATTTGAAAACGATCAAGGAAGAGCCATTACAGTCAATTCTGACCGCTATGGACGGATGTTAACCGATTATTTTTGGAGAGAAATTGAATATTATGATCTGGAGAACATGTGGTTCCAACAGGACGGAGCCACAAGCCACACAGCACAGGCTAATCGAGGACTTTTGCAAGAGAAATTTCTAGGACGCGTAATTTCGAGATTGAGTGATGTCAATTGGCCTGCGACCTAACACCTTTGGATTTCTTTTTATGGGGCTATGCGAAAGATCGTGTTTACGCAAACCATCCTCAAAATCTTGAGTAATTGAAACCAATATTCGCGAAGTTATGGCCGAGATATTGCCGGAAATGTGCCGTAAAGTCATTGAAAATTACCTTAAAATGATTGAGGCCTGTAAGAGGTCCCGTGGAAGACGTTTGAATGATGTTGTGTTACAAGTATAATGGCAAGGTTCAAACTTCATACTGAACAAAAAATTTTGTTTCCATCTGAATATTTTATGTGTTTTCTTTAGCTTTAATTTCCCAAGCGTAAAATGGATAACCCTTTATATATATATATATATATATATATATATATATATATATATATATATATATATATATATATATATATATATATCTATTTATATATATATAGATATATATAGAAATAAATATATATATATATATATATATATATATATATATGTATCTAGAAATAAATATATATATATATATATATATATATATATATATATATATATATGTATATATATATATAAATATATATATTATTTATGTATAAGGAAAGTGTACGTCCGAAATTTTACCTCTCAACAATTTATTCGTCTCCTTACTTGCGTCGGTGTTCAACAATTTATTCGTCAATAAAGCAAAACTAAAACTAAAGCTAACTCATGAGTACAAACTTATACGAGGAGGTTTTTTCAAAAAAAAATTTATTTTTCAACATAGTCCCCTTTTAGAAAGATAGACTCTCCTAACGTTCCTGCCATTTTTTTAACCCCTCCAAAAATAGGATTTGTCAAACTCTTCAAAATACGCCTCTGTCTCGGCCATGATTCCTCGTTTGAGCTAATTTTTTTCCCGCGGTCCATTTCTTCATGTCAGGGAACAAAAACAAAGTCGCAGGGAGCCAGATCGGGTGAATACGGGAGGTCCGGCTGCAATAAGTAACGCGATTGATACAGCTTGGTGGTGACAACTCCGGATGAATTTGCTGGTGCGTTATCATGGTGAAACAGCACCTTGTTTTTCACCAGATGTGGCCGTGTCTCCTTCAATTTTTTGTCAAAGTGGTCCAATAACTCATTGTAGCATTGTCCTGTGATCGTTCTTCCTTTTCTAAAAAAAATCCTAAGGATGACGCTGTTCGCATCCCAAAAAATCGTTGTCATGACCTTTCCGGCCGATAGGACCATGTTCGGCTTCTTTAGAGTAGATTCACCGGGACAAACCCATTGTTTTGATTGTTGCCTAGTTTCTGGTGTGTAATGATGAATCCAGGTTTCATCAACGGTAACAACTCAACGCAAAAACCTTCGGATGCTAACGTGAATGCAGTCCCTCTATCAGTAATGAAGCTTCTTGCACATTTGAAAATAGCTGATATAACTTCTAAGCTATTAATGGTTTTTTCTGTCGATTTTGACTTTACGGGAAAAAGCTACGTGAGCTTGGTAGACGTAAATATGATAGTTAATATATATAGTCGTAGCACTTTCCCGTCGACGGTATTGAACTGAGATGATCCACGTAAAATATATTCAGAGGCACCTCGCCTTTGAGAATAAGATGTAGAATTCCTACCGGCTCCCTGACTTTCTAATGAATACTATGCACTCTATGCAGTTGTCGATGTTCTTCTGTAGTTTCCGCTCAAGACAAGGTACGAAAACTTCACTCCGTATTAACTTCTTGACCTTTTTAACCCCAAAATGTCCTTGCACATGAAAATGACTTACTATATCCATATCCATTACATCAGGCGCTACCATTCTTCGTTTATCATCGCTCTCCATGAATAGGATACCGCTGTAACATAGGTACTTATCGTATGGTCCTGGTTCATGCGCTTGCTTTATTGCTTTTATCTTTTTGTCGCTATTCTGGGCTATTCGTACCTTACTAGTTAGATCGTTCCCTATCATCATCATGGTTTCTCTGGTTAGCGTATCTACATGTGCCGTCCACCTCGCTGAACGATACTTCACAGTGTATGCAAACTCCGACAGACCAATAACCTGTCGCGCAATCATAGTTTGTAGTTCCTTTTTTTCTATAGTCAACTTCACCACTGAACAATCTGTGACTATGTTGAAGTTGATACCAAGCAAGTAAACCCTTAATTTTCTGTTGGCTTCGATGACTTCTACAAACTCTCGCTCATACGGATGATACATTTTTTCGACATCACTGGTTGTAAGACTATGATATAATAGTAGCAGGAATGCAGCTTCTTATCATTCGCATGCCTTTATAGGAGAATCACCGCCCGCACACCTTACTTGCGTTTGTATGAAGTTCAGTCTCAGCGTCAGCATTGAACAAACTCAGTCCCGGTTTACTGCATAACGCTCCTTCGATATTGTTAAATGCTGCCAAAAGCTTATATTGGAAGTCGAAAACGGTTCCTCTTTTCAGCAGCAAACTTAAAAGTAGCGTCCTCTCTGAACGCCTCGCCATAAACTTTCTAAAGTTACTAAAATCTCTGCAGCTACGCCGTAGTTTTTGTTTGTGGAAACTTCGTAACTTTATCAATCTTTGATGGAGACAGTTCTAATTTTCCATCGCTGATGTCGTAGCCCAAATATTCTACTCGTTCTTCCAAGAATACATGCTTCTTCCCATAAAATAGCAGCTCGCTTTGCTCAGATATATCTGAAAAAAACATTTCAGCTTAACTATCCCTTCGTTAGCGTCCTTTGACGATATATCATCCACAAATGTCAAAACTGTTCCATCTCTGATCAAGTCTCGGAAAACCACGTTCCGATTATGCATAATCCAAATGGTGTTTTGCAAAACTCGTATCAGCCTTCCTGTGTCACGAATGCAGTGTACTTTCGACTTGATTCCGCCTCCGAAACATGAAAATATGAATTTTTCAAATCAAGCATTGTTGTAGAGACTCAAGCCGACATTAAACGATCAAGCTTATCCTCGATTAACGGCACGAACTTACGATTTAAACCACGATAGTCCACGCAGAACCTATGTGAACCACCCTTTTTCCTAACGACAACCACTAGACTTGCAAATTCACTCGTTTACGGCCATATTACCCATTCGCTTAACCATTCCTCCAGTTGCCTTTCCACTAAGCCTTTTCTAGTGGTGTCAACCAGCTTGATCGCTTATATGTAGGAGCCTCGTCTGTCGGCATAATTACCGTCTCAAACTTTGATATTTGGTTCCCCTTTGGTATGTATTTTTTGACAAGTGGACTGATAGCGTCCTTAAACTGGCTTTTCACATTCAACCTATGTTCTTGATCGTCTTCTAAAACTCTTATTGTCCAATTTTCATTGTTAATGAATTGGCGACAGTTGAAAGCCCTTTCTCCTTGCCTTGCGTACGCGGTTGAATCATTACATCCTCAGATGTGATAACAATTATTACGCCTGCACCCATTGTGTCCGCTAGTTACGGATGGTGGTTTTTGGCGAAAAACCCGGTTTTCCGGGCTTTTTCACCATCGTTTTAATCGGCCGGTTCATACAGCCAAAAACTTGCTATGGAAGAACCGGTTTTACGGCTTTTTATCTTAGCAAATTTATATAATAAAAAACTCGAATCATAATTAAATGTTTATTTTTATACCAATTGATTAACTTTAGGTATAAATGGTTTACGGTTAAGTTACGCGTAAGTCATTCATTTACAGTATAAGGATGAAAGATCGTTCAATTCAGTCCCCAAGCTATTTTCATTTATTGTGTATCGTGTGCTAGCTTCACTTCACACTTCGAATGAAGTCCTCCGCATTGAAACGAGGCAAGCAACTAATACTAAGAACCAATCAAACATAGAAATTTGCTTTGCTCTGGTGATTGCGGCAGAGCATGTAGACCAACTAGCAAGTTCACCAGCTGATCGGCCAAATTAAAAAAGAGAGAAAATGTTTGAATAAAACAAGCGATAAACTTGCACAAGATAGAGAGCGCGTTTAACACCATTTGTTTCCATTTGAGATAAAACGTGAAATTGCTTTTTTACTTGGGACTAAGCTTTCGTGCGGAAAATCGATTCGCTGTTGTGTTTGCATGTACATACTCTTAACAAAAGGGGAATCTTTTGCCCATCTGATCAAAATTAAAGTTCGTCGTCTTGCATTCTATTCAAGCGCCTAGGCAGGGCAATATTTTCCGATTCAATCTTTTCCTTACATTTCCCCATGAAAGCGTTTGCGAACACTTATACATACTCAGATCGATCTTTGAAGGTTGAATACCGTTAGGCTGGGGTTTTGTTCTATGTGAACTCGCTTGTTAGTTCATACTCTCTGACTACAGTCATTAATGCTGCCTAGGTAGGGATAGCGAAAAAAAAACTGTTTTCTGATTTTTTGTATTCATTTATATTCGGCTTTTTATCCGGTTCGTTAATATGAAAGAAAAAACCGGTTTAAACCGCTTTCGGTTAAACCGGTGCAGTTTTTCCCATCCCTGCTGCTAGTAAGATTTAAAATTTGACTGCAAAATGAAAGATATACCCGGCTAAAATTCGATTTCACCAAGGAAAGTCATATGAAGTATCCAATGATAGGTATCAATGATATAATTTTTATATCAAATTTGAAAACCGCATTTTCAATTCCGACGTACGTAGGGAAGGGGAAATAATGCAAAAAATTGCATCACTCTCTCCTAGTGATATCCACTCGTGTACCGGAAAATCTGCAAAAACACACAGAGGAAGATCTTTATGTATACTAGGGCAACAAATATCTGAGAAGTTGAAGTTTACTCAACTTTATTATAATGGTAGCATGATTTGTCAATTTTATATTTTCCCTTATTAAATTGTACATATGTCCCTAAATTTAACGATGAAATCCAGTATGCATTTATAAGGTTGTCGCAAGTTTCAAAAGAATAGAGCCATGTTAATCGAAGTTGCCGCCGTTATAATTATCAAATTGTACAACAACGATTTGCTTTTGCGTTACTGTAGGAGGTTTGAGTATACTCTTGCCTAAACAACTTTTAATTGTTCTAGTAAGATGCTAAAATATGCGATTACTGAAAAGTTCTTCTTGCTTTAGTGAATGACCTTGGCCCGATTTGGAAAGACATCTGGCAGTTTCTCAGAAATAAACTCAAGGCAAACTTAAGCATTAAAAATACGCTAAACTTTTGGAAAAATTGACTATTTAAAATGTGACCAATGATATCTCATCTTTTTTTATAGTTTTGTGAAATAACATCGTGACTTGTCTACTCGTCCATCTGTCTGTTTTCTGCAATAAATCTGAATTTTTTTTTTTCAAAAATCATAAGGTATGAAATGTCTTGAAGAGAACTTTTTATTAAGAGTTTAGTGGCTGAGTTGAAAGTTGCGGAGCCCAAATATATGGATAATTTGGGTCTACTCCGCCCTCACAAATGTCAAAAAATCTGAAATAAATCATAAAAGTTGGTCTTTTTAAGTACATCGGCGATAAATATATCAAAAGATTACCTTACTGCCGTCATCCTTCCTTGCGTCTAAAATTTTCTTAAGATTTCAACATCTATGTCAATGCATCAAAGTGGTCTTAATCCTGCTAAGTATAACTTTTGCAGAACCAATTATGAAACAACTACATAAAGGGTTTCAACTATTAATGCATTGTGGCTGCAATTTAATTCTTATGTCAATCATTGAAATGCGAAATCTATCACCAGTTACCATTATGCAGGCTTTTCGGATGCTTCTATGAGTACTTCTACGGATCAAGCCGAAAGTGTAAGTATCATAAATCAATAGAAGACGCATTTGATTTGAACATTATTAAGCCTTTTTGGGAATACTTTTCTATTCTTAAATGTTTATTGAGCTTTTCCGAATGCTATCAAAGATAATGGTAGTAAATTGGTAAGTTCCGCTTAACTTTTTGTTAATTTTTTTTCCGGTCATTCATTCGAACACAAGTGAGCTATCAAATTTCATTTTAGACTTTCTCTCCATGTCTTTTCTACTATATTTCAATCTCTGAATTTGATTCTGATGTTTATCCAGGACTGCCTGAATCAACTTGTTGCCTTGTGGAATCCCTCTTGTTTATCTCTCCTCTTGCTATCCTCTCCAACATGAGCATAACTTGTGCAACGGTGCCTTTGATGTACACTTTCAGTAGACTGAAAGCTTACCGTACCAGCGTCTCGGACATCGAAGGAGCAGCCAGGCAGGCAGATGTGATGATACTCATAAATCAGTTCAACGTATCCATAGCTGCTAATCTTCCACTCTCTTGGGGAACTCCAGGCAATGGTGTAGGTGCTGTGAACACATGAGAAAACTTCTCAACGTCCATCTTCTCAGTGTTCTGCCCGACGCCAGAAGACTGGGCGAATTGGCACCAAGAAGCCCGTTGATGTCAAACAAGCCAGGTCTTCAAAGAATAGGTTCCTGAAGCTTGACGCCTTGAGTGCCTTTCAGCTCCTCTGTGGCACAACTTCATGGACGGTACAATCTCCTACAGTTTTTGCATATTTCATTCGTTACAATTGTAACCGGTGTATGCAAATCATTACCAGTAGGGCATAGTGTAATCTTGGCAGCTTCATAAGGAAATCAGTTTTCTCTCTATCGTAACCTTTCCATCGGGTTTTGTTGTAACCGAGTTTGGTGAACGCTCTTTCTCGCTTTAGCTATGGTTGTTAGATTCTTATTTAAATTATCCATAACTAAGTGTAAAGGCCTCAGCGAAATTTGCTCGCAATTTGCTCTCCTATTCATAAACTTGTCGTTTCTTACTCCTCCTTATTCCTCACGAGTCCAGCATATCAAAAAATCTACTGAGCTGTCAACATTAAATTGTCAAGAGATTTTGCAGCGCTCTTTGACAATTTTATATCATTTTTGATCTGACAGCATAAGACTACGGAGCACAATACTTTGATTGTTGAATGATTGTCCGAGTAAATTAGAATCTTTTAGGGTTTTGTGAAATAATTTTACAAAACCTTACTGAAATCGCGACCTGTCTATTCGTCCGTCCGTCCGTGTGTCACAGCAATTTTTCTCACATAAGCTAGAAATATAAATTTCTATGTAAAGTGGTGATATCTTGAAAGTTTGACAACAAAAAATTGTTTTTAAGGATGTTTAAGGGGGGCTCTCCATATGGAGGAGCGGCCCCTAGAAATTTTTTTTTTTTCACCAAATGTAGACAAATGAAATGCCTCAATCAGAGCTTTTCAAAACAGCTCATAAACTAACAAGTTTTGCTTCGAAGGGTGAAGGGAGAAGGGAAATTACGAAAATTGTGTGTCCCCCTCGCGATTGGACACCTTTGATCTGAAAAATCTTGAAAAAATCATGGTGGTAAGTCTTTAAAAGTACAAGGGCAACAAATATCTTAGAAGTTGAAATTTGATCAACTTTGTTAATAATATTACCTACATTTTATAAACTTTACGTTTTTGCCTATAAAATCAAAACGGACCCTGAATTTTCTTAAAAGTTACAATTTAAGTTTATAGCAGCAGTAGGTGTCCTGGAAATTTCAGACCAATCGAATAATAAACAGCTGAGTTATAGCCAATTGAACATTTAACAATCGAAATAACAATAACTGGTAATGCTAGGGAGACACAGGTTTGCAATGGATCCAGGCACTACAAATATATAGTAATTTTGATAAAAATTTTAGGAATGGTTTCTAATTTCGATGGATTATCATGACTATTCTAGCAGCAGGGTCAAACCGTTTGACCAATATAATAACCAGGATTTAGTTCTTCGAACACAATTTATGGAATCTGTATATTAGTCAAGTTTTGATATTTAGAACATACTGTTTGAGTTACTAATGTGTTCACAAAACTTTTCTAGCAGGAGTACTCTCCTGCTACTTCAACTTTTTTGTTTCTTGTTCCCGCTAAAGGAATTGCAAATGATTCTACTTGGAAGATAATGCATTTGTCAGACAGTCTGAAAGTGATATTAATGATCAACTCAAGTGAGTTGACGCTGCTGCACCTAAACCAGGGTTTGGAGCTGTCTGTGAAGATTAATAATTCCTTTTGTGAATCAGCTTCACATTCACATTCAAGTTCTATCTATACAACACCTGCGTTGGGCTAATAAAATCAGTCACTGGAAGATTGAAGCTGCTGTGTCTGTAAAAAAGCTGCTTTGTGATGCAGAACCTTATCACGCATCTGTACGTAGTGTTTTGCATACGTATCTATTAGAAGTACCGTAATAATGTCATTGAGAGATTCTCAAGATCTCTACGACTCTGCACTCCTGTTACCAGCATACACGCGTACCTTTGAACCTTTTCCGATTTAAGCCTGCCCATTAGTTTCCTTAGAGCAGGACACCAGGCCAGAATGCGGTGAAATAAGATAGCCTTTACGACTTCTGTATTAATCCCGAAACAGATTTCAGACCGTAGGCTCTAGCTCTCAACGTAAAATTTCTTGCAGGATAAAAAGCAACTATTACGTTTTAAGGGCTTTGTGAAACAAATTTTTAAAAAACCTACCAGTTTGAGTCCTGTCTGTTCGTGCATCACAGCAAGTTTCCTCAGATACTATTGAAGCTAGGAAACTCAAACTTTGTGAAAAGCTCAGAAGTGGTAGTCTCTCAAAAGCTTAGGCCTTATCAAATATTTCAAAATTTGTTCAGAAGGGCCTTCCCTCATGCTGAAGTAAACCTTAAAAATATTATTGTTTCAAAGGTCTTGATTTGCACTTATTAAATTGAAATTAAAAAGTAATTTTATGCATTGGGTGATCCACGGGGAGTCAAAATGCTCGTCAAATTGATATCGACCTCTTTTTGGTGCCATAGATGGTCTGGTGACTTGTGGATGGACTCTACCTCGCAACCTACCTCCCATTAAAATTATATAGGGGCCTGATTTTTCACATTAGAGAAAGTTAGTACAAAATAGCGCTTCCAATCATGCCTCCCTGTTTCTTACAAAAGTGTCATTCGCATTTCTCAGTAGTCATGGTGGAGCGGCTCTTTTCCAAATTAACTTCTTCAGTCTAAAAACTTCATCTACTTCATCACTTGGTATTCTTGAGCTCTTTTTTGAACCTTTTTAGGGTGAGCATGCTACTTGGTGGTCATTGTGCTTTGCCTTTGAAAAGTGTTTGGACAGTTTTGGAAACAGGAGTTCCCAGATTTTTATTTGTTAATAGTGGTTGTTGTCTTTTTTATCTCTTTTCGATTAGAGTAGCCTTTTTGTATGCTATTTTGAACTTTTGAACCAATTGTCTTCCATCCCAAAGATTGTTGCGCTGTCTTACTTCTAACTTCCTCCAAACCACATCAGAGTATACGTCACAACTAGTCTAATTTTTTTATTGATCACACTTGTCTCGAGCATAACATCAAATTCTATGTATTGTTTGCTTTAGCACTACAGCCCCTTTTAGGCCTTCGCTTAGAGATATAATATGAAGTGGTTAGTACCACGCTTTAGCCGTATGTCCGTCAGCCCAGCTTCGATTGATCTGATTTTAAACCAGTACGTGTCATAACTAAACGGACTTATAGTCCGTCCGAAAAATCACTCGAAACAAATCGCGTTGTCACTAACTGGATTCGAACCAGGGACCTTTGGCTTATGCAGCGAGTGCTCTAACCACTACACCACGCGACTTACTTATATAATTATAGTCCGAGACTAATGGTTTATCGAGGACTTTCTAGTTCTTTATTTCCTCGTTATATGAAATAGCACACAGTGTTAAGCCTATAGATACTCCTAGTGGCGCTATAGTAGGTAGGAATATGTGATAGACAGCCATAGGATCTCATCTCCAGTAATGATGTCTTTACTTCTCCAGACTGTGTGGCATTAATTACCTCACAACTCACTTTTCGAGGCCCTTTGATGAGTGCTAATATCCTTAGAGACAGAGATATAAGAACTCGAGCCGAATAAATAATATTTTTATGATAAAGTTAGCGATTGAAAAAAATGAATAATTAATTTGCTGTGGAGTTACAAAAAATCACTTTCCTAAAAAGTCACCAAATAGAAAGTAAGATTAATAATCAAACAGTGCACTTTACCAATTAGCAAGTAAATTCAAGGTGTGATTAATTACAATGCATCTAGATACGCTAAAGACCTACTTTATCAAAATTTATAATTCTTCTTTCTGCCAACAGCTACCAATTAACTACTAACTGCCTTATAAACGCAATGTAATGATAGTTTGTATTAAAACTAAGAATTATTTATTAAATCTCTCTATCATTAATTGTATCTTTGCAGATTTTCTTTGGGCAAGTAGAGTAACACAAAAACCGGCACCATGGACGCCATCAAGAAGAAGATGCAAGGTATGAAAATCGACAAAGACAACGCATTGGAACGTGCATTGCGTTGCGAGCAAGAAGCACGAGATGCGAACTTGCGTGCCGAAAAGGTAAGTTTAATGCGGAGGATGGTTAATTATGATTAATTTTAATCGTATTTGATTTATTTGGAATTCAAATTTTAACAGTAGTATAGTTAGCAGTGGAATACTTTGGTAACAGCGATTGTTTGTATGTGAGGTAAAGTAGGAAGAGCGTTGAAAACTTTGAATAATAACATTATTCGAAAAGAAAGCAGAACAACTTAAATGCATTTAGAATATGTAAAAAAATTGGCACAGGCCAAGGAAAGATCAATTGAAGAATTATTATCAAACTTAAGAATTGACAAAAGAAATTGTTTATAACTATTCAAAATCGACTTTCACTTCACTTCTTTCTGCTCATTAACTTTCTTGAATGGTATGAAATGGAACGTGCTAGCACAACACATATCATCCACATATCCTCTAAATTCATCAATCTATTGCTTCAAAGATACTTTATACACACGTCGTTTAAAAGTTTCATGCTAAATGAATTGACGTAGTCAATCATCAAACGTTGACGTCAATTTACATTATGAATAGTGAAATGATATGTAATAACACTGAAACCAAATCATATTTGGCTGATTATCGCAATAATAACAAGAAGTTCATATTCATTACCGCAAAGAGATCCTGACGATATGCATAATACATGTGAGTCTTGTCAAAGGAACGCGATTAGCAAAAATGACTTAAATGAATCATTGCATTGACAATGAGTAAAGTGTAGCATACGAGTACAGAATCAGGCTTAGTTTCTATGTAATCTGATTTTACATACCATAGTATGTTGGAGCACGTGTGCCTAGTTTCGAACATATGATCAAGCACCATTTGATCGGTGCTTCAGTCAGCATATCTGCTTGCATGTTCTGAATCATCAAATTTACATATTGCATTATCTATTATCAAATGACAATATTTGGCGATTTCGTCCACATTTTATTCGAATCAAAATTACTCTAACGGCTCATTTTTAGGGGTTTGTACTATTACAAAACCCTACTGGAATCTTATCTGTCCGGCCATCTGTGTGTCAAAGCAGTTTCCTCTCCGAAATCATAGCACTAGACACCCAGATAATATATGCATCTAGACAAGAAGTGATGACCATTTGTAAGGCTGGGCATATCAATAAATTATTGATAATTTTAACCGGGTCCCTCAACATTATTTTACGAATGGTAGTCTAATGTCAAATGACAGGTCTTGATGAGAACTTTCTGAAACCGTGCGAAACTGTTGGTGCCTGTATACAAAACCCTTCCGACAGGAGTATAATTCTGTCTATTCAACTTGTTACATTAAATGATCGCTCAGGTTAATTACAAACTCCGAGTATCTATAGTCTAGCATCATGACGAATAGCGTTGATCAAATTGTTAGTGCAGAAAGTGAATGGTCATTTTACGAAAATTATTGCATGCATAAATTAAAAATAATCATTCACTTGAATGCAAATAATTTTCATTATGAATTCAAAAGTTACTCCCTAATCTTCCAAATTTATCGTCGCTTAATTTTTGAATTTCTATCAGCTTCTTCATTCATATTTCTATCACCTATATTTTTGAGCAATAATATCATTTTGAATAATTATTAGATAACACATTAGTATTTAATCCCTTAAATCCTTTTTCATTCATCTTTAAAAAAATTCAATTCAAATAAAAAGTTGTGTTAAAATTCGAAAAAATTAATTGTGACTCAACTGAATATAAGTGATTTTGATTCTCCAACTTTTTACTTGGCTGCATGCATTTCTCCAATTCATAAGATAGAGGTGTTATGTATCTGCATTCCATAGATGGTGACTCAAGCGCCATACAATGTTGTCTGCTGCACAAGAATTGTAAACTCGACCCCATGTGCGATATTACATGTGGCGTCGTCGGTGCACACTCATATGTGAGATTACAGGCATGATGCTTTATTGGAATGCGTGCCAGACTCGTTTCAGAAAAATGCTCTTTGTTACGGGGGAGGTGATTGTACTTAGTACTTAGTACCATAAGATTTTACTCATATCGCATCGTCTACATACTCGTATGACCAATGATGATGATACCTTAACCTGAAACCATCACCAAAAGTTTGCAGATAATTTTCTCCTGGTTTAAATGGAATTTATAAATAAGTGGATCCAGTCACGCATTTCACGACATTGTAGTCATTCATTGGCTGAAGCTTGACAACATTGACTTTTAAGGGTTCCATTATGATTCATGGTGCAATAGTATGTAAAGTCGGGAGCCAGTAAAAATACACGTTTCCACCAATCGACGTGGTGATAAATTAAGTAATAAATTCCATTGCATGAATAAGAAATCGTCCAAAAATACCCGAAAGACCGAGAGTTCCTTTCACGAACACAAAGCATCAGCTAATTTCTTGAAACTTAAATAATTTTTCTGAATGCTGGACAAATTGAAAATGTTTTAAATCGACACTATTTCAGAAATTTTCATTAAAATCTAAAGAAGATTGTTGTTTCAAGGCCAGTTTACGTGTTAGAGTTCCATATAATTGAAATGGCAAAATCTCCCTTGATTACGATTCGATTTCAATAAAATTTTATGGACATAAGGAAGTTTAAGGGTAATGCTTAGTTTTTATGAAAAACAGGCAAAATTCATAAATCATGTTACTACTAACAAAGTTGAATGAACTTTGATTTCTGAGGTATTTGTTGCCCTTGTCTTCGTAAAGATCTACCACCGTGATGTTTTCAGGTTTTCTAGCCGAAGGGTGTCCAATCACGAAGGGAGGGGATACTCATTTCTTGAACATTTTGCCTCCCCTTGGATCCTCCGACGTACAAACTCAGTTTTTTTGCGGCGTATTCTAAAATTTTTGATTGAAACCTTCATTTCGTACCCCACGTGACCCCCTTTGATAAAGAAAAATTTTAAGGGCATTTCAGCATAAGGGGAGAAACACTACAAATTTCCAAATTTTTGATAAGATCTAAACTTTCGAGAAGCTTCAACTTCCACAACGTTTTACGATCGTAGCGTCCATAGTTTCAGAGAAAACTAGCTGTGACTCACAAATAAACGGACGGACAGACAGGGCACGAAATTGATGGGTCTTTTTAAAATTCGTTTTGCAAAGCCCTAATAATAACCAAAACTGCATTATTATTCTTTTTTTGTGGCACTACAACCCCTCTCGGGCCTTCACTTCCTGTAAATAACGCCTCCAACTATCTCTGTCTATTAACCACGTCCTGCAATTCCGAGATCCGAGCAGCGATGAATTCTCTTCGCCGACCGAGTCAGACCATAGTTTTCTCGGTTTCCCCACTGGTCTCCGTTCTTTAGTTCTCCCAACGAATACCTTTTCGGGAATCCTAGTTAATTAATAATTTTAATTAATTCGACTTACCCGTCAAGAAATCTAACAATAACCGATGGCCATTTCGAGCTATGCTCATCAAAGTTAGGAGGCGCCGAGTACAAAAATCACTGACAAAATTTTATAAACTAAACAAGACCAAAAATATGATTAGATTCATATGCTGTAAAAGGCCCGAATATGACCTATAAATTGGCTTAAACTAGGCCTAATTTGCAATAAGATTGGCCTTAACAAGACTCTAAACTTGGCCTAGTTTACTATAAAATTGGCCCAAACGTCTTCTTAGTTGTTCATAAAATAAGAGTTTTTTGTTTATTGTATAATGCTACTGCGTGATAAATATTATTTTGATTTATTTCCTACGAGGAAAATGAATATTTGATCTCTACTTGAAGTAGAGATCAAAAATTCATCATTCTATACTTTAAGTAGAGATCAAATATTCAATTTTCCTGTGGAAAATAGATTAAAAACAAGTTGGGTAGACAGACCTATGCTCATGTCAGAAGGGTTTTGTACTCAACTTACAAAATACAGTGACCAGCAACGAATAAAATCAAGAAACATGTCAAAGACGATTTTATTGGAGAAAATGTGAAATTCGAGGATCATACTATTATTAACAAAGTAGAAAGAATTGTGACCTCTGAGGTATTTGTTTTAGTTATATCCATAGATATCTCCCTTGATAATTTTTCCAGATTTTTTAGAAACACATTTTTCATGTATTTCCCCCCCTGTGCCCCCACTGAAGCAAAAACTGTCAGTTTAAGAACTGTTTTGAAAAGCTCTCATAGAGAACTTTCAGTTGATATTCATATCGGCTACCCTTCATGAAATTTTTTCAGGGCCCACTCCTCTGTACTGTAATCATCGATTCATGGCCTATTTTTTCGAGTCCTAGAATGGTTACAAAGCCCTTTTGCTAGGAGCTCTCTCCTGCCTCTTCGCTTGTTTCAATTACATGTACTCATCTTCATGAAACCTATCAGTCCTGCAATTTTCATGCAAATCCTAGCAAAGCTGTAGTGTCTAAGTCGGTAAAAAGCGTATACGGCTCCAAAGCCATATATTTCCATAGTAATACAGGGCATATTGTTCCATAGTAATACAGGCAAATTCAAATCGCTATAACTTCGTTGAATACTATTCGATCTTTATGAAACTTCCATGAAAGATCAATCTTATAAAAATTCATCCGTTTGCTAAATTTTATTGAATTTAAGGGTACCGTTTGGATTTTATTCAAGAAAACATAAAATAGATAAATCATAGTATTACTAACAAAGTTGAGTGAATTTCGACTTCTCATGTATTTGTTGTTGTTGTACTCATCAAGGCCTACATTCATGATTTTTTTCAGATTTTTCGGATGGAAGGTTTCCAATCGCGAGGGGGGGTACGCGAAGAGTTCGCACATTTCCCCTTCCCCTGCCCCCCTCCGTACTCAGAAGGCAATTTTAAGACTTGTTTTGAAAAGATCTCATTAAGACCTTTCCAATGACACCTTACTCGACTACCAATGGTGAAATTTTTTTTTTGAGGGGTCAACTCGCTATACGGGGAGACCCCCCTTAAACCCCTTTGAAAAATTTTTGACCCTTGAACTTTCAAGAGGTCACCACTTCTGACCTTTTCACAAAGTTTCATGGCTGTAGCTTCTATAGTTTCGGAGAAAAAGTGCTGTGACATACAGACGGACGGACGGACGGGCGGACGGACAGACGGACACAGGTCGTGATTGCAATAGGGTTTTGTATTTTAGTACAAAACCCTAATAATATCTTTTGTCCAATAGCGGTTCACGATAGCACAAATTCATGAGTTTGTATGTTTGTGGATGGTTATGCACTAGGGAATGATTAACCCGGTCACATTCACCTGATGATATTTTGAGTCTCACTACTCGATTATGCTTATCCGATTCTGGTATTCCCTTAATTACACGCGCCATTCTCCACTGAAGAGGAGGAGTGTTGTTTTCTTTTAACAGAACAAGAATGCCAGTCATGAGTTCCGGTTGGGGTTTTTGCCACTTGTATTGGCTTTGCAAAGTCTGCAAGTATTCTTTTGAAAACCGCTCAACATGTAATGATTGAACTGGTTTCTATCTTGTAGCCAGGCTTAAGCTTTTGGGTTGCATTGACGGTTTTGGCAAAGTGTAAAGTGGTTGTCCAATCAAGAAATGGCCGGGTGTTAATGCTTGAAGGTCATTTGGATCACATGATAGGGGCATACGTGGCCTTGAATTAAGTACAGCTTCGACTTGACATATTACTGTGTGTAATTGCTCGTAGGTGAAAGATGCATTTTCAAGCTGTTTTTTGAGATGATATTTGGCAGACTTCACTGCTACATCCCAAAGTCCATCAAAATGAGGTGATCTTGGTGGTATGTGCAGCTAATCAATCCCTTCTTTACTGCAGTGTGTTTGAATTATATCTTGCCCATCCTGACTGAATATCATATTGCATACTTCTTGCAATTCCGATCGTGCTCCAACGAAATTTGTGGCATTGTCACAGAATATTTTTGCGGGAAGGCCTGGTCTTGAAATGAATCGTTTGAGACTTCTGATGAATGCAGCAGCTATCAAATCAGATGCAAGCTCCAAATGTACGGCTTTTGTCATAAAGCAAACGAAAACTGCAACATATGTTTTAACAGGTTGTCCCCTCTTATTTGAAAATGAATTTTAACTGATCCACAAAAGTCAATCCCAGTATTTAAGAATGGCCGAGACTGTTGGATTCTTTCTGCAGGAAGATTGCTCATGAGTTGAGTAATAGTTTTCAATTTGGCTCGAGCACAACGAACACATTGTCTTACAGTAGCGTGAGCTAAATCTGCTCCCCTTGTGCACCAGAAAGTTTGTCTTGAGATGTACCAAAGTCTTTTGGTATTCTAGAATTGCTTGCAAATCTGATGATGAATGCTAGTACCTCTTGAAGGCGTTGACAGTTGTTTTTATGATGAATTTTTTGAACTATATCTGATGTTGGATTGTTGTTAGAAAGTGCGAATTTCGTCCTTCTTATTTCTGGAAGAGAACTTGTGGTGCTTAGGTAGTCTGGATTTGGGTTTACTTGTATGGGAGAGCAAAGAAAGCTTGATCCTTTAAACCACTGAGTTGATGCTATTAGTTGTGCAGGAAGCATTCCTTGGGATATTATGTCTACAGGGTTATCTTTAGATATCACATGTTGCCAGATTGCTTTCCCTGTAAACGACTGAATTGATGAAACTCGATTGGCCACAAATGTTGTAAAGTTTGATGATGGGGTTTTTTCGATTGTTAGTGGAAGAATTGCTTCTACTTGACATAACAAGTTGATAGTAGCTGGGCTGCGCATAACTCCAATCTTGCGGTGGTCGTTTTCTTTGTAGGTGCAACTCTACTTTTAGCACATGTCAAGTTTGTTGTTATGCCATTTTTACTTTCGGTTTTCAAATAGATGCAAGCACCGTAGGCCAATTGACTTGCATCCACAAACCCACGAAGTTGATAAGCTTTGTCGCCAGTGACGGGTCTAATTTGCCGTGATATTTCAAGCGTGCTTAAAAGAGGAAGTTGCAATTGATACATAGTCCGTTTTCGTTGCAACTCTTCTGACAGTGGAGTGTCCCAATCAAGCTTTACCTCCCATAGTTGCTGCATAAACATTTTTGCTAACACTATAACTGGGTTTACAAGTCCAATTGGGTCGAATAGCTGCGACATTTCTGAAAGCACGGTGCTTTTTGTGATTTGCTTCTCGTGTTGAGCTGATTCGTTTTCATAATAAATTTGTCAGTGGATGGATTCCAATTGAGTCCCAATGCTTTGATCACGTTCTCAGATTCTACTTTGGAGGATGTCAACTTCTGTACCTTTGTCTTCGGGAAGAATGGATTTGAGAAGTTTACGATTGTTGGAGCACCACTTGCATAACTGGAATCCTCCTTTTCGTATTTTATTTGCTGCCGTAGATCTGAGGCGACTTTGAATGAATTACAACCAGTCAGTAAATCGTCCACGTAAAAGTCTTGCTGAACTGTTTTCTTTGCTAGGGGGTACAACGCACCTTCATCGACAGCGAGTTGGTTCAAACTCCTTATTGCCAGATATGGAGCGCTTCGTGTGCCATATGTCACCGTTTTTAATCGATATGTCTGTATTTCTCCTCCAGGCTTATTCTGCCAGAGAATAAGTTGGAAGTTTCGGTCCTCTGGAGCCACAATTATCTGGCGATACATTTTTTCTATGTCAGGCGTTATCACGTATTTGTGGCATTGAAATCGTAACAAGATATCGAGCAAAATTTTTTAAAACATTGGTCCGGTATGCGGAATATCATGCAGAGGCTTATTGCTTGATGTCTTGGCTGACCCATCAAACATGACTCTTAGTTTGGTAGTTTTGCTCTCTGGCCGCAATACACAATGATGAGGAAGCAAATAGTATAGTTTGCTCTCATCGACTTCATTGATTAGTTCCAAGTGTCCTTCTTCTTCTTGCACTACAGCCCTTTTCGGGCCTTCGCTTCCTGCAAACAGCGCCCCTTCATCCAATTCCAAAATCCGAGCAGTGATGAACTGTCTTCGTCGACCAAGTATCCTAGCTTCCGACATTCTCGTTACGTTTTATGCTGCGCAGTTGACGCCTTTGGTTGAGGTCTAATTTTGTTGCCAAGGGCTTCTAAAGATTGAAATCTCAGCTCAAGAAATTTCAAAAATTGATGAATAGTTGGAATTTCCCTTGGCGCAACTAAACAAACAGTATATGCGTGACTTTATCCAGCTTCTTGACTAAGAGAAATACCAAAATAGGATCCCAATTGCTGACTTTAATTTTCAATGCTTCCAGACCTCTCACGCATTCCTGAGTGACATCGTGCAATGCTTTTATTTCTTGCGCTGATTCGCCTATTAAATTCCGTTGCGGGATAAGCTTGTTTAGCATGGCGTTAGCTAATAATCTCTTATTCTTATACCGCTCTTTCATCAGGTTCCAGGCAGGCTCATAATTGCTGTCGCAGATTGATAAATGCCAAATAAGAGCTTCGGCCTCACTGGTAAGATTGGTTTTGAGAAACCAGAGTTTTTGCGCCGGAGCAAGTGCATTTTTTAATGAGTTGACTGAATAAATCGTGGAACTCCTGCTAAGCTAGGTAGTTCCCATCAAATTTTGGTAGCTCAATACGCGGGAGTTTTATATTCGATTGAGCTGGCTGGCTTGTTTTCGTGATCGTCATTAATTGTAGTTGAATGGTTTCTACCCATGGCTCGGTATTATTGTATACCGTTGGATCGTAACTTTCTGAGATATCCAATGTTTCCATAATTTAGAAGCGTTTTGATCGTATTGCCTGCCAGTGTTGCTTAATTGCATGCAATTGGCAATCCTTATAATCTTGAGGTTGATCTGACTTTAAACGATCTTCTGACCACTCCAACGAATTTCTCAATGCCTGCAGCATAATCTCTTCACATCGAACCGACTGCTGGACAAGTTTAACGTTTGGACTTATGTTCGCTTCTGCCTTTGAATGCATCAGCAAGTTAATGTTCTCCTTTAATGTTTCTGCCAGTGATTTCACTTCCAGATAGTAGTTACTTTTAAAGTAATCAACCTTACCAAACTCTTCTGCTGCGGTCTTTAATGCTTCATTATTCTGTTGGAATTCATTCCAAATTGTCTCAATTTTTTCTAATTTCGCTTGGAGATATTTGACATCCTTCCACTTTGAAGAATCCTTCATAAAATTACGAACCGTCCGTTCGATCTCTTCCCCTAACGCTAGCTGCCTGCTTAGCAAAGACTCCATGCTGAAATCGATTATTAATTATATTTACGTGTTTCTTCAATAATCCACGCAGACGCTGTTGATCCAAGCAGACGCTGTTGACTGAGTTGAGTGCTAGAAATTAAAATTTTAAAGAAAATACATTAATTTCTTAGGACTATCTTAAAACTACTTGTTCGCTGCATTCATTGATTGGTTGTCAGTCGCTGCCCTGACTATGTACTTCGGCGGTGAACTTAGATGCTCTCCTTAGCGGTGACGCCACTAGCTTCAATGCATATAGATTGCTCGGATCCATCGCTTTCTATTGATAAAGTGCCTTGTTGGGCAGGACTGTCCGTCGCCCCTTTTAAAGAGATCCGGGCAAACCCGTTCCACTAATCCTATCTTATGTCATTCCGTTTTTGGAGCTCCACTCCAAATCATCATCGCAATGTCATGATTGGACGAACGAGCGTTTTTAGGCTAAAATCTTCCTCTTCTTCTGAGCACTACAGCCCCTCTTGGGCCTTCTAGCGCCTCCAAATGTCTCGGTCCATTGACCGCATCCTCCAATTTTGAGCTCCGAGCAGCGATGACGTGTCTTCATCGACCGAGTCAGACCAGCGTTTCCTCGGTTTCCCCACTGGTCTCCGGCTTTCAGTTCTCCCAACGAATTCCTTTTTGGGTATTCGTTGTACGTCCATGCGATTCATGTGGCCAGCCCATTGCAGCTTTCACAGTCTTACAATCGTTGAGACCTCCGGTTCGTCAAAAATTTCATACAGCTCATGGTTGTACCGAATTCGCCATTGGTTCCCGTGAAGCTTCGTTCCAATTATTTTCGAAATCCTGAGCATGGGTATTAGTAGTAGATGAACTATGCTTTCCACTTCGGATAGCGATGTATGTTGGTCCAGAATATCCAAAGGCTTGCGGTTGTCCTCACATACTGGAAGTGATTTTGATATTCCGCTCAGCGATTACCCAGTCGTGATCAGACAATCTGATTCTTTATTCCATGTGCATTAGAAGAGGTGCTTGCCGCAGTAACACCAATAGGGACCCGAGCTTTATCATCTTGATATATGAAAAATACTTGATCTGGTCCAAGTATGGATGCTATGTTCTCCAAATAATGGATTGATGTTTCAGCGTAATTGCTATCTAAGTGGCTTTTGCGATGATCAGCCTGAGCCTGAGTGAGATTAACAGGGACTGTCGTCACATGTCTTCTTCCCTCTGCAGAATTAGATTTTCTGGGAATCAAACGAAGATATGTCGCACTTCGACTAACGTCAAATCCTATTTTACATAATTCTTATGTGAGTTCATCAAGAGTTTTACACTGCAAATAGATTACGTTCATCGTCTATCATCTGCTGCAGTCCCAAATAAAGCAATATCCGCAATCATTTTCAATGGTAATGGTTGATCGTTTTCTAGGCTACAACGTCCCACTGAACCCCTCAGGGATAGTTTTTTTTTTTTTTTAATTTCTGGATTTTCGAGACAAATATCTTCTAACTTTCTTTTCATACCATCTCTGTATTTCTTCTGGGCAACGGTGTTTTGAATTTCCCTGTTTAAAGACCGTTTCGTTGTTTTTAATTCTTCGCGCAACTTAATGATCTGTTTATCAACTGCAACATGGCTTGGCATAGCATCTCTGGCAGAATACAAAGCATTCAGATGTTTTTTGAGTAGAACAATCTTATTTCTCATAGCTTCCTGGGAAGGTTTTGCTCTCGGCTGTTCATCTGTATTTTCTGTGTTTTTGCATTGCTGTTGTGATTCCACTCCATGTTTTATGTCGTCTTCTTCCTGTTCTTTAGTATTTGAAGCTGGCTGTTTATTTGTGTTTTGTCTGCAAGCTTACAGGTATTCGTTGCCTAAAAATTAAAACACTCTATCGGTACTGCTAATGATTCTCTTATTAAGCTTAAAAAGAGATACATATACACTATAGTGAGTACATTTAACATGTTTCATTTACTTTATCATAGCGAAAAGGAATCTACAGTTTTATACATTCATGCGATCAAATACAGGGTCGATTAATTATTGAGACACGTCGGTAAGGGTAAGAGGCCCTTATAGTTATAAGAAAGTGTGCCTAAGAGACCTTCACTAAATTTTTGAAAAAAAAAATCTGTACATTTTGTAACAGAGAAACGATTAATCAACTCTAAATACTTTTTGCTTTTCAATCCTTCTTCTTATTGAGATCAAAATACTCTTTTAGGCCCCATAAAAAACTGCATTCAAAAGTTATTAACAGCCACAGCCGGGAATTGAACCCGTCAAATAGAAAAAATTAACACACTGTATTTTTGTGACCAATCGGCGGAGTCAATCATAAGGAATAAATCTATCTAATGAACATTACCTCTAAAATTAAAGGTAGGCTGTAATGTCTGCTAATCATTAAACATCAAAATTATGTTTTCTTTACTCATACTTAAAATGGTTTCGTCACTAACCTTGGGAAAAAAATGTAGTAGATTGGATTTGTTCTTAGTCGCTGCTTGCAATTCTTCTTCAATTCTCTTGAAGGCAATAATATCAAGTTCCTTGTCGGACTTTGCTTGTAACTTATAATTACGCCACACTTCGTTAACTAACTTCTGTACATTTTGTACTTTTGTATTTGTATGAGATTTTTTAAAACTTTCGAACTACTTTTGGTAAAGCTTGGATTTGTCTATTTGGAACGACATCTTTTTGAAACAATTCTACTTTGGCGAAAGTGGATCAACGTTAACACAAACGTTAAATTGCTTTGCTTTGCTTACAATACGTCAAATCACCAATCGTACCGAATCGAAACAAGATTGACGGAAGAAATTAGGACAAGTGAATAGCGCGCGGTGGCTCCCCTACTTGGTTCTAAGCGAGTACCTTAGCGTATACATTGTTTGTGGGAATCCCCGAAAATGGGTTTCGTTTTAAAACATAGACAATGTGTGGGTTGCCATCTGCGTAAAAAATTAAATAACTACTGCTGGCGTAATCACCATCTAGACCCCCCCACGCCTATGTCATCAAAAATAAGCAAAGCAAAGACCCCTCATCCCCCTATAGTGCTTACGTAATACTTGAACGGCCTCCAAGGACCAGGTTTTATGTTTTCCTTGGTCTGCTCGAATCTCTCGTTAGCAAAGGCCCTAGTTGTTCTCCTTTGGTATTTTAATGTAAATTCAATTTTAAATAAGATTTTAAAGGATCTGTTCACATCAGGATGTATTCCTTTTGCGATTTCTTTTTCGACCGAAAACTGTTGCTGTTCTGCACTAACCATCAAAACTCTATTGAAACCACCACCTGTCCGTCACAGCAGTTTTTCGCCGAAACTATAATAGCTATTAACACCAAACTTGGTGGATGGAGTGATAGTTTCTTTAATCTTCGGATATAAAAAAGAAAAAAGGTTCTCCGCATATGAGAAGGAGAAATTTCAAATGTTTTTATCAAAGCTGATCACAATGGATATCAACTGAAAGATCTGGATGATAAAAGTAGTTTTTCTTCAAACCGAACGTTTATTGTCCTCCTTATCGAAGTAAAGGGTTTTCCAATAAGAGGTGTTATTTTGATATTAATAGAAAAATGCCTTTTTTTTAATATAAATGATCGGATATTTATTTAATTATAAAGAAGAAGGTATGACATTAAAAGTGGAACATAACATCAGGCAAATGACCACAACCTTCATGAAATTTTCCATAACCAAACCGCAAAGTGGCTGCCCTATGTCCTCAATAGCCTCACGAATTCCATCTTTGAGGTCTTGAATCGACGCTGGGCTGTTGGCGTAAACCTTCTTTTTCACGTGGCCCCAAAGGAAGAAGCCGCAAGGTGTTAAATCACAAGATCTCGGTGGCCAATTGTGATCACCTCTTCGAGAGATAATACGGTCCGGAAACTTTTCCCGTAAAAGATCAATGGTTTCGTTGGGTGTGTGGCACGTAGTGCCATCTCGTTGAAAGTAAACGTTGTCCAGATCAATACCATCCAATTCCGGCCATAAAAAATCATTAATCATCTCTGGACAGCACAATCTATTCACCGTGACTGTTGCTCCAGCCTCATTTCCGAAAAAGTAACGTCCAATTACTCCGCCGGACCATAAATGGCACCAAATAGTCCCACGTTG
The DNA here is from genome assembly GCA_963969285.1 of Odontomyia ornata. NCBI lineage: Eukaryota > Metazoa > Arthropoda > Insecta > Diptera > Stratiomyidae > Odontomyia > Odontomyia ornata. The sequence continues at coordinate 81,650,703 of OZ017738.1, forward strand.
AGGATATAGAGGCTTTTCAACAATAACTCTTGGGTTTCCCGAGCCCCAGATGCGACAATTTTGCTTGTTAGCGAAGCCACCGAGGTGGGAATGGGCCTCATTGCTCAAGATGATTTTTCGATGGAATTCCTGATCATTTTCATGCATTTCAAGGACCCAATCAGCAAAGACACGACGTTGTTGATGATCGACCGTCTTAAGTTCTTGTGTTAACTGAACTTCATAAGCCTTAAGACCCAAATCTTTATGCAAAATACGGTGTAATGACGTTTGTGGAATGCCTAATTCCAAAGGACGACGAGGAATGGACAAACTTGGGTTTTCTTCAACACATTTGGCTACAGCAGCAATATTTTCGGCTGTTCTTGCGTGACGTGCAAGGGTTTTATTCTTCGCATCACTCAGTTGTCCCAACAGCTCGAATTTTTGCACCAATTTCTGTATTGCGGTCCAACAAGGCTTCTTCACGACGACCTAAAAATGTTCGAGTTTTACGAACTGTCTTTGCCAAATTTTCACTATTTTTAATAGTGAATTTAAATAATTTCAATGCGTTGTTGAAGCGTGTATCGTTCCATTTTTATTAATGACGTAGTTTTTACTTGTCAAATGTCAAAAAATGACAGCTTCAAAAGTGACATGTACCGAAATAGCAGGCTATCCAAAATAACACCTCTTATTGAAAAATCCTTTATTTCTTGATTTCATTGATAAATTGCGTTGACTACTGATATACAATATCAAAATATGAAGATATCTACCTGTTTATTGGTTTTTGAAGAGGCTTATAGCACTACAAAAAATTAAGAAATATTGTTTACTTACTCTCGTTTATTTGAATCCTTACTTATCATTACATTATTCAAGTTACTCTCACTAAAAGAATCTCCTCTTTGTAATTTGATGTCAAATCCTTATTGATAAATTATTGGAAAATTTTCAAATTAAGTTTGTTCATCTTTACATCTAAATTTTATATATTTCACCCGATAGTTATACGAAAAAATATAGTAAAGCAACTTCTAAATAACTTAAATTTCATAATCAAGAGCCAGAAATATGAAAATATATTTCCATTCTGTGCATTCTCACCACGTCCGTCGCCGACTTAACATTCCAATCCCAAAGAAAAAATAATACCAATGACAATTACAATCATCTCATAAATCGTATTGGTAAACGCCACTTCTACTTTCTTTTGGGAAATATTTTAGCGCCGGACTTCAAGTACATACTAAAGACAAGACATACCAGTTGAATATTTGCAGTGTTACGAAAGAATATTCACATATATCCATCGACACCTATATAGGAGTACGAATAAGTTTGTGCGAATTGCAGTTTACATTTTACAATTCCGCATAAATAATGAGGTCACAAGCATTTCATGCCGATGAAATCATTTGGCAACCTTTTCATGTCAAAACTCTATCAAGTTGAGCGTTTTTTGTTTTCAACAGTTTTCTTCAAGATTTTTTTTTTCTTCTTGTTTCTTGCAAAAGTCGATTGGAATGATAGAAGTGTTAACAATTTGCACAAATAGTGTGAGGATAAGAAGGTCGATATTGCAGAACCTATGATTGTACATAAAATTTCTCATTGTGAATGTCAGTATTGATTAATTGATGATTGTAAGAGTAAAATATTCTCGGCGCAAACAGGAATGGATTTATTTTACATATTTTTATCAGTTTGTTTACTAATTTTGATCAAAAAACTTCAATGCATTCACCTTTGATTTAGTTTTAGTACCATAAAACTCATTCATCACTTTGAAAGAATTGAACAATATACTCGTATAAAATAAATTTATACTTATAGCAATAAATCAAAAAATGTTTCAAAAGGTTATTCAAATTTAGTCGAAATCTAGATGCATTTATTTGAATTCGTGATCGTCGTTGACAAAACTGCGACTTCTAAGTTATGATGTTATATGTTAATCTGCTTATGTTTAAGTAAAATTGATTTATGTTTTCGCTTAAGCAGTAAATGCTAGCGAAAATCAGAAACAACTTTTAACAACGAGTTAATTTATTCATTAAAATATTTCGCGAACAAAAACGACTGAGAAATAAATGTAAATATGGAAGCATCGAATTTATCTTAATTTAAGTGTACTGAATGCATTACAACAATTCCATGAATATTGTTTGCATCACATTCCTTCGTTGTCACAATGATAAGATCTCAATGTACCTTCAAAAAAAACAAACAAAGCTGTTATCAAGGTATGTAAACAAATTCCATATGAAATAAGTCATTGCTGAATTAATGCAAAAGGAAAAGCTTACAAAACATTTTTTTTATATCGGAAAATTACTAAATTGAAGTCTAATCGTTTTTATTTTTTGCTCTAATTTCATTAACAGGCCGAGGAAGAGGCCCGTGCACTACAAAAGAAAATCCGAGATGTTGAGAACGAACTCGACACAACACAAGAAGCATTGACACAAGTTAACACCAAGCTCGAAGAAAAGAACAAAGCTCTACAAAATGTAAGTAATCTGTTTGCTATACTATTTTTTATTAATTTTTTTAAATATATCTTTGACACAATTTCAATTTAAAGGAGACCTGATAGTATCTAGATTTCCATCAGAAGATAAAATAACCGCCTTAATACAGAAATCAGTGAATTTTTTCAAACCGATTCAAGATTCTCTCATGTTACTTCGAAACCGAAACACGACAGTTTAGGCACTGCAAATTTTGAAAGTTGACATGTTAATAAGCATTCTGTATTTACCAAAGGTTAGGATAAAGCTTAGTAAATTAATTTTTTGTATAAAATTTAAGTTGATTCTTATTTTTTCTACGACTGCTGGTCATCAATTCGAGCAAAATTCTTTCTCGATGCTAGTCTCAGCTGTAAAATCTTGTGGGCGAAACAAAGGGTGTTGAATTTTTCTATCTTTACTTATTACAAAATGTTAGTCACCATAAAATCCATGGCGAAACGAAAAATTCACCATATACTCTCCAATACCAAGTCTACTTTTACCCCCTGCCTACAATACATAAAACAGTTAACTTGTTTTAATTACCGAGATACTCTATTAAGGAATAAACTAACTAAACTGTCAAAGAAATGTTTTAATTTTTTTTCCTTTATTTCCACTATATAATTTGTATTTCGAGTATGTAATTGCTTCATTTCCTAATATAGCTACCATCGCGATCTCTGCGTGATATTCGGTAAATTCCTCTTCTCTTCATCTTGTGCACAGGCTCCTTTGTTGAGCCTAGTAGGTTCTGCAGTCTTGTTGCTCTACTTGTATTGACCAGATCAATGCCTAGTTTTTTCAGAGCGCTCCCCATTCGTTTTAGAGTTGTAAGCCACCACCAGTCGTCATATTTTATTTACTATGGGAGTCAGTGTTGAAAATGCCCTTTTCCATGAGTTGTGCGACCTGGTTTTTCGGATATCCGTTCCATTCAACTGGCTCATAAATGTATTTCATTTCTTTTGTCAGCCATTGATATTTAAAGGAAGTGTCAGCATTCTGTTGATCAACCAGTTAAATGTTGCCAACTTTTGCTGCTGGCTATGGTTTGATGAAAATGGTATGATGCGCCTGGTGTCAGCAGGTTTGCGGTATATTTCAAATTCTAGTCCCTTTGATATTCTACACACCATCAAGTCTAGAAAAGGGAGCCGCGCATTAATTTTTGCCTTATGCTTGAAGCTGATGTTTTTGAGCATGGAATTTATCTCGGTGAGTGTTTGTTGAACCTGTTCCTGCTTGATGACTGTAACCGCATCTTCAGCATATTTTACCCATCGATGCAGCAGTTTTCCTTCTTGTTGTGGCTTATCGTCTAAGTGTGATAGGAAAATCTCACTTAAAAATGAGGACAGAGGGCTTCCCATTGGAGCACCTTGCGTTTGCTTAAAAAACTCCTGCCTGAAGGTAAAATAGCTCTTATTCATACAAAGCCTTGCCTTTTTTTCGCCTTCCAATCTTCACCTGTTGGTTGTGTGAGTAACCATTCCTCAAGTTTGATGGGAGCTTCCTTGACCGGTATGCTAGGAAACAGCACTTTGGCATTGAACGAGACAAGTCTGTCATATTTTTCTAACGATCCCCAAGACAATACTTTTGATGTGAACTCGGCCGAATTCTTGACTGATTGTGTAGCGAACTTCTTACCTATATTGTTGAGTTGGCAAGGTTAGTCTCTCTTAATCATCAAGTTCAGATGCTGGTTGCCAAAAAACTCTGAGTAATAAATTGCACGAAATTTCTTTTTATACTGGCAGATGGCGGTGGAGCTTGAAAGGAAATACAAAGTGTGTGATACGACTTTATTTCAATCTACTGAAATCCCAAATTAACAAAGAATATTATTTCCACGCAAAAAAAAAACGCCGAAGAACGAACCATATCTTTATGCACTGTACAAAGCCCTGAAGTATCTCCTCTGGAAGAGGGTATATCATGATCAACTATCATGTAAGAGCAAACAGATAGGAGGTGTAAAAGCCTATACCTCTGCACTCCTTTTCTAGACAAGGAAGAACCCAAAAGTAGAGAAATCAGCTGAGGTTCTAGCTGAACCTAATAATCATCCTGAAGGTTCATTAGTCAAGAGGGACAGCTACGCCATACCGAAAGGTTACTGTTTCAAACGTATTCTAAGGAGGGAGATGATTCATTATTTTTTTGGAATATCAGCAGTGTTGACTCGCGAGCAATCAATCATCTCTAACTAAAATACGAAATAAAGCTGCATTATTGCTTCGAAATATTTTAAACTACGAGTAGCTCTATTGGGACAATTTTGTAGTCATAATTTAGTTGCAGGGAAGATCTCTTATTAAATGGTATGAGGGTAATTTGAAAAGTTTTCAGCCTTTTAAAGAAAAACACATAATTCAAGCCAAAGAAAAATTTATTTCTCGTCATAGTCTCCATGCAAGTCAATACATTTGGTCAAACGCTTTTTCCAACCCTTCAGGCCATCAGAAATTTTTGTAGGTAAACCTGAAAAATACCGGTTTACTGCGTCTTCAAGCTCGATATTTTGCCCATATTTTTTTCCACCCAGAAATTTTTTAAGTTGGGGAACAAAAAAAAGTCACTGGGAGCCAGGTTTCGTGAGTAGGGTGGGGTTTGAAGCAATTCAAACTTCAATTCGTTCAATTTCGCCATTGCGACCATGCGTCTGGACTACGCGCTTTTGGCGGATCGTCAACAAACGCGGAATCCATCGTGCAGATAATTTTATCATGCATAAATTTTCATATAAAATCTTTTGCACCCATTCACTTGATATCCCACAAGCCTCAGCAATCTTAATGGTTAATGGGCGATCTTCCGTCACGGTTGTGTGCAATAAGCTGACGATATCTTCCCTTGAAACAGTTTTTGGCAGGCCAGAACATTCATCGTCAAAAATGCTTGTGCGACCACGTTTGAACTCGGCCATCCAATGTTTCACGGTTGTAAATGAGGACGATAATTCACCATACACGTAGTCTAACTCTTCTTTCACTTTCCGAGTTTTTTCCTTTTCAAATAAAGGTATTTTATCACCGCCCAATACTCGATTTTATCCATCGTTCCTAACAAACGTCAGCTGTCAACTTTGGAAGAGTACCATATGTTTTGTACTGTTCAGACTGACTTGAAATTTTTAATGGCGTACATATGTAAAGGCTATCTATTGGTTGCCATGAATGTTGGTTGAATGTACCATGACTTTTTGCCGGTAAGGCTGAAAACTTTTCAAACCACCTTCCTGTATGGAAAGTCTTCATTCTCGTATCCGCAAACCTTCCATATGATTTTCTTATCGTTCCTTTAAAGGAACTGATAGATGAAGACTAAGCTTAATGGACATCCTTCATGTTCCACATCTTGAATGACAGGGTTAATAAGGGGATGTCCACAGAGAAGCGTTGCTCCACGACTAGTATAGAGCTTGATAATTTACCTTCTCAACAAGAGAGAACTCATCACCAAGTGGTTCATTTCTAGGCGACGGAAATGCAAGAGAAGCTCTGAATCTTATCAGACCTTGTTATCATAGGACGCAGCTACCGGACAATCTACAAATAACCAAAAGTGGTTCTATGCACAAAAAAGAGAAAGCTTGATGACCCACACTAACTGGATAAAGTATCTAACTAACAATGGAGGCCAAATATCTTGATAACACGTTAAATTGGAGAAAATATGTTGGAACAAAATACTCTCGGGTCAATGTTACAGACATTTTTTTAAAAGAAGTCTGAAACCAAAAATCTGCTATGGATATACGAGTATACTGTGATCACTTGGCCCAGTTTATCGCACGTAGTAATTGCTTGGTGGGTTAAAGCTAATTCTAACTGTATAGAAGGCGTACTGTACAAACTTCAAATATCATTATATCAGAGTCTTACCAGTGTGTTCAACACCGAGCCAGTAGAATCCTTTAATGCTCAACTCAATCTGCTACCTATGAATTTATTTCTCCAAGGCCAAGCTACTAAAATGACTTACGGATATCGATCAACTATTTTCAGGGTTGTAGGCCAAAGAAACATTGAAAATTGATGTGAAAAAAGCTTGAAATATACTCTCTGGTGCTACACCGATTAGATTTCTACTTCATACTGATTGTAAAAAGACAACCCCAATATACCTTCACCATTTCAATGCTTCTTCAATGATGGCTGTAAGACTAAAAATCGAACTTGAATGGCTGAATACCCTTAGAATCAACTCAGACACATGCCTAGGCGAGCATCCTCCATTTTTCAAGTAAACGCATTCGTCATTTTTCAGCCGAAGAAGTAATCGAATAAATATATGTTCAAATACCCAAACCACACTAACGGCTTTAGGCCACTCATTCATTAACTCAAAATTAATCCTCCATTTCAGCTCAAGCTACGGTTTATTAAGATGCAGGGCCCTAATAGAATCGTGTGTGGTATATTGACTGACATCATGACCAAACATGGCCCATCTCCTATTTATAAAGAGCCAGAGTTAGCTTTTTATATATCAAAGATCATCATCTATTATACTGTCGTGTGCACTGGTTTTAGTAGATGGGCTGAACAGAAAACAATAAATTGATTTTAAATTAAAACATTATTTTAGCTAAAGATTAATCAAATCAATTACCTTTTTGAATCAAATATTGAATGGCAGCTCCTCCAACAACGTTCTAATCTTTAGTTGGCATTCCCTTCACTACTAGGATTTCCCAACACACAGAAATATTAGACTATCCCAGATAAATCAGTTTTATTTTTCGTTCTCTTTTTTGCTTCTCCCAAAGTATGGAGCTCGACAATCTTGATGTAGTACTTTCATCCTTGATGTAGGTTTTCGATTTTTTTATAGCCGGTAGACAAGATCCCTTTTTTGTGTTTGGGAGGTGAATCCTTAAGCCGTTTTATGACGCACTATAGTCCATTCTACTTTTGCTGTAATTCCAGGAACAATCTTTTTCTTCGACGAGGATTGTAGACCTATTCTAAGTCATTCTCTTGAAATCCAATTGAGTTTGCTCTTGAATTGTACCTCGTTTTCATTCAACTCATATTTACATTCAGGAGGGTTCTCATCTCCTCGTGGACAGAGTTTAATCTTTGCCACAAATCTTGAAGTCTTCTGGTGGTATCCCGCATTTAATTTCAGCAATAAAATGAAAATTTCTTCCACATATAATCCCTGAGAGTGATTGGGTACGGAATGGAACGGTAGTTGATTGGGTTGACGTTGAATGCACCATTGAGAAACGTGAGACTCAGTGATCCCAATCACGCTGGTTACTTTCCATGCCTTTGGCCAAATATTCAATAAAAGTAGTCAATTATTCTGTTCATTTGATATCCGCAAGCCATTGCTCTTTTTTCTTAAAAAGGAGTTGAAATGCGACGGTTTTCCAAGAAAAAAAAACATCAATTAAAGTTTTTTAAACCGTTCACCTATTCCCTCGAATCGTGAATGAAGTGTCATCGTCCTAGTTTTCTATATATCTATTAGATCACACATTTCTATAAATTATTGCAGCTCAAAATTTAGTCCCTGATTGGAATGAAATTCATTTGGAACTCCATAATATTGGCTAGCCAGGTTAAGTACAATTTGTTCAGCCACAAGTGCAGCATCTTGATTTCAAATGACGTAAACTTCAGGGCATTTACTGAAATAATTGACCAATATATTGCAGTTTTCTTGCTTAGACTCTGAAAGTGGGTCTGCTAAATCTACTAAATGCTTTCGAAAGGTGATCTGACATTAAATTACTTCATTTCACTCCGAAATTTTCTTTTTGGCCCTTTTACTGAAACACATTTCTTGCACTCATTTTCCACATCTTCAATCTGGTATGCCTTCCCTTTTCCGATCGATGGGGAGTTTTTTCCAAGCTATTATATACGTTACGTTTTTATCAGCTAGGCATGTATTCAGCATCTCTTTTTGAGACCATTCATATGCTGGTAATATTGCTATCCACTGTATCTTAAGCTCCTCTGCTTCTACTTTGAGTTTATAACAAATGTTTGCATTCTTGTGGATCAGCATTTCCATGAACAATTCCTTTTTGGTATGCTATTTGATAACCATATGTTTGTAAACATTCGTTCTATCTTACTATTAGCTCTTCCCGACTTTTGAAGGTCAGTGATCTTTTTAGGGCAGAGAAAGGACATGGTTTACGAGGGCTCTCTCCAAGAAAAGGCCCAACCTCACAGTCACCAATAGACAGGCGCTTATCAGCGCCTCTCGTCCATTGGGATGGGGTCTCAATTTACCTCTCTTCAAGATACCCGTAATACAACTGGTGTATGCTCAAAACTACTTGCTTCGATATTGCGACCACAATCACCTCGTTTCATCCAGAATAGGCTCCTCACCATCTAGGAGGTGACATTAATCTATCATGGGCTCGCCCTAACCCCTCGTACAGCTCAAAGCTCTGCTAAGCTTTCGGTGACACTCTACCTGAGCAGAAATGCCTATGTGGCTCCCATACCGAAGTAGTTGGCCTCGCCTCGGGATTCACATAGGCAGTGTCACTCAGGCAGAGTGTCACGAGAAACTGAGCTGACCAGAAATTTTAGTGTATGAAAAGACGTGGTTTACGGAGGTACCTGCCATGAAAAGGTCTTACGCCATTATCACCATTAGACAGGGATTGGTACATTCCCCTAATCAGCACCCAATTCACCTCTGTTCGGGATACCCGCAACACAACTGCTGTGTGCTCAAAACTATTTTCTGATTATTCCAACCACAGAATAGGCTCCTCGCTGTGTGGGGCGTGACCATAACCTCTCATAGGCTCCTCCTAACCCGTGAAAAAAGATCAAAACTCTGCTCAGCTTTTTATAACACTCTGCATGACTTCCTATGTGGCTCCCGTACCGCGAAGTAGGTGGCCGTGCCTTGGATGCGTGAAAGAGGTCTTGCCGAAAGACTTCGGGTTTCTGAGAATTTTCCTCAAGGTTTAGCAAATTTCCAACCGCTTACAATTTTATTTTACTATCTAACTATTCTAACTTCAATCATCTCAGCCAGAATAAGCTCTCTTTGATAGCGTATGACATTCATTCTACAGGTCGGCTGGATTCATTTTCAAAGTAGCACAATGCCATGAAAGTCCATACAAAGCAAGGCCATTTCATATATATTCAGTCATCTTAACAATAGCTGTTGGGTTCTTATAAATACAGATGTGACTGTTCTGCGTATTGAAGAGTTCATTAAGGTAAATTCTGTGGAATAATCATATCTATTGAAGGTTGCATCCATTCAGTGCATTGGTAACTCTTCTAAAGTTCTGTGGGTTTCATATTCTTTGTGAATTGAGGCTTGTGATCATTTAAATTATAGGTCTCTGTCAAAATTGGATATATAATGCCCTTAAGTATATGTAGCTTTGGTTGATATTTAAACATATTTCTTGACCATAATAGAGAAACACCTCTTTGGACGCCCTTCTTGGGTAAACTACCAACAATATTTTCCTGCTAAACCACCCACTAAACACCCCTTTGTCGAGAAATCTAGGCTTGGACTACTTCGACACATTTTTTTACCTTTGTCTTAAAGTTGCCTTCAGGTTGGGGGATACTTCTTCTAGTTAGACAGGATTGAAAGAGAAAGAGCCACTAAAATCTAGTACTCCAACTATCTGCACCTGAAGGCTATTCAAAATACTTTTCTTCGTTTGTAGAACCAATCAAGCATAATGTGTCCTATCGCTCGATTCGCTAGTATATTGCAATCTTTCTCCCACTCAATTCTATTCTCTGGAGAGAGCCGACCCATGAGCCGAAATAAGTCTCTGTATTGCTTCTCCCTCCTTCTACGCAAAAAGAAGGTTTGATGGACATGATCTATTATCCCTGAGCGAAAAATACAGTCTGAGGATTGTATTTCTTCAATGTTGTGCAGATAAAACAGTGAAAGTTAGTCCCAACATGCTTTCGATTATTGATGAAATGAGTAGTCTATCTTCTATTCGTCTCACTTTCCTATTGTTACTTGTTGCCTCTCCTCGCAATTAACAGGATCACTGCTGTCTTCATGTCTAAGTGGGATAGATGTCCTAACAAATAGAGTGATAGATATCCACCCCGCAGAGCCGCAAAGCCCTTCAGACTGAACTATTCTCATTAAAAGACGCCTTTTCATGGATACGTGGCCTATTCAACTAGCCATAAGTTGAATCAGTGTAGCTTTCCCACTATCGGTTTACCTGCCGTTGCTCTCACCGGCTCAGGAAACCTTATCCACGGGTCAATCAGTGAACCAACATATTTAATTACTAGCTTTGAAGCAAGTATCAATTCACTGATTCAAATTTTGGTGATTTTCGAGATCCCTTTCTTGGTTAAGATGCCCACTTTGGTTTTGTTGAGCGCTATACTAAAACCATGAGAAGTAATCCACTCATTCATTGGACGCATGAGTATTGTTAGTATTTACACCGCGTATTCAAGTGTGCATCTGGTAATCAAGACCCTCACGTCACTTTCATAGCTAGTCAAGCGCGATTTTTTTAAAGCTCTTACTTGGATTGAAAATCATACGAAGCATTCCAAAAATCAGAGCCAAGGGTCAAACCTTTCGCTATACCTGATGTAATCTCCAGGTTCTTCTGTCCCTCTTGTGTATCATACAAAAGACGATGGTTTTTTAAATAATCTTTCAAAATCTGCATCCGATATCTGTGACCTTGGAAAGATCTGTCCAGTATCCCAAGGGTTTCCTGCCTATCGTGCAGAGTTAAAAACGTTCCTGATGCCTAAAGTGGCTAAGGAGCAACATCTTTTAGTAGGAACGGGCTGTGAATCTCTTATTGGTAAATTGGCGCTTACTAGCTTCATTACAGCATAGTAAGGGGATCGTCTTGTCCTTAGTCCATTCCACTGAGGAGATATGTCGTGGAGATAAGTGCTCCTTGATGTGCTTCAATAGCAACTTTCTAGAAGTGTTTAGAATACACATTAGGCGGTGAAAAGATACTTGCCAGAGATCTCCCTCCTCCTTACCTATCAGTCTGAGCTGCGCTGGCACAACGCTATACATAAGGCAAGTACAGGGCTTTCCAATAAGAGGTGTTGTTTTAATATTAAAAGTAAAATACCATTTTTTAATATAAATGATCGGAGGTTTATTTCATTATAAAGAAAAGGATATGCCGTTAATAATTAAAAATAACATCAGGCAAATGACCACCACGACCACGCTTACAGGACCACATCCTTTTCATGAAATTTTCCCTAACCAAATCGCAAAGTGGCTGCGCTATGTCCTCGATAGCCTCACGAATTCCATCTTAGACCTCTTCTTTCACGTGGCCACAAAGGAAGAAGTCGCAAGGTGTTAAATCGCTAGATCTCAGTGGCCAATTGTGATCACAGCTTCGAGAGACAACAATGGTTTCGTTGCTTGTGTGGCACGTTGTGCCGTCTTGTTGAAAGTAAACGTTGTCTAGATCAATACCATCCAATTGCGGCCATATAAAATCATTAATCATCTCTCGATAGCGCAATTATTCACCGTGACAGTTGCTCCAGCCTCATTTTCGAAAAAGTAAGGTCCAATGACTCCGCTGGACTATAAACCGCACCAAACAGTCACACGCTGAGGATAGGGAGGCTTTTCAGCAATAACTCTTGGGTTTCCCGAGCCCCAGATGCGACAATTTTGCTTGTTGGCGAAGCCACCGAGGTGGAAATGGGCCTCATTACTCCAGATGATTTTTCGATGGAATTCCAGATCATTTTCATGCATTTCAAGGACCCAATCAGCAAAGACACGACGTTGTTGATGATCGACCGGCTTGAGTTCTTGTGTTAACTAAACTTTATAAGCCTTAAGACCCAAATCTTTATGCAAAATACGGTGTAATGACGTTTGTGGAATGCCTCATTCCAAAGAACGACGAGGAATGGACAAACCTGAGTTTTCTTCAACACTTTCGGCTACAACAGCATTATTCTCGGTTGTTCTTGAGTAATATGTACGAATTTTATTCTTCACATCACTAAGTTGTCCCAACAGCTCGAATTTTTCCACCAATTTCTGTATTGCGGTCCGACAAGTTGCTTCACGACGACCCAAAAATGTTCGAGTTTTACGAACCGTCTCTGCCAAATTTTCACCATTTTTATAGTGAATTTTAATAATTTCAATGCGTTGTTGAAGCGTGTATCGTTCCATTTTTATAAATGGCGTAGTTTCTACTTCTTAAATGTCAAAAAATGACAGCTTCAAAAGTGACATCTACCGAAAAAGCAGACTATTTAAAATAACACCTCTCTTTGGAAAACCCTTTATTAAGCAGCGGACCAGGCAAACTACTAGAAAAATGTAGTCCGGTTACGATGGTTAGGTGCCGCTTCTTCCAGCCATTCAGCTGCGAAGAGAGGACGGTTGAAGCGATGTTTTTTTACAAGCAACATTAACGGAAGAAATTTGAGCTACGTAGAGCGCCTCCACAATTTGGTCTATCCTATCTGCATCGTAGAAGCTTGCTTTGTTGTTTGAGCAGATGTGTTTTGACTCCTTTGAGGCATCTTCAGCGTTAAAAAAATGTTTGTGAGGATATGACTTTCCTATGACGATATTCAACACCACAGGACCGGATTTGGCAACCAATTTACACACTACTCTCCCTCTGGAGTCGATTTGAAATGTATGTCATTCTGTTACCCTAGTGTTGAAGTCACCATCCATGACTATTTGACCCTTCGCACTTGAAATTGCAACTTACAGCCCATGAAGCCTTTTATAGAGGCTAAAATTGACTCGTTTGTCGTCACAAACACAAGAAACGTGATTCTAAACTTAAAAAAAAACTCTCTTTTTGGCGTGAAAGTGAGCCATTTATTCTAACCCAAGTAACAGCAGATTGAAAGCATTAGAAAACCACGATAATGGAATCTTTTTTCGATGCTTCTCATTTAGAGGCACTAGACCAGCCTTTCTCTGCCTTGATAACCGCTCCAGCAGAGGCTAGGCATTTAGGAAGTCTATCCATTTATATTTATGCACCAGACCGTTTGAGCTACTACAGCGGAACATGAACGTAACCAGTAATTTTTCACAAACTCGCCGTGGTTAGTGTGCTGTGATTTTTTTCCCTAAGTATTTCTGTATTTTTCACATTTGCTCACGGCGTAGTAGAATAACCACCGCTACAAAATTGCTTAAGGTAACTTGGAAATAGCCTTTTTTGGCTATCCTATGGTTGATTTTCTCTTTTGGCTTTCTTAAGGTCGATTTTTGGCTGGTCTTAACATTGAAAATGCAACTTAAAAAGTACTAGTTAGTTTCAGTATGTATGAATATGCATAGAAGCACGCTGTTCAATTAAATGGGGACTATTATGGAAGATGCCATAAACCGGATGACCAAAATAGCACCACTGCGGAGACATGAACATTAGTCCGATACTTTTTGGACATACCTGGTTCATTGTCAGATTTCCCTTTGGAATTTAATGTCAACTTTCCAAATGACTTGAAGGAGAACACAGCTGCGAACCGTACCATCATGGCCTATAGTTTGGCCACTCGACAATCTACTACGACAATCGGCTACTCGCAGGCTAGACCTGATTGCTGAGGGTAACGATCGTGGGCGGGATCACATGTAGACTCAGTGCTCATTATACTATCAGCTTGGGTTTTGAACGCTTTGCGGTGCCCGAAAAAAATTCGTGCGAATTCAAACACCAAAGAAAAAACTATTGTGAAAGATCAGTAACTGAAGAAGAAAAACCAGATATTGAATAAGCATGCGAAACATCAAAAACGAAAGATGGTTGACAGATTGCTTTGGTAAATCAGGATACAACATTCTCCTTTTCTATAAGTATAAGCTTCACTTGTGCTGAAATTTAAATCTAAAATTGAATTAAATAATGCATTTTTGTAAATTTGCAAAAAAAGTCCATTTTATAATAATTTGACTTTTTTCTTAAACAATTAACGATTTCCGGTCTAATACCATCCCCCATAAACCTAATTTCCAATCAGCAAAAACAGCACACAAATATTTAGAGCTTCTAAATTTAACGCATAGTCCACTTGGCAACAAAACAGTGGAACAGAAAAAAATGCACTCGTTGTCGCAACTGTAATGCAAAAAAGAAACTTTTCCTAGAAATGCTAAAATTTTACTAATTCATCAATTGAAAAAATTTAAGATCAAATATTAGGTAAATAGAAAAATGGCTGAACTATGAAAAAAAATATTTCAACAGCGTCCAAAAACAATTAACAACGATTCACCCTCTGCAATTGATCATTTTCCACCTTCTTGCAATCAACAAAAAATCATCAATTCGCTGTTAGTTTGCCAAAACGAACGCGTATCGAATTTCCTGTTCTAGTTTTCCCGTTGGGCTCGCACAAGGAAAGGAATTCAAGAATGTTTGATCGACATTTTCGCAAAGTGCGCACACTCTAACGGTCTAAAATTAGCGGCGCCAAATTTCAAATAGATTTGCCCCGGCCAAATACGGGATCCTCTCAAGAGCAGGGGCAAGTCCCTCTCCTCCCGCTCGTTGCCGAAACACGTCATTGAAAGCTTCTTCCAGCTGGCACCGAAGCTTTTCCCCTGAAATTAATTCGCACATCTCCTCCTGATTGCAGTTAATCAAGTTTTTGGAGGGGAAGTCGTGAATGGGAATTTCAGTGTTTGCAATCATGGCATTTTGAGGGAGTAGAAATGCACAAGATATTTTTTAAATTTGAATTTGATTGAACCAAGGGGAAGGTGTTTTTTGCACGCACTTTATTAATACTTAAATTTCCTCTGATTTCGGTTGTCCGCGATGAAATTCGCAATGATGTCAATTAATTAACTTCGTATGCAATTCGCACGTCTGCGGCTGCGAAGCAAATCTAAATAGGCGCTAAATGTTAGCGATGATTAAATGTTCTTCATTTTAATGATCAAATGATGCTTCTGGGGCGGATCGCGTCTCGCAACATGATTCACGCGGCTGCAATGATTCAAACAGAGTTTCTGATGCTATGGAATTGCTAAAAATATGAAAATGAACAATGATGAGTAAGTACCAAATCGCAAACGCCGGCCCGGCCCCTGAATTCAGGCGGACCGGAGTTTGCTCCGCATTTTGCTGTTCATTTGCGTAAAAATCGCAGGAAAGTCACATTAGGCAGTTTGCAGTTTTTGCCGTACGTTCGGTTCATTGTCTTGGGGTTTTTGGCAGATTGAGGGCCGGGCTAAGATTTTTCTGGAGTGGAAATTGGCAGCCGGTCATGCGAGCCGGAAGTAGTGAAAAACTTGCGAAAAAACAGCTGGTGGTAATTGTCGCAGCATAAAAATCAAGCGAGTCGCGAAAATGTTTGTTTAATTTGCCAGCAATTGTGCGTGGAAGTGGAGCAAGTTAGAGGTCAGTCAGTTCGAGTGCAAAGTAGACGATCTGTGGAGCCGGCGACTACCCGAGGAGTAGCAGAATGCACCGCAAAGGCGGGACTGCAGGGCAAGTGATTCGATCATCGCATACCAAGCATTCCGGCACAGTCGGCAAAGCGAATAAACAGCAGCAAAATCACAATCAACATTCGCAGAGTAAGCAGAAAAATGCAGTGAATAGGAACGGCAGCGACAAGAAAAATCAGGGCGGCACGCCTGGCAATAATTTCAAGCGGCGACGACAACAGCGCGCGACTCGGATTTTCAAGCGTGCTCATCGGCATCTGTTGACGAGCAGTGGGTCGACGACGACTTCGTCCGATAGCGAAGACTTGAGCCAGTCGGGTGACAGTTTGCAGTCATGTGCAACAACTAAACAACGCAAAAATCACGGAAAAACGTCGACAAGAAAGAACAAGAAGAAGAAAAAGTCAAAATCAGCAGGAATTCGTAATGGCCGCAATTCAAGGGAGACGTCAGTGAGTTTGTTCCTCATAGAAAGTTGCTTAATTGACGACGTCGAATGTGAAGTTTGTGAGAATCTGTTCGAAATGAGTGATCATAGTGGTGGCGCGGGCTTGCCAGTGAAAAAACGTGGCCATCAGCATCATCCTCGGTTCGCTGGCCAGCGACTTTCAAATGTTCCAGCCGAGGAGGTGATTGCAGCTCTGCGACGGGGTGGAACCATCGAGGTGTCATCGTTGCCCGGCCAGGAGTGCATAATTAACGACAACTATGCCGCAAGTGCGTTGACAGCGACGTCACGCACATTGGGGCTACTGGGTCAATCAGCTGTTGGTGGCGGGCGCCCATCATCGCTGATTGATTCGGTGACGGGAGGAGTGCTCACACCAACGGTAGATGTCAACCAAAACATTGCCAACATCCTGAACAACATCACACACCAGCCCGTTGACGCGGAAAATAACCAAAACAATTTTGTGACAACTAGTGCCTTGCCAGCAACGCCTGCAACTGTTCCGGAATCTGTCACCGCTCCATTAAGTGTCGACACGGGAATTACCGATCCTTCCAGAGCCAGTCCATCCCCCTTGCCAACAAATTGCAGCAGTCCAACTCCAACGGATGACAGCAGTATTACCGAGGACGTCAAGCCTCCGAAAGCCAAAACCCCAAGACGCGAGAAGAAGGGAGACTCGGCGCGTAAGAAGAGGAATCGCCAATCGTGGGCGGCGGGTGAGAATCCCATTCCGCCGTATGGGGAACGAGCGTCAGGCGATGGTGCTCCTGCGGACGAGGAGAACATTGAAAACGATCCTGAGGCTGCCGAGTGGGCGACTTTGCGGTGTACCAGCGAACGGACTGAAGTTATCGCTGAGCGAGAGAATCGTAGAATTAAGCGATGTGCGGATTATCCAGGGTTGGCCTTCGGACGTTCGATATTCAGCTCGGACACGATGATGAAGTTCAATATCATCCGCAATGAACTGCATAATATTATGAAGACGCAATTGAAAAGGGTAAATTTCACTTTTGTTCTTATCATTAATTTTAATCTTCCTTTAGACTATAGTCGCGGATTAGCCTTGAAGCAAGGGCATGTTGTGATCAGGCAAGTAACAGATCTTCAGTCTATTATCATCATCATAAACAGGACATTTACAAGAACGTGGGAGATTTTTCATTCCATCGTTTATTGATCATTTACGTTATCTAAGTATTTCTACCGCGAAAATAAATTTCACGGTTTTCTTCCGAGCAACCATCACTTTGACTCGGCCTCTTCCCATTTCCCGTTCAAATCACACAGTGAAAATTATTTTTAGATATCGAAATTTTCCATTTTGTTTTTCGAATGATTTTCCATTTTCTTTGTACAGTTTTAGGATAACTTTGTAATTTAATGAAGACTTTAAATTATATATGAAAATCGCTCGCAATGATGTCCGCTTCCATATTCTGTTACAAAACAAAATTTTCTCACCATCTTGATCTTTGTCCGACAAAATATTTAGAATTACGGAAAATTTCGAATCAAGTGCAAATTGTCGTTCATTTCTAGAGAAATGAGTTGGCAACGTTGTTTGTTGAGTTAAGAATGTTTGCAGCGTACACAACTACAAAGTTTCTGTGATGGACTCGAATATGTGGAAAAACTATTCACGTCGTAGCGCCAATCTATTGTTTACATTTCTGATTTAATTTCGCTTTTGAAGGTTTTACGGATTGCGGAAAGTGATCAAATATTTTATGTTTGTCTATTTGAGATAGGGAATTGTTGATTTTTTTGTAGGCAATCTGGGGTTCGACTTTCAGATATGATTTATTTTTCTACTAGATTATTAGCTTACTAGCTGGTGAAAATTTTATTTAGATGCCGTCATTCAGTTGAACCGGAAACTTGTTCTACAGAAACAAATTAAATTTAGAATTATTTTAATATCAAATGATGGTTAATAGTTTTAATTTAGGAAGTTATTTCTTATCGAATATTCTTTGACCTTTGACACGCGGTTGTTAGTAAATAACCCTTAAGGGGAAATAGGTTTATACCAGTGTTGGCAAAAATTTAATCCGATTGGCGATTAAAAATTAACGATTAAAAAGTTAATCGAGATTGATGATTAAGGATTAATACTTTCAATCGTCGATTAACGATTAATTTAATCAAATCGTTAATCATGATTACGATTAAGTCACTGGTTTTCGGCGTTTACAGTATTATTTAGTTTGAAAAATCTAGATTTGCTTATTTTTAAATGATTTCAAGAAAGTGGAGGTTAGGTCTCATCTCAATTCGAATGATTGAATTTTTTTTGCATATTTTATCACAGAAGGTTTAGTGTGATACCAGGAATAAAGAAAAAATACATAATTTGTAAATCATTTATTAAATCGGGATAAACGGTATTTCGAATTTTTCGCTAATTGAAGAAAAATTAAACCTTTTCAAAAAAAAAAAAACAAAAGAAAGAAAACACTTATAGGATATGTACATAAATGCTCTTATTATTAATTATAAAATTTATTATCATTTTTTGTCGTAATTTAAATTACATTTCATAATTACTTTTTCTTCGAATAAATCATCTGAAATTAGTCCGGTCTAGGTGCTTTCACCATAATCGCAAATGAAAACATCCTCTCTACAGAACCCGATGATTTAAAAGGCTTAATTCACGACTTTTTTCAGAGAAAAAATTTGAATCTATTAAATTGGACCTCTGTCGAGAACTAACAGTTTCAAACTCACTGTCAGAATCTGAGTTAAAATCAAAAAAATTGTCCTCTTTCTGTTTATTTTTATCTCCACTTATTTGATTTTCAATTTGTTGATCTTGTTCAGATAATTCTAAACATAAAGTTGTTTTCAGCCATCTTAAACATTCTTTTTTTTGGGGTGTCAGGGTCAACACACAACCATCGGTTCTTGAACTTAGGATAAACTAAGGATGCAGTAGCAGCATTTTTTGCACTTTCATTAGAGAAACTTCAAAATTGTCCATAACGCTTTCCAAATACTCTCGTACCGGAGGTTTGCAATACCTCAGATTTTGACGTTCCAGCTTCTGTAACTTATTTCTCACAGAAATTAAACATGGAGCAACAATTCCATAAAATGTATCACCCTGCAGTATATCCAAAGCATTCGCCAATGGCGCTGCACATTGCAAATATTCTTCGGTATACTGGAAATCAGTATCTTTAAGTGAGTTTTTAATCTCAAGTGCCTTGGCTAGCGGAAAGCTTTTGCTTCTTATTTTTGAAATATATTTAATTTCATCATAAAGACTATTCCATCTTGTAGCTCCTGGACGAGTTAGTTAGTGTATGCCCGAGAATGTCTTGCATAATCTCTGCAGATTTCGGTCGCCCAGCTGCACTCCAGAATTCACTACATTTTCCCATAACCACATCAGTATGTGTTTATCCCAATAATGTAGATTTATTAGATAATATTTTTTTCACATCAGAACTTGCAATCAAATTGAAAATGTGCGCATTGCAACGCATGTGAAATGCTAGTTCCATATAAATCTGGTCTTCATCATGATCTGTCGCATCATCACTTTCGCTGTTTTTATCGTACTCTTCATTGGCATTGAATGCTAAAGATGTTTGGTTTATGCCAAATTCTTTAAACGCTTTGACAAAATTCGCACCGTTGTTACTCACCATTGATGTAACTTTGGAAGGGTCAAGATTGAATTCTGAAAATATTTCCAATAACATGTCTTTTATTCGGTCGTGCGTACGTGCTCCTCTAAATCCGCTTAGGTAGACCGAAGTACAACGTCAGAGCCTTGAATGCGTCGATGGCGGGCTTCGATTTCTTAGTTTTGACAGCTCTCAAAATTAAGTACTTACTGAACGAATCAGATATTCCAATGATGTGCAAATTACCTCGACGACTGCGTGAAAAAGTCTTAGGTGATCAACGTGTAACGTCCAGAACGGAATAGGTGTCACCTCATCCGAATAAAGTTGACCCTCCGGTTTGCCTGTGATTCCTTTATTATAGCAGCACTCTAAGCACGCTGCGATGTACCACTTGATGTATTTTCGAAGATTGTTTAACCAAAAATCTTCTCAAGACCAAAGTGGCCCATGTCATCGTGGTACGTGCGTATGATTTTCCACCTGACTACAGACGGCACGACGAGTTTATTATCGTGGTCAATCTTACGATATAACCGACCGTTTTGAGCTGATTATCTGACGATCTGTTTGGATTGAGTGGACTCAATATCGCCTATCAGAACTTCGATTAACTCCTTCAACTTCACGTCTTGTCGTTGTAGAAGCCCAAGCCAGTCTTCGTTTTCGTCCACTCGCATTATGTTCCGTGATGCTATCTTTGGCTCGTTCGGGGTTCGTTTGGAGTCCTGCTTAGACCATCTGCGTGACACTTGCGTTCAGTCGACCGATGTACTATATGATGCGGAAATCGTACTCTTGTAGCTTCAGAAACCATCGACCGATGTGCAGTAGCAATGGCTTAGACGTTCTTGTGGTGCTAATTGCGGCGCAATCGGTAATTATCTCGAAATGCTTACCGAGCAAATAAATGCGGAATCTTTCTAACGACTCGACGATAACCAAAACTTCAAACTCATGCCTATGGTATCTGCTTTCGGATTCGCTACACTGGCGGCTGTAGTAGAAAACCGGTCTGAAATTGCCACCGTCGTCTCGTTGCATGAGGATTTCAATAAGACCCAGCGTGCTCGCGTCAGTGTGAACTTGAGGTTCCTTCGTCGCATCGTATGCACTGAGCACTGGATCGCAGCAAAGTGCTGATTTCAATTTTTCGAAGGCGTCTCGTTGTTCGGTCGACCAACAAAATTGTGAATTGTCCTGCTTCAACAAAAGTATAAGCGGCCTCGATATTAAAGATTCATGCGTGACAAATGCAGTGTACTTCCTGCACTCTTCTACGATTGGTATTTGATAATAGCCGAACATTAAATCCAGAGTCGCGTAAAATAAATTACCAGCGATCGATGACAGCTGCTCCTCAACAGTTGGCATGAGAAACGGACGCTTTTCAGTGACAGCATTGAGCTCACGGAAATCAACACAGAGACGGTCCTCACCATTTTGTTTGCAAACGAGGACAATTGGTGACGAATATTCTGATGATGTATGATATCGTTTTCGAGCAATTCGTTTACTCTTTCTTGAACGCGCTCACGCTTTGCGAACGGTATCCGGTATGGTTGGCGTCGGACAGGTTTTAAGATCGTTAACCTTATCATCTGAGTTGCGTTGACCCACCTGAGCAAGCGATTCAGAGAAGCATTCTCTATGCTCACTGATGAGCTGATATAGTTGGTCCTTTTCTTCAACGGATAGCGTTGATTCAAAAGTTGGAACGTTTTGGAAAGCGTTTTCCAATCGACAAGCTCCCGGTTCAATGATCAGTCGTTTGCCCGATGTGCCGAGTAGATCTGACCCCAATAAAAGTGGCTCCGAGATCAAGTCGTCATCCACCGGAAAAATAGATTCTTACCAACGAACTGAATTTCGGCCTTGAGTATCTGGTTGTACGTTACAGAAGCTCCTCCAAATCCTCGTAGGATGATCGGTGAACACTGCTTCACGCCTCCCATCGACATTGCGATCCGTACCGTTGAGAAGAACCTCCTTAACAAGCGGATTAATTCTTTCTGTAGAATTTATGCGACGAACATTACTGACGGCGTTCGCAGTTTGATTTTCCGGACATCGGTTGATCGTATGTGGTGTGGTGTTCGTTGACACTTCTCGCATCTTTGTTTCTGTTGCGCTTTTGGACAGTTCAGCGAAATATGCCCCACGTCAAGACAATTACAACATCGGATGCGACAAGATTCCGAATTGCTCGAAGTCGGCTGCGCTCGCGCATTTGATGACATAATACCTCGCCGTATCGGTGGTGATGCTCCAAAATTTCCTCTCAACTCCGTTCGTGGCTCCGAAATTCGAACGGAATTCGTTTAGAAATTCTTTATCGCGGCTAAAAGATCGTTGACGGTGTCGAAAACAAAGCTCGCGATCGCATTTTGCAAAAATGGATGCCGTAGTCCGTTCCTTATATACCGGATTATAGCGTGATCGCTCAAGTTCCCAATGCTAGCATATTATATAAGTAACTTTGTGTTGTCTCGCTCGGCTCCCTGGTGCGATTCATCAATTTCATGTGAACATCGGCCTCGCTTTCATGGCTAGAGAAACCTCGCCTCAATGATTCGGCCAGCTCAAGCCAGCTTCCAGGAACCCGCGCAGAACCATCGTTCCAAATTTTAGCATGCACCTTTAGGGAGGCTTGCACGGCGAACACCAAAACTCTATCGTTCCACTGATATGCCTCGGCAAGCTTCGTAACGTGATCAACGAACTGCGCCGCCGACATGCCGGACTCGGACGTCGGGTCGAAGTCTGGTAAAATATCCGTCACATCTCGGATGCTATGAAAATCCGGTCCACTACATGCCCGCACTAAATTAGCCAATCTTTCGCATGCGTCAACTTCGAACGTCGCTGCCGGCGGCGTCTCACCCGATTTCCTGGCGTTAGTGAGTGGTGGTGTCGGCTCCTGCACTACGATCGGTTGAGTGTTAATCTGCTCAGCTGTTGACGCCGTCGCCAACTTTCCCCCGTTCGGCAACGCGGGGACGAGAGCTGATATTAACTCATTTGGTTTGAAAGTGAATTGTGCAAAAAACACATGCTATAATCTTTTCAAGGTAAGGGATGCTGTTTTGCATGGCAAAACAGCATCCCTTACCTTGGTAGAAAAATAAATAGAACTGGATCCTTTAAATAGTGGAGTGGCATAATCGTTAGCAAGCAGAATCAACATAATCTGATCAACATGTTGTGTAGACCCATGAACAATTTCAAACCATCCCCCGCTTTGAACCTATATGAAGCCTTCACAAAACCGAAACTTCAATATGGAATTATCACCTTTACTAATGCGCGTAAATATTTTTTCCATAGAATCGATTCCATCACGTCGAAATTCCTAAAGCTCTGTCTTGGACTCCCTCGTAGCACCGCCTACCTTCACGCATTCAAAATTGCTGGAGAGTTTATGACGAAAGACAGAGCTGAGTTGCCTACCGCAAGAGGGCTAAGCAAATCGATATTTAATAACTTCCCTGACTCTGAGTTGGTTGACTTAAAGGACACAGCTTGAAGCTATGCCCACGTATATCATAAATTTAGGGTCTTCTTTAATAGAATAATTCCCATTAGCGCGGTCACTAGACCCCCCAATCTTAAAGTAATTCTGAAGGCTGGCAATATACTTAACGACATTAAATTCATCTGTTGTGTTGAGAAATTGAAGAGGCTTTTACAGTTCGTTTTTATTACGCACGTAGCCAAGAATCTCGACGAGCAAGTCTCGGCGCTTAACGCTGAATTACAATCCGTTCTTGCAGCCCTTAAGGATCCCGCTGTTACCTCGTTTACTGAAATTAACGTCAGAGACGCACTGCTTAACTTTGGAAACAACATAAATCGGAAAAAGTTGCCTACGACATCTGGCAGGTCATCAACACCAAACCGAACGCCAAGTTCAACTTTCACTGGATCCCTGGGCATAAAGGGATAGAGAAGTCGATTAGAAGAGGTTAAGAGAGGCCTTTTGGAACATACACACTTGGAGCATGATGACATTATGTATATGATCGCTACAAACATAAAGCGTGACTGGAGTAATAGTTGCCAAGACAAAGATCAATGCCTTATGGATTGTATCTGCAAAAGAACTTTGAGAGGCAACAAACCATGGTTCCATACTCTGGCGATTAGCAGTCTTGCAATCAAGTCTATCAAGCGAATCCTTGTCAACAAAGGCTACAATAACTTAAGACTGTTTTAAGCAAAATGCATAGATTTAAAAATGTGCAGGCATTGCTACGAAGTGGACGATCTTGATCATAAATTCCTTAAATGTGTAACATATACAAAAAAATAGAGTAGTTTGTTTTTTCGACAAATTTAACCCGTTTGCCACGTTAAGGAACATCCTGCCCAAGAATGATAGAAATCTAATCATTGAGTTTGGAGCCTATATTGATATTGTAAAAGTTAAGGTTTAAAATTGCATGGTTTTGAGTGTTGGTGCGTCAAGGATGCCCATACCCAACACACACTTAATCCGTATTTTTGGCTCTGACGTGCCAAATCCAGCAAAATCTGAGCCAAAGGCACGCAAAATATGTGTCTTTAGTCCTCCGAAACTGAAGACAAAATCATCGCATCAATGTTATTCCTGCATTTAACATGTACACAAATATCTAGGATGTGCAAAGATAGTATGTGCTGATTTCTACGTCATTTTTTATTTTTGTTGCTTTAGCACTACAGCCCCTTTTTGGCCTTTGCTTAGCGATAGAGTACCTCATTATCTTAATCGAATGTGTTGGCACTTGAGAAGGTGATGTGATCAATACCATGCTTTTTGGACGTGTGTCCATCCACCCAGCTTCGATGTATTCTGATTTTAAACCAGTACATATAACAGAACGGACTTACAGTCCGTCTGAAGAATCACTCGAAAGAAATCTCGTCGCCAACGGAACTCGAACCAGGGACCTTCGGCATACGCGCTCTAACCACTACACCACACGTTTTTAATGGAAACTTTAATTTTTACGTCAATAAATTCGTTTGATATCATAGTTAATTTTTTGGCGATTTTTTATTTGAGATACCTTTAAATGATCTAATGTCGAATGTTCATCAAATTAAGGCGCCCAACGATTTACTGGTCAAATTAAGTGTTAATAATCTAGATTCACCAAACCATGTATCTTATTTTCTTAATAAATTTTTTGATAAAAAAAAATACTTATCCTACCCATTAAAGATTCTGTTTGATTAGAATAACTGTCAAAAGTACGCAGTCTCATAGACTACAGAACGGTATCGTCCCTAACAACCAATCCAACTAGAGGGAAATGCATCATTGAGATGCAGTTACACCATCTGAGTACATTGACACGCAACGCTTTTATAGTGAAGCCACATTCTAGTATATTCAGAGCATCTTCAACAAGTCTCGGTAGTTCATTCTTCAGAAAATCAGGTAACGTTCTACGTAGCAAATTCGAAAGGTCCGATAAATTGTCAACTAAAACTACCTCTCCACAAGTTCACGGAGAATTAATACTGAAATTAAGATTTTTTTCTTGTATGAAGATTGTTAACACACCATTAATGAGTATTTAATACTCCAAGTTTAGTAAATTTTCACTCATAAAATTATGGCTATGTCTATCACTTCGCAACCGTTATCTACAAAATTCAACACAAGCTTGAAACTCTCTCGGTAATAAACATTATCCACA
This sequence comes from Odontomyia ornata, assembly GCA_963969285.1. Classification (NCBI taxonomy): domain Eukaryota; kingdom Metazoa; phylum Arthropoda; class Insecta; order Diptera; family Stratiomyidae; genus Odontomyia; species Odontomyia ornata. Next base: position 81,676,417 of record OZ017738.1, read on the forward strand.
TTGCACGAGATATGCACGAAGTGCATTTGCTCGCACTGTTTGATGAACCATAGAGTGCACTTGCTGATGGGTCCAGTTCCCCTTTCCGGTCTTCGCTTAGAGAAAGTTAGAGTTTCTCATTATCTTGATCAAATGTATCGGCACTCAAGTTGAATGGCCAGTACCTCGTTTTGGCCGTTAATTCGTCCACTCAGTTGCGGTACGTTCTGATTTTAGCGGGTTTACAGTCCGTCTGAAGAACCACTAGAAATAAATTTAGGTGTCACCAACGTGATTCGAACCAGGGACATTGCGCTTAATCAGCATGCACTCTAACCACTACACTACGCGGGCTACCTAGGCCTAGTTCTACTTCTACAAAAACTTACTCTCTTGCTGCTGAATTGACTATTTGGCCGCCGAAGGATTTTCTTTTCCTTGTCTATGAAAAACGCCTTCGAGAACGGATGAATGAACCTTGAAGAAAACACGACCATCTTAGTATCATTACTCAGCTTTCTCCTTATGATTCAGCATAATTTCGGTAAAATTAAGCGGTTTCACAAGGATAGTTTTCTTTCAACCGAGCTTTAAAAATCAGAAATTTATTTCTAGTATTTTTTCAACGTTGATGGGAATAATCGTAATTTGAAAATGTTCCCGTGATAACAGGCCTTTAATTTCTTTTCAAGTTTAATAAGAAGTTGTCAAGGTAATTTTAAAATTAATTGGTCAATTACTGCACATACATAAGAATAAATTCAAATTGCGAAGTAACGGGTACCAGGAGTCTTAACACTTTGCCGACCGTACCTCCGACAAAAAGTTTTGCCATTGTTGCTGGCGTGTATTAAAAAAACTCTGCCAGCACAAGGAGTAATTAAACCTGATTACTATCCATCTAAATGAATAACTGATCTTCATAATTCACTGGTATCTGAAAGATTATAAGCGTACACATCAACCCTACTTTTACCCATTTTAAATATATAAGTTTGAAATTATGCAAAGCATGACAGGGCCTAACTCAGAAGTGTCTCATCTGAATCTCTCACTTTTTGTTTTTGCTCTCCTGGTCAACAACAGCGTTACTCGCTAAAAATGCTGAGATCAGCTATAGTAGATTCGCACACGCGGGTAGTAATTGTAATGTTAACTTGCAACTGGGTACCGCCATCTACTTTTTCAGCACCGATTTTTGTCTATAGTAAAAATTTCTCTAAATTATAGACAAGATTTCAAGATAATCATCTGATAGCAATTAGGAGTGTTATCGAATTTCGGTCTAGATTGAAATTTTTCATTTAGAAACATTTTCGTTCATGCTTATAGCCTCAATCCTGACTATCGTAGCAAAAAATTCTCATCTTGATTTGATCTAGCTTTATCTCATCCTACCAAATTAGGCAGGTTCATAGATGGATAACAACATTTTTTGGTTGCTGGAGGGTAAAATCTAGCTAGCATATATGAGGAAGTGAAGTTCAAAACTAAAGACATCCACTTGACTTAATTATCTTGAAAATGCAAAAAAAAACAATAAAAACTGTATAGATAGCTAAAATAACTATCCGGCTATTGCAAAAATTATATGTGTGCTAGCGGATTCGTTTTTCGTTTCGATAAATTAATCCATGAGCATTTAGCTTTTATAAATAATTATTTAAATTTGGATGTTGTAAGTTTTGTCGGGAAAAACTGGATGTTACAAGTTTTGCAGCTTACAGCGAAGGAAGAAAGAAGTTTTGCAGCCAAAAGAGGGAGAATGTACTCTAAATACAATATAACACCAAAAAGTTTCCATATATAGTTTTTATTAGTTTTAAACATCCTTGCATAAAATACAAGACCAGAAAGTTGAACAAGAAAATAAACATTAAAAAGTATTTCAGTCACAAAGATTAAATTCTTAAGTCTCCATCTTCTCCAAATGGAACATTATTGTATTCCGGCAGCACATCTTCTGCATCGTCTGGGCTCTGACCAGGGTTGCTCAATTCATTTAAAATTGTTTGGTAGCATTCCATATTGTTAACCGAACTCTAGTCTCATCCAAAGTTTTTAAGAAGAAGCGCACTCACATCTCTCAGTTTTGCAGGATTCACACACACTTTCTTAGCAGGAATAGCAAGATGGAAATTAAGAGTCTTTTCTTTCCTCATGATTGACTTAAACGTTTCGAGATCTGAGCGATAATGACCTTCACCTCTAACGGTAATGTTATTTCGCAATCTCTTCAAAGTAATTCTTTTTGTTAGATTAAACATGAAGTGGAGTTGCCCCGGTGGCTTTAGAGTGGACGATGACGCTGCCTTCCAATCGTACATTTCCACAGTTGAGAGGTATCTGGCAGTTCCAAAATTACGCAAAATATCTTCATACTCCGTATGGCTAGTTATGCATTCTGTCCGTTTTATTATCTTTTCAATTCTCCCAAACACTCTATCTGGTGGCAAGTAAGAGTGCCCAGCAATGGGGGTAGATAATAGTGATTGTTTCCACTTCCCTATATTGTGTAGATGAATGCCAGTAATTTAACATTGCATTTATTATCATATTTTTATTTTTCCCGGGGCACCCATCACAAAATAGTTGTAGTTCTTTTACGCCATTGAGATCAACGTGAGTTAAGTGATGGTAGAGAAAGGACGCTATCTAGTTTGAGCCTTTATTCCTCTCACCTTCGTGTCAACAATAAATAAATACATTTTCAGGATTCTGGGGAGCCATAGAATTTCCATGACAAACAATAAAATTGTAATAGTAAAGCTGCCTACTATAACAAGCAGCCTGATCGGGGACTTTAGGTAGAACTAAATTTTTTTGGCAATCAAATGATAGCTTCAACACAGCAGGGCCATCGTTGAACTGTAAACTTTGCCATCAAGTCAGATTTTTCTCGTGCCCCATTTGCGTCTCTTATTTGTTGCTTGAGGCGTGAGCACTCAGAGCATGCATCAGTAGCAGGGGTCTTGAAACTGACGTCATAGTCATAGTTGAATATCGCCCTGAAATAATTATATTTGACTTTAAGGCCTTCTTCGGCATTTGCGTTGTATGTTGTCCATAATTTTATTAATGAACACGGCGCATTCAAATTGATAATACTGTTCCTTAGGAATACAGCCGTACCACTCAGATATATTATACTTGATTCAATCGTAATCAACCGTATTTTGTAACACTTACCTTGCAGTTTTCTCTATTTCTGTTTTCCAGGTCTTCTTACTAATTATTTTCTTCCTCGTCCTGACGTCAACGGTACCAGCCTATGGACTCATGCTATTGCAATCAACTTTTTTTTATTGCAGTATATTAAATTATTTATTTAATAAAATCTGCATCTATTTTCTGATAATATACAAATTGTGACAACCGTACAAACTCACTTTTCACAATGATGAAGGTTGTACTGGACCATGTCACTTTTGTTACATCGAAGTGGATCTAGGAAGCTTTGAAAACAAACATGTGGTGGATATTGTGAGTTTTGAAACCAACACCTGTTTTGTGCATTTAAAATTAGTGGGAAGTTGTCACTTTTGCAATAACTTCTCAGATTCAAATTCCAGAGGCAAGAAACATGTTAAAGCAAGGGCCATCTTGTTTTTTTCAAAAAATAGATGTTGTTAGTTTTGAAAATCACGTCCTCATATATTACAATATACCCTAACCTTTTTGAAAAGTAACTACAACGTTACTGGTTTGAAGCTCAGAACGTGCTCGTTATGAACGTTTTCGTTTATACTCTACAAAACCGAACTCTGCTTCGTAGCAGGATCAGAAAATCCCGAGCATTTTAAAAACCTAAGTTCGCTTTTGATGCGGGTTTCAAGATTGCACAATTATTAAGGGTTTTAGAATTTAATTAATTGATACAAGCCTGTTAAAATGCTTACGTTTCAAATTGGTAATCTTTCGAATACGGAGAATCCGTTCATTTTCCAGACTTGCCAACTTCATTACTCTGTCAACATTAATTTATATTTGCGAAACAAACATGCCTTCTAGTGTTCATGCTTCTTCTTGCATGGCAGCAGAGCCCAAAACGAACCTTAGCCTCCTTGATGTATCGCGTCTAGAATCTCGATCCATTAATGGCATCGTCTAGTTTGAGATTCCTAACAGTGTTCTACTGTCTGCGTCAATTGAGTTCTCCCATAGTTTGCGTCGCCTTCCTGACGGTCAGATGCCTTCAACTCGTCCTTTCAGCAATTGTTAGGTACGCTAGATCCGCTCGACGTTTCAATTTTACGATGATAGAAGCTAGTGGCTCGTTAAAAAGACTAAAACGCGTCGTTGTAATGGATTCACCACAGTACTCGTGGTGCATAATTTCGTCTTTTTTTGCTACCGTCTTTTGAAAACCTAGCTTTGGAATCGAGAAGATTATCTATCGAAATCACCAAATTAACATATTGTGCATGTACGCTGTTCGAAATAAATCTTTGAATAATTCCTGCAGACGCGAAAGAAGTTGCGTCATTATATCAATCCTTGCCGTATTTATTCGATGGTCTCGTTTTCACTATCCTGATTGGTACTTTCTAAAGCATTTTTGGTAAACGACATGTACCTCAATATGCAGAGCTGTCTTTTAACTACTCTAATAAGAGCTTTGAAGTTCGGCTCCTACTATTTATGTTAACTACTTGTATTTTAGTGACCAAACCCCTAAATTTGGCTTTTACAAGAAAGTGGTCTGTGTCGCAGTTGGCGCCGCAAAACGTCCGCATGTCCATGATATACTACGGCCCTTTTGTCTATGAAGACGTGGTCTATTTGGTTTCAGTTTTTCTTTTCTTCAACCGATACCCTCATATTTATAAGTACGAAAATGTAGGAAGCAGTTTGAGCTTACAATTAAGTTTTTACAAGCGTCGAAGTTAATGATCCGCTTTCGTGCTGACTGGACTCTCCCGTCGTTCCCCTGTTGACCATCTCTTTTCCAAATTTAGCGTTGAAGTCTCCAAGTAATATGTTTATGTCGTTTTACGGCAACTCGTTGAATATTTTTTTCAAAAGCGAGTTAATTCATCCTTAACAATATCATCGGTTTAGCGTTGAATTGACGAGAAAACGAAAAAATACTTCCCATAAAGTTCCCTAGATGTGATCAATTAATTTCGTAAATACGAGTAACGACCAATAAAACGTTTTTTGTTTCAAGGCAAATATTTTTTGTAAAATCACTAATAAAAATAGGAAAAACATTCTCTGTACGAGTATATTGCTCCAAAGCACCCTTTAGTGTTTATTAAAATCAATTCAACATAAAGCGGTTAACATACTTCAGAGAACCGATGGATAGCTTTCGAAGGACATGTACTTAGATTTTAAATTTAAATTTTAAATACACATTTCAAACATTTAAAATTAGCCTCAATCGATGAGACATTTTTGTACAGCACCATAACAGTGTTATGTGCTCAAGAAAAAAATTTATATAAATTAAATAACTCCATCTAATTTCGTGGCGCGTGCGCTTGTACTTGCGCGATCATGTTTAGTGGTTCAAGTACAATCATTAAATTATATTTGAAAATTGGGTCATTTATGAATATTTTTCGCAATTGTCACTAAGCTCTGTAAACGTGGTACTATCAGTGTGCTGAGTGAGATCAGCGCGCGATTGCTATTGTGAAGCAGTTGATAATATTTTTACCATGCAACCGACCTAGTAGGAACGGAAATAAATAGAGATTCTCCTTCTTTGGCTGTAAATGGGATTAATATTTAATAAAATACAAAAACCTGTCCTTCCATAAATACAACTTGAATTGAAAAATTGCATCTTTCGAATCAAAATTCCATAAATTCATGAATTGAATGAATGCATCAGTTGCATTTGGTAAATTTCGACCATATGGCAGATGACGACAATTTAGGTCATTTTGAATTTTATTATTCTCAACAATTACAAACAAACTTTTTATGCATGCATACGTGCCAAATAATTTCGAGTACATTTAAGCAAAACAAAAGTGTAGTTATTTCGAGAAAGTAACGGTTTTAATACCATTCATTATTTCCCATTAAGAATCCACCAATGCACTTTTTTTTTAAATTTTCTTTCCACACCGATTGTTGTTTCGGGGTCACCGGCAAACGTCTTAAAAAGACGAACGTAATAAATTAATTCATTTAAAATAATAATCACTCATTAAAGTTTCTCACCGCAGGTTGGTTCTCGTTGGCTAGTAAATTTGACTCGTTAGGTTTGTTGCTTGCTTCCGATGGACAATTGTTTCTTTACTCTCGCCAAATCCCAGGCGCTAGCTAGCATAAAAACTCTAAATTTCATACGGTTGCGTCAATTGATGCAATTTGTACAACGCTGTCCGCATTGAGCTTGAAAAGTTGAAAAGTTTTTTTTGTTGTTGTTGCAATTGAGGGAAAAGCAAGAAAATGTTTCAAGTGTAGACATGAGTCAGCCAAGAGATATTGAGAGCCTTAACGAGAGGAAAATTCAAATTACTTTAAATGGTGAAAAATAAGATGTTCTCGTCACGCTGCGATTAATGTGAATATCTTTGAAATATTCTGAATACTTTATAGATGACGTCATAAATGCAATAGTTGGATTTATATTTAGCTTCTAAAGTTGAATGTTGAGTGTGTCAACCATATGTGCTTGTTGTTGGACGATTATGAATACGATAATTGACTTGAATGCTCTGGTCAAGTCCATTCTTGCCTCTTTGCATGACTGCACTCTCATGCGTTGGTATTAAGTATGTAAAAAATTAATTCCATTAAACGAATTAAGGTTCTATTTTAAGAGAAAATTAGATGCAATTTTGCTTGTGGATAATATTTTTTTTTCTTTTCAATATTTTAAATGATAACCTTTAGGTGTTAAGTACTACATGGATTTAAATCACTCTCTATGTATTTAAATCACTCTACGATTAATTAAGGTAATCATTATTAAACTGCTCTTCGCTAGTGACTAATTGTATCCTAAGCGGTGAAGCAATTGGTGATTTAAATGGTCACGAATAGAGTTGCTCGTTGTTTGGGTTAGTTAGGGGTTTCAACTACCGGAAATAGAACGATCTTAACTATTAACATACTATCAGTTATTCTGTATTGGACTGCCTTGATTGTGCTTACAAATACGGTATTGTTAAAGTCTCAAGGCTATTACAAGAGCAATTTAATTGCTTATTTTTAACCGCAAACTCAACTAAATTCCCTGCAAATATTCCTACACGCTACCTTAAAAAAATTGTTTCAATGAATACACTTTTTACATATATTTTCGTCCCTGTAAGTCTTGAATGCATAAAATGGTTTTGTCGCTGAATTGATTCATGACAATGGTTTGCAAAACGTATTGTTTGCACTCAGACAATATCAAATAGCTTTACCTTTTCTCGCTCTGCACGCATTTCAATCAATAATTAAATTTACAATTTTGTTTTCGTTTGGTCGTTAAATACAATTATTCAATTTCAAAACTGTAACCATATATAATATGTTGAATGTTTTTAACATTGAAAGCAACAAAGCTGAATTGAGAGTGATTGCGTTAATATTCGATTTAGTCAATGAAAAGTGAATTTTTTTAAGTTCGTTGTACGGTTATGGAGTAAATGTTTTAGGTATTTTCGAATCGATTTTGATAATTTGAAATTATTTGAAGTGTAGAAATTTGAAATTTTTTCGATTGATTATTTCTTTGTGATACAGTGGTTAGATTGTTATCATCTTGCACACGGGGTCGTTCTATCTTGTTGATGGATACGAATCGGCGTCAGTAATTCTGTCGAAGTATAAGTCAACACAGCAGCAAAGAGTACTGATTCAGAATCAGGCGAAAAATTCGCGGTAATTGAGGTACTGATCGCTCTATCACCTTTCAGAGCACCGGTTGAAAAGAAAATAAGATTCTCGAAAAAGTGTAAACTTCAAAATTATATATCCAAGATGCCAAACAGCAAAATCTCAGAGTGTCATTCCTTTGAAACAAAGTTCCTCAATACGTCAAAAGATGTAAAATTCTTACTTTTCAGGAACGTTTTCAAAAGATGTTCTGAAGTTTCGTCTGCAACCCTGCCAAACCCTGCAATTTCTATTCTCATAGAGATCCATTTTCTTAAGGTGCCTCCGGGTTGATAGTCTCTTCTTAAGGTATGCTCCGAGTTTACAGTCTCCGAAGAAAGTTGATCCTCACCACACTAATGGGTTAGACGAATGACGCCGTTGATCCTATTCTCGCTAAGAGGTCTGCATGTTCGTTACCTTTAGCTCAGGCGTGTCCTGGCTCCCAGTACAGAGTACTCTTGTTGTTCTCACCCAGTTAATTGAGTTTTATACAACATCTGCGCGATTATGAAACTTCTGCTCAAAGTACTAAAGAACATTCCTTAAAAATGATAAAAATCAATACCCAATAACTCTTACCGGAAGGATTATGCACCCAACATCAATAATGAATAAACTTAAAAAAAATTTCACTATAGCTACTCCATGCTAACCTGTCTTATTTTGTCTAATTATTGTACAAATATCATTGACTGAATGGGATTGTAAATATATTTTTGCAAATATCTTGTCTGAAAATTTTGAGGAGATCTAATTGAAAATGTAGTGTCTGAGTCAATGGAAAACGTATATAGTATAAACAAGTTAAATAGCAGGAGAGGGCTCCTACCAGTAGGGCTTTGTTATCATCCTAGGATTCAAAACAATTTTTCTGATGATGAATTGAGTTATACATTCATCGCACAAGAAATAGTTTGAATATGTCAACAAAATATGTATCCTTTCATAAATAAAAAAAACCAGCCATATTTTACTAGCGTGGAGTTTTCGCGCTTTTTGCTTCTCTCTTGATTCTGAAACTGAGTTTAATTCCAGATTCTAAAAGTTATAATGAAGGTGTCTAATTTCGTAGCCCGCTCGACTATATTCAACAAAAAAAATTGTGACACTTATATACTGAAGTGTCACAATTTTTTTTGTTGAACTCCCCCTTTAAACCCTTTGACATTTTATGTTAGACCAAAACTTTTGAGAGACCACCACTTCTGACCTTTCCAGAAGACATGAAACTAGTAAAAAATTTTAATTTTACATATCAAGTTATTATTAACAAAGTTGAGCGAGTTTCGATTTCTAAGATATTTGAAGTAGCTCCCTCATCACAGGCTTTTCAGATCAAAGGTTTACAATCGCGAGGGAGGTACACAACATTTCCGCACATTTTTATTCCCCCTGTGTACCTCGAAATGCAAATAACCCAAATTTAAGAAATTTTTTTGAAATATTCTAATCAAGACTTTCCACCATGCATGACTACCTTTGGCAAAAAAATCGAGGGTCCATTTCCTTTATGAGAAGCTTTTCGAATCATCGCAAATTCACTAAATCAGTTTTTCATGTTCACGGCTAATGTCGATAGTATTTACTATAATCAGTTCGACATTATGCTCATCCGGAAAACCTTGAAGATTGGGTACCCATTTGTGCATCTCGTATACTTTCTAATACAGAAACGACACAAAAAAAGTTAGGGAAGTGTAAAAGTGGTTCCGATGAGTAATACCCTACGCAATTTCACATCACCCAAACAATGGAGACCATAAAATCAAAGTGTAATTGTAATTTTTTAACTTTATGGTGACTTCTGTATACAATCCACATGACAACCGTTATTTCGCTTACAACCTGAAACTTGAAGGTTCGATCGTTTTGACGAAAGATTGTGGAGCTGCAACAGCAGATACATGTCAACTTAATTTCCATACATGGTAATGTTTTTCAAGTCATAATCTCACAGGATTCTTCGACGTACAATCTACCAAACATAAACACATTGTTCAATTTATTTGATATTCGCAGGCCAATTTCTTTTTTCGTGAAAAGCCGTCGGGCCCTGCACAACAAAGCAAAAAAAAAAAATAAATAAAAAATAAACATTAACGGATACCTGTCCTCATAGATAACATTTGACAATTCTTTAAAAGTAAGGACGAAAATGGATTAGAACGTTTTAAAATCTACACTCACCGATTACTTTCATACCCATCTTTTGGAGGTGTCCTCCGGCTGTTCAATACCCCATCAGGAACGCGCCCCTAAGGTGCTTTTTGTGTGATCCATTAAACGCTAAAAATTATTTCTAATCATAGGCGTCAAGGGAAATATTTGTAATCGAATTCATTTTCGCCTTCACAAAATACTCCAACTGAAAATAGAAAAAGACAGCTTCCTTTTAATTTTGTGTATTTTATTTATTTTTATTCTCGAAATCGATTTTCGACCGTAATCGTTCGGTTCGCTGAAGAAGACCGAACGATTACGGTCGAAAATCGATTTCGAGAATAAAAATAAATAAAATACACAAAATTAAAAGGAAGCTGTCTTTTTCTATTTTCAGTCAAGGGAAAGCTTAGATGTTTGAAGCCCTAGATTACTCCTCCAGAGCATCTCTCGTTCCTTGCCCTCAAACTTTTTTCATCAAGTTCAGTTCAGTTTCACTTAAGGGTTCAAGACAAGCGAAGGCCGTCGCTTTAACCATCCTGATATATACGCTGAACTGCTCATTATCCTCAATTTATACGTGCCCCGACATCCAATGTAGGCTCACCTTATTCTTTTCACTCAAAATGTTGAGTTTTTCTTAATACTCTAGAACCATCTTCGATGTATTTGCCGGGAGGAGCAATTAAAAAAATTATGTCCTACCTTACATACTACGGCACGCACAGCGAGTTAAGGTTGGTTTGACCCATATTTTCGCCATCTCTCTCCCCGCAGCTTTTTGCCTTTTGCCCCTTCAATATGAAGCGATGGACCTAGAGCTATTTATTTATGGTCCAAGGACGAATTGATCTTCCTGGTCAGCTCGTACAAGGCAATTTCAGTGGATTTTTCCATTCTGCATGAATATTGATTAAGACGAGTGGAGTTTTCACTAAGTTATTCTTATGTAATTGTCCACTACCTCCGCCAACGTTTTAGAAATAAACAACGTGAGACTTATGAATCTACCCACCGTCGGATTGGTGGTGTCGTTTCTACCCACCTTCAGGTTGAAGGTAGCCTTTGTCTGTGTCCAAGGTTTTCATATAGTTTACAATGCTAAACTGCTTTTGAAACACCGTATCAGATTTGAGATTAGCAGCTTCTGTCCCTTTTGAATTAGGACTGAATAAAACCCATATATCCCTGGCGATTTGAATGGCTGGAAGGGGTTTAATACCTACCGTATTCGTTTTCTAGTACAGATAGTCACACTTCTTCCCATTCCGAATGGTTTCATCTTCTTTTGAGAAGCCGCTTAGTATATCACTCCTACAATTCCGCTTTGTAAGAAACGGGTTTCAAAAAGTAAAAAAGCGCGTTGTTCGTCCGTTTCCGTAAAGCTACAGTGGGTTCTGCTTTGGAGGGCCTTGTGAAGCTTAGTTTTTGCAGAGGTATATAAAGCTTTTACATTCTGCCTTCCGAATCTCCTCCCGGTAGTGAGTAAGAATCCTATGGTATTCTTGCCAACTGCTGATGCGCTTTGATTTAACGTACGGTTTACGCACCTCTATTCTAAGCTTCGCTAGTGCTTCATTCTACCATGTGATTTCTTTCTGGAATGGGTTCTTAACGGAGCGTACCGGACAGCTCTCGTTATAGGCATCAATAATAGTATTGTATACTTCATCTACTGATACTTGAGGTTTTAGGAGGCCTTTGAATGAGACGTGTTCTAGACTTTGCTCCAAACTGATATCATACATTTCCCAGTCAATGCGTCTTGGGTTTCTATTAGAGATGTTCCCCACTTTTCAGGTCTTCTAAGTTGTACCTAAGAATTCTATGGTCTGATAGGGAAGGCTCGTTATAAACATGTTATTAATCACGAAGATTAAAGACAATCTACTGAATGTAGTATTTGGCACACTCGTCCTTACTCTTTTGACAAAAGTGGATGCATTCCCTAAGTTGAGGATGATCATACTTGATTTCATTACGAATTCATATACATATCGGCTCCTTTGTTTGATGGGTACTACCCCAAAGCTCATTATGAGCATGTGTGTCACCTTCAATCAGTTGTGGCCGTCTCTTCGCCTCAGAATGTTTTACCAGTATTTGTCTTCTGTTAGGGGAATGTTAATTTCGTCTCCCGGAAAGTATGTTGATACCATGACTATGTCGCAGGTAATTCGGTTCAGTTGAACAGAGATTATTAGGGTCCCATATTATAGATTCTGAAAGACACAAGTAATGTTTTTTCCTGATCAAGATATCCGCTTCGGGGAGTCCTGCCCCACAGTACACACCAGACCATACTGCTATATAGAATGATCAAGCCTCGGATTTCATTGCCATGACTCCATAGTTCTTTGATCAGTGCTAGCCCTAGTTTTTGTTTTGTAAATACACAGCCAGCCGAGATCGCCTTGGTGTGATGAAGGTTGACTTGGGATGAGATGGTAACCGCCCTACTCATTCAACGTGGTAAGCGAGTTTAATTTTTTGCCTGGTGGCATAAGGTAGACCGCTCGTCTTGCTTGGGCAGGCTGCAGAAAATGGTGTGTCTGTGAATTACTGGGGCGTTTAGGTCAACCACCAAGTAAAGCCTTAAATGCCATATTAAACTTGCCTCCCTATGAATTGATCATAAAAGAAGAGGCCCTGAAATCTACCCTGAGACTTGTGGTAGCAGGATATACAAGAAGATTTTCTGCAGATCATAACAACACCTTCAAACTGTTGACGGAATAAAGACAGTTATGCCAACTGACAGGATGAGTGCTGTTCCGAATTTTTGGGTCTCATATCAGAATTCCGAACAGGATCGAGTGGGCATATTCGGAGTCGCTATTCGGTGAGGCATACATGACCTTCTACACCGATGACTCTAGGACCAAGGAAGGAACTGAAGCAGAATGGTTCTTCAATTAAGACGGAAAGTAACATTAAAAATTGTTTATGAATGCTTGGACTTTTCTGGGCTTCAGAGCATAGAGGATGCACAAGCAATGAGAAATCTGATGACTTAGCGAAGAAGGGCTCCGAGACCTTGTCATACTATCTGGAACCCTGTATAGGGTCTCGAGACTCTCCTGTCATTTGTAAGATAAACTGCTGGCTGAACACTTAGTCGCCAGAGTCTTGGCGGGGATGTGTAGACTTAGTAAATCCTTAGTAGAAAAGCAAAATCAGAGGTTAACAAATTTTCTACTTAAATTATTTAGAAAAGAGTGTAGAACTTTGGTTGGAATGATTACAGAGCACAATTCTCTTCGTGTTCATTTGCGATGAATAGGTATTACTGAAGACCCTATCTGCCAATGCTGCTAAGACGAAGATGATACAACCATGCACTATATATGTGAATGTCCGGGCTCTGCTTATGCCAGGCTTCAGATATTATGAACTGGAATATGCTCACGAATGAAAATATATCGGATCTACTTCGTTGCTATAAAATAACGAGTAAGGTCTAATAGATGGGGTTGTCGAGTACAATGGACCAAGATATGGCGTTAAAGAGTGGCTGAAACAGCCATCTTGCCCCAATATAAACAATCAAACAACCGAGTTGACGTTCCGCTTTTAAGTTTGTGGGATCTTCAAAGCTGATCTCGCCCTACCCCTCTGACTTGGACCCTGCTTGCTTCCTTCTTCAGCTCCACACACAGCTTCCGTTGAGATACATGCTCAGTTACTGATGCGACTCCCGAAGCCGTGGAGTTATTATTCACAGTCGTTGGAGATACATTCTCCTACACTGTTTTCACCACAGTAGCCGTGGAGGTCTTCTCCAAACTTTAATAGCACGTACGTGTATCCTTCCAAATCTAAAGTGCAATGTGGCGTATTGATGAAGTTTTCAGAGCTCTCGTCAGTTCTTGCGCTTAGCAACTGTCCATTGCCTTTTTGCTTCAAATTTAACAGCTTCCACTGTTTGATGCTAAGACCTTTGTTCGAGATGGCCAGCGTATTGAGTTAAACCTCTACGTACCACCTAACACTACTTGGAAGGAACGAATAGATTATGTACGATTTCCGGATGTTTGGTCCTTCACACACAACTCAACACCTTTTCTAATACTCAACTTCTCAATTATCCTTTCCAGCCAAGATATTGTGTCATTCCCACAACCAATTGGCAATATCTCTGATCTGAAGTGCAACGGCTCTAATTGCAGTTCTTAGCCATTATGTATTTCCTATGCGATGGCTTCAAAAAGCTGATTAAGTTCCTCGCCCGAAAGAGTCCGCTGTGTGCACTTATTTACGACCACTGCTACGCGTTCCATTTTCAAAGCACTAGCATAGCTGATGCTGTCTTCAAATCTGTAGGCTTTTTCTGGCAAATTTTGGACTTTTTTTGCTGCCCAGAGGGAGCAGCCGAGTCAGAGTCTCGTTTTCTCATCTGATCAGCTTGGCGAGGTGTTTTTTCCAACAACGTCCCTATATCCTGTATGCTACGGAAGTTTTGGGTATCCCGCTCCTCGTTCGACGGCGTTTTTCCTGGCTTCCTTACATAGAGATCCCTGCCCCAGGAAATTTTAAGAACCACTTTCCTTATACTTGCTTCACTAAGCCCGTTCCTCAGTTAGTCGTCCCGGCCTCCAGGTTTCCTCAAAGGCGGCAGAAGTGCCTTTCGTAGTTTGCCCACGTTTGGCTAATCCGAAAGTGCATTGAGGTTCTGTACGAGTTAGCTCCTAATTCCTGTTTTGTTCTATTCAGAGATTAACTCTGTAATGATGGACAAGGTGGCAGTTCCGCTCTTGCGCTCGTTTCGGAGCGATGGCAATTAGCTTTACCAATTACTCGCTTGTTGGCACCTTTTTTCGTCTTTACAAAGAGATCCTTTCCTTTGAGAGATTCCATGTCCGTGGGTGATTTACAATGACTAATGTTGAGGGCCACCTGAGATGTACGAGGAGGTGTCCAAATAGGTATGCTACCCTTTTTGTAAGGACCCACAATCTCATCTACACTTTTAGCTCTGTACATCAAATTCGCCAAGTGGTTAAGCTCTTTGAAGGTGCATTCATTGGATGATGACGCCTACACATCTAAAAAACCATGAAAAAGAATCGGTACTGGATTTTCGACTCCCTGTCGACCAAAATCCTCACTTATCTTTGGATTTAGAATTTGTTTTAAATTTCCCTAAGGATTCGCTTAGTGATTCTAATACGCAGCTGACATCCTGGGCTCGGAATCATGACTAGGCGGAACTCTGGATCAATTCTGGTATTTTAGCTTTTTTGAATCAGTTATGAATTAATTTATTTCGAATTTTAACTATATTTTACGTGGAACGTACGGATATACCGGTCAGCTTTATAGACTAATGATTCTCTCTTGAGTGATGGCTGTAGGAGAGTTTAACGAGGCAATTTCAGACTTGATTCACATCCACTCTTGTAAATGATCATTGTACATTTTTGTCAGGGTATTTATATCTATCGTATTCTTCATTTTCAAATTAAAATTTCATTCACTATCTACACAATACACACAGAAGATAAGCGACGCATCTCCTCAAACTCAATCAAGCTGCTTCGCGTATTATCAATTGCTTATTTTATTTTCGTTTAAAGCTGGTTTTTGTATGGGGCCGCGTGCTCTCTAGTATCTCAAGGTCGTAAGGCCAGTTGAGTAAATTTGTCCGAACCTATCCTTCTATGTATATCTATTAGTAGAGAATTTCGCCACTCCAAAAATAATTTTAAATGTCTTCGTCATCGTTATGGCAGTGTTGCCCATTCCTGGCCGTAGTTTGTACCATAAAGGGCCTCTAGTTGTCTTGGTACGTCGACCGCATCCCCTCAAAGAAGAGAGGCGATAAACTTTCATACAATAGAGTTCCCTTATTCTCTCAGTTTTCCAACTTTTACCTTTTTAAACGCTCATGTTCACCCATTATTGTACATTAACATGCCATTGACGCTTTCGCAGCCTCTCAAATCATGGCTCTGTCTCGCCGATAACAACCAAATTATGTACTTTGATTCTTCAAATAATTTGTTTTATCTAATGAACTGATTTCCTCTTCACTGCTTTGTGATTTAATTTTGTTTTTCCGTCCCTTTGAAGCTTAACTTGTTTATTTCACAGTTGAATTTCAATAGAAATTCCTTGAAAGTTGTAAGCGACCGCGATAAAATATCGCTGGTTGTGACATAAATTCAGCTTCACAAAATACTCAAGCTCATAGAAATTAGAGACTTTGGATTTGGTGAAATTTTTATTTATAGGAATCGATTTTCCACCGTAATCGATTCCGATAAATAAAAAAATGTTCACAAAATTAAAAGGAAAATCTTTTATTTTCAAAATATTGCTTTTGTCCGCCAAATTCAACACACAAAAACGTACCTTTGCCACGCTGTAAATTTGAAATTTACTACGGAAAGTTTTCCTCAAATCAAATTTTCTGCTCCTTTTATTATTACTATGCTGAACAACCCTAATGCATAATTAACCACTCATCTCCTTATTGCAAATAAATAATTTCCTATCCAATTTGTCATCGACCCAAAATTATTCACGCTCCCTTCGAACTCCAAAAAAAAATTTCTACCGACAATTTGAATCATTTTCGCGCCCATTCAACATTCAGCTCTTTGCTTACGAACATATGATTCCATCGTAACTCGAATGTCAGCAAGAACTAGAAATATCGTAATTCCAGTTATGAATGAATAATGTCGTTCATTCCGCGCACTATACAACTTCAGTTATCCAGCGCCGTACAAATAAAATGCGATGCGACCAGCATTCCACTTGCCTTCCGTGGAACATCTTTGCGGTATGCGAAAATTCCCTACTCTAGCCAACCGGCTTGGAAAGTGATTGCATGAATCATTTTCCACTCACGTTCCAGTTCGCATTCCACTTTCCCACCGCCTTGTCATCATCCATTTCCAGTTGTCGTTGTCGTAAAGTGGTCGCCAGAGCAGTTGAATTGGAAATCACCGTCATTCGCATTGTTACGCCCCGCGCCATTTTGTGTTCAAACTATTTCAATTGATCGAGCAGCTCGCAAAGAGAATTTCCCTTGAGTTGTAAAGGGACTTGGAAGATTATCTGTTACGTGAACGCGTAAATTGAACAGACGAAAAGTTTTATTGTGAATTTGATTCTACCGACGTTTTTCGGTCGTCCCCTCCAACCCGCAGAATTGCCACTTGAGTGTGCAAGTCGAAAGTCACTTGGCTCTTGGTATCATTGAAATTCGGTTGTGCGTAAGTTTCCACGATTCATTGGTTTCCTTCCGGAGTTGGAACGTTTCGATTGTTCGCAGGTGTTTTATTTAGTGAGGCTCGTACCGGAAGCCCTAACTGTAGAGCGCACCCAGCCCCGTGAACGACGATTTGGTTTCGGTTTACCCCGTAGAAAAAATTAAGGCGAGGCTCCGTCCGCTTGACGACCGAGTGCCGCTGCTATCGCGATTCCCACCTATCATCAGTCACCGCGAGTCAGTTAGTGGTTGAAATTGAGTGCGTTTTTCTGTGATTATCGACTCGACCATTGGTTACGGTTTTGGTAATCAATCTGTCCCGAAAAAGATCGTGCGTGTGAAACGGCTCCGCGCTAGTACGAAGAAGTCTAGAAGTTTTTCACTGTGATTCAGTAGCGGTTGTTGCATTCCCTGCGTCGCGCGCTCTGAATTCGTGAAGTTTGCGTGCTCCAAATCGTTTCAAGTTCAAAAGAAAACCCCAAACCACCTGCAAAATGACGACCAACATACAACAAGGCACCTTGCTCGACGTGCTCAAGAAGAAGATGCGTCAGACCAAGGAGGAAATGGAGAAGTACAAGGACGAGTGTGAGGAATACCACAAGCGATTACAGTTGGAGGTTATGAGACGTGAAGAAGTGAGTGGAATGTTTTCCGTTTTACTGTATGAAGAACCGCAAAGGTCCTGTTTGAATACACAATTTCCGAGTAGGCGAATATTTTCCATCGAGACGGCATTTAGCATGAGTACTGAAACGTCATCACACCTGTGAAAGTCAAGTGTCAAAATGACTTTCGAGAGTCACCCGCCACCGTCAAAGCCGGGAAGTGACGTGACTCAATCGTATGGCTCGTCGATAGCTGGGGATGGTTCGGTTCGTTGCCTTTTTCGTACATGTTGGTGGCCTTGTCACCTTTTCAGTTCAACGATAGATAAGTTGCATCTCATCGGGTTGCTTCCATATGGAATTATGTTGCATATATGAAGACTGTTAGACTACAGTCACTGTGGGGACGATTACCTGCTCTCATCTTAAAAATATGAGTTGTTTCCCCCGTGAAAATCTGAAACAAATCAATACTATAGGACCCCTACCATCCTCCTGCTCTCGTCGTAGCTACATATTCCCAATATGTACGTAAAATCCAACTCAATTTCCCGGCAAAAATTTTTCCTGAGAATTGTCTCGTTATCTTTTCTTAAGACTGCCGCCGCAGCCCTAGGTAGAAATAGAAAAAGTGCGGTGACGAAGAAATCAGAAATCACAGTAGTAACCGGTCTGCTTTGTTGGTGCTGTTTCTCCGGTGGTCGACCTTAATGGACAAGTCTCTTATGGTCCGGTGAAATGCGAAATGCGGCCGAGTGCTTGTGTATCGCCGCATGCTGTTGTGTTGCCTGTTCCATCATCATCTTCTTCATTTTATCTCGAACCGGTCAAATGCAATTTTTTAAGTATCGCCGGCAGCAGATGAACGCGCACCTTTTGATTCCATCGAATTCTAATATTTTCAATTGGATGCCCACGATCGGAGCTACAATGGTGTGGTAGTCAAGTTGGTTCTTAGTGTGGCAACATTTGATTCCGAATCCAGTTGAAGACGTTTAAGATTTCTGTTTGTATCTTAACAAGGCTCACCCAAGAGTTCTTGGCACATTTTGATCGTGATGCAAAGCTCACAGTCTTAACCGGTTTCTTTGTGGTCGAAAAGTCTTCTGAAATTGTTCGCTCTAGTCTAGTTTTGCGCTATTTCTCTGTTCCTACACCCGCACTACCAGTGCGACGAAATGTGCACAATTGGGGCCAGATGATGAGATATATCGATAGTGGAGCGTTTTGAGGCGAGTGGAGATATTTAGGAATTTATTATTTACTTTAGGAGACATGTTGGAATGGAATATTCACTTCTTTGAAAAATTATTGCTCCACTTTATTCTTGTTTATATATTCAATAAAAGTTTAAATTTATAAATTCCTGATCAAATACATTCTGAAAACGATCTAACTATAATTCTGAAAAGAAAGCCCATCGCTGTATTTTATAGCTAATTGATTGCTATGGCTATGTTATGGCTAATTAATTGCCTATAAAAAGCCAATTAATTGCATATAAAAAATATAACGTCAAAAAATGAAGCATACACATTCTCGGTACGAATTTAATTTCCCTGATTTCACACGATTTTGATGTCATTCGATCAGGCATGTTTTCAGAAATCCTTTTTGTTCTAGGCACTATTGCAAAAAGTCCTTAGTTTTTGAAATAATTAAAGATAAATGTCAGCATTTCGCCATACAAATTTGCCTGCAACATTTCGCCATCTATTGGTACTCTTGAGAACTACACATGTCAATGTCAATTTGTGTGAAAGATTGCAAATTTTTATACTTTATTCTTTGTTTTTATCCCTCACTACAAAGCATCGAAATCTTCAGACTTCTTCTTTGTAGCACTACAGCCCCTCTCGGGTCTTCGCTTAGAGATAGTTAGAGTATCTCATTTTCATGACCGTATTGATGCTCCCGTGTGCCTGCTCAGCTATGATATGATCTGATTATAAATCAGTACATATCACCACTGAGTGAACACTCATAGTCTGTCCGAAAAATCCCCTGAACTAAATCACGTTGCTCCCAACGAGATTTGAACCTAGGACCTTCGGCTTATGAGTTCATGTTCTAACCACTAGACCACACAGACTACGTTTCTCCAGAAATTATAGATATGTAATTTGTGCAAAAACCTTCTGTCCTAAAATTCAACTAGAGAACAGAAATCAAAGGAATTGCATGAATTTGGTGTAACTTTGCTAAATCTTATTAAAATTGGACTTGTCTTAAACCAATGAAGTAGGCTGCGGTATACTATCTCGTGAACTATGTAACTAATCTTGAAGACGCTCACATTCCATCGAAGTGATTCATGAAGAATATCAAAATGTAGTTTTATTTATTAATTTATTCAAAACTACTCGTGTTCCTCTCTTTAAAAATCGTTGAATTCAGGCTTCACTTAATTAGTTTAGTATTCAATCGATCCACAACCCTCTAAATTTTTATATGTATGGAGAAAATGGTCCATTCAAGCAGGAGAAAAATTATAAAGATTTCAACCAGTAGTAGCTACGCACATGCCTTATATGGACAATTTATCAACTAGAGAAGAGTGGGAAACGGTGCAAAATTTCACCCCAGGAATGGGTAAAATTATAATTTTCACCGATGGCTCTAAAACAGATGGGGGAATTGGCGCCGGAATTTTTCTCCGTGGTTATCTACGCGGCTCAACCAGAGACCATACCATCGGTTTACAGTCGGAGGTTCAGCTATATTCTCTTCGGTTACGTGCGAAAACACAGAGTACTTGAGTGCGTTTGCTACAAGATCTGGCCTTAGAACGAACTTAGAGAAGGTTGAAATTATGGTCTTCTACATGAAAATCAAAATTCCTGACTTTAGCCGTCCTTGGCTTAATGGCCATCAGGTTTCGTTATCCTGAATTGCCTTGTATTCTTGAATTATTCTAGATCCCAAGCGAAACTGAAAGGTAAATATAGAAAATCGGTTGAAGAACACATGTTTTGGCTTCTACGCGTGAGAAGAGCGATCGACCGCTAAAAATTCTGTTCTGAACAAATTAGAAGTTCGTCCGATCGTCACTCAGTTGTCAGTGGACTTCTGGCAAGAACTATATAAAAACAAACTTCGGTAGGGTGCAGAGAACACCAGCAGCTTAAGGGGTTACCGGTACTTTGCGCACAACTCCTACATGCTCTAAACGTATTTCTCAATCTCCTTTTCCTTTGACCTTTACACTAAAAACATCGCGACCCAAAGTGCCCTCAGTCGGTTTGGGTGTTTGCTGGCTACACCGCTATCTTAGACTCCCACACTGCTATCTTAGACTCCTACATCGCTATCTCAGACTCCTACACCGCTATCTTAGACTCCTAAGCCGCTATCTAAGACTCCTAGTCAAATGAAGTGATCACGACGTCAGCTGATTACACAATCCCTGAGCCGAGCCTAAAGTACAATTTTGTGGAGAGCTTTTCAACAAGAGCAGACTGGAGGAATGTAAAGTATTGAAAGGCTACGACATACAAATCTTTCACCTTTGAAAATCTGAAGGGTATCTCCAAAAAGAAAATCGTAGATCCTTCCTGAACGCATTGGGTTGAATTTGAAATTGTGGGACTTCAGCTATGACATACAGGTCCATCGATATATGCCATCAAGCTAGCATCAATTGTTTGTTAATTCGTGCTCCAAAGTGGAGCCAGCTAAAACAACCAACCAATTTTGGATAAAAACATTTTGAAAAGTCCCAACTCATTTCATTTGAGACTAAGAGAACTGCTCAAAAATTTGATTTTGAAAATTTAATACATCATTTCACAGTCCATTCATTTGACTAAAAACTGCAAAACAGGTTAAGATATGAATATAACTTCAATCGGGTAACGGCCTTATCACCGGCGGATCTGGATAAGACGCATGTCGATTTTCCTGAATTAACGACTTTTGTTGTTTGACGACGCTTATATTCCAAATCGAATCCTGGCCTCGCAGATATATAGCGTCCAGTCTTCTTGAAATATTTACCGAGTACTGCAGTTTGATATTTCTTGCCATTTTCTCCTGTCACGAACCAAAGCAGTGCAATTCAAACAGCCCTGGAACTATAATGACCCTCTGGCCTTTCCACAAAGACTCTCCGATCATCCTAAACTTCCATAATTTTGGTACCGATGAACTATATTCATCGATTGAGTCGGTGCAGCATTTTCTTGGTTTCCCCATGATTTTCGTTACTCACTTTCCATAATTTCATCCATGAATCTATTTCGTTGTAAGCATTGGTATCTTGGGCAAAATTTAAAAGCAACTACGATCTCCAAAACTCTACGTACACGTACTCACGTCCATTTTTAATTTTTTGGTTTTTTCTACGATCATGTATTCTGAACTTAATGCCCATATACTATTGTATAAAGCTGATTCAGAAATCGTACGAGGTCGACCCAATAAGAACATAGCCACAACGCCCGATAGCGCCATTATCGCAAGAGAGATTCACTATCGTGTAGTACATTCTCGTAGACGGCTACTGTCAAAATTTCAGTCGAATCGGACTCGTAGTTTTGTTTTTACCACGTGTGGAAGTGGGCGTGTCCGCGGATTTTAGAAAAATGGAGAAAGATTCTATTCGATTCTTGTTTTTGGAAGGGAAATCGCGCAGCGAAATCAAATAGCGCTTGGATGCTGTGTAGGATGACTGCTCCTGCAATGGCTACCGTAAAAACTTAGTTTAACGAATTTCAACGTGGTCGCACGCCGGTTTTTGATGAGCCACACCCAGGTGCCCGGAAAACAACTGCCACGGAGGATAACGTGACAATAATCCACGAGCTCGTATTGGCAGACCGCTGATTGTAAGTGCAAGAGATAGCTGAGACAGTAGGCATCTCAAAAGACCGCGTGGGTCACATCCTGCATGAAATTTTGGGCAAGTTAAAACGGTCGGCGCGATGGGTGCCGCGTTTGCTCACTCCGGCCAACAAACGCAACCGACAGATCATTTCAGAGCAGTTTTTGACGTTGTTTCAGCTCAAACTGAAAGAGTTTCTGCGTCGTTTCGTCACCGTCGACGAAACATGGCTCCACTGGTACACACGAGAAACCAAGGAGCAGTCGAAACAGTCGACTTGGCCCGGAGAACGTGCTCCGAAGAAGGCGAACACTCCTATCGGCCGGAAAAGTGATGGCCATCGTTTTCTGGAGAAGGGCCCTGTGACGGCTCTACTATGCCAAATAATTGGCCCGATTTGACCTGAATTGCAGAAAAAAGGCCCCATATGGCGAAGAAAAAAGTGCTCTTCCACCACGACAACGCACCAGCTCACACCTCCACCGTCGCCAAATTGATAGAATTGGACTACGAACTGCTACCCTATCCACCGTATTCGAATTAGCCCCGTGCGACTTCCTTTTGTTTCCAAACTTCAAAAAATCACTCGCCGGGCAGGATTTTGAGTCGAATGAGGAGGTAATCGCCCGGAGGCGGAGGCAGACCTCGAGAAAACGTATTTTTCTGACTGGCTAGAGAAGTTAGAGCATTGCTGGGTCAAGTGTAATGAGCTAAGAGGAGATTATGTTGAGAAATAAATCGCCACATTTCAAAATTTTGGCCCTCATATGTGAAAAATACATTAAAGTCAAGAGAGAATATATTGAAAAAGAAAACTAGTTTGAGGTTTCATTTCAACGCCCTGCCCTGTCCATTCAGGATCTTTTAGACCTCCCCTAGTATGTAATATTAACTATTGTTTTCCTTACAAAAACAGGTTATGTAGGGTATCAACTGAAAGGTCTTGATGAGAGCTTTTCGAAACAGGTCTCAAAACAGTGTTTCCAAAAGGGTGTGGGCCAAGATATAACCTGAACCGGAAATTTTCTTTTACCGCCCGATAAGTGTTCATTGAAATGTTTTGCATGAAAAAATTCAAAATTGAAAATTTGGAAGCCATTTTACTTGGAACCATTTCAATTTCGACATATTTGGCCCCAAAAATTATTAATTTAAACGCTACCTTCCAAATTTTCCTTCCGGTAATACTATTGAGAGAAACCTCTCCAAATTTCATCCAAATCGATCAATAACTTTTTGAGTTACATTACGAGCAATTTTTGAAATAGTAGTTTCGAGATAATCGCGAAAAAGTTTCAACATGTTGAAACTGTTGATTCTAGGGATTTACTGAATAATCAGCGATTCCAGGTGCATACAGTAGTCCTTCAACTTCCTCGAAAAACTGATTGTCTTTCGGTTCTGCCGAACAATCCGCGTCTCATCAGACGTTTCGGAAAAAACGTTGCAGTTGGTACCAACGATTATGTCCAATACATCCATAATACTTAAAATCGGAGAAAATCCATCACTGAATACCCCAGCAGCAATGTAGGGTAAAATTTCAACAATTTTAAGTCCTGAATGAAAGTGTTTAGGAGCCAATTGCCAGATCGTCGAGTTGAAGCTTTCATTACCATTTTGGGTATGGCCACCCAGGTATCTCTCTAGCAAATCATCTCTGAATAACTCTTGATAAATTGGCAAGATATGCTCTTTGATACTTGCGTCAAGTAACTGTGATGTTTGTAATTTTTATTTAAGGCGATTGTTTTCTGCCATTTGCACCAGCTTTCGGGTCCAGTTGGGCAGTATTCGTGATTCGGGTCTTCATTTGTTGAAAAAATATGATAAATAGTAACTTTTTTCATATTTTCAACACTATTTACATTTCTTTGAATGTTCAAACCATAATATTTTGTGAGTTTTTTTTACAACTTTATCTGTCAACTTGCCTCTTCCGGAACGCTTTTTTTATTTTCTCACGTTTCGGAGTCTGGTGCCCATTCTCTTATCTACGTGACCAATACGTTCGCTTTTCATAACTGATTTAGTTCTAGTATTGCCTTGAAAGTTTTTGAATCCCCATCACCTATATAATTGCCATACTTTACGCCAAATTTCTTTTCCAATCTGGAAAACATTTCTTTCATAGAATCAACCTCCATTTTTCCCGCGGAGCACTCGTGATTCTTCATGCGAATTTCTTCATGATCTTCGAACCATTCCTCTTAGTTTTTATTTATTTATTTATTTATTTATTTATTAGCCAAGCAAGGCACTGGTACAAGAAATAAAAATATACAAATTTTGTACGCTAACTCACAATAATTACTTAAAAAATACAAATTAAAATTAATTAGATTGATACAATAAAAATATGGTGTCAGGGTTGGATACATGATGGGATTAAGATGCTAGGGCATTTGATAGCAGAGCTTTGAAATGGGTTCTGGACATGTCCGGGGAGTAATGCGCACCGTGTGAATTAAATGTTTTGCAACATCTATTGATAGGCTCATTATCGGCATAGATTGTGTGGTGCCGCTCTTCCACCAACAGACGAGAGTGCCTAGTGACTCGCAAGGGCTCATGTATTTTTATTTTATTAGTTAAAAATGGAACATTTATCGAGCCTCTGAGGACATCAAACGCGAAACAGCAAGTTATCGTAATTCTCCGGGAAGCAAGTGATGGCATATTCAACATTTGCAGCCTGTGCTCGTAGGGGGGTAAATCCTGAAAATTTTTAGGATCATATAGCGACCTCAATGCAAACAATACAAACTGTTTTTGAACCGATTCAAGTCTGTCAATGTGGACATGAAAAACAGGATCCCAAATAAGACAAGCATATTCAAGCATTGGGCGAACTAACGCGACGTACAACGACTTAGATACCCAAATATTTTGAAACTCTTTGGATTGACGTTTGATGAAGCCGAGTAGCTTATTGGCCCTAGAGATAACTTCATCGTAATGCAAGTTGAATCGAAGTTTATTGTCCAACATAACACCGAGGTCTACGACGCTGTTCACTCTGTTAAGTTTGTGGTAGTTGAGATGATAATCGCAAGCAAGAACGGAGTTTTTACGGGAAAAACTCATTACCACACATTTTTCGAAATTCAGAGAAAGTTGGTTTTTTTCTGCCCATTCTAAAAGAGAGTTTACCTTGTTTTGAAGGAATGCCGTGTCCTTAGGAGACGTTACTACATTGAATAGCTTAAGATCGTCGGCATAAAATAGATGGGGAATATCAGACAGCATAACAGAGAGATCAGAAATAAAGATGTTAAAAAGTAGGGGACCAAGATGGCTGCCTTGAGGTACACCAGAGCAAACATTTATTTCTTTGGACACAAACCCTTGAAATTTGACGAATTGGGTCCTATTTTTGAGATATGAGTCGAACCAGTCTAGCAAAGGACCACGGATTCCGAAGATTTTTAATTTGTTTGCTAAAATTTCGTGGTTAACACGATCAAACGCTTTGCTGAAGTCAGTGTAAATCGCATCAATTTGGTTACCTTTTTCCATTTCACAGAGGATACTAGAAACCATTACTGTAAGATTTGTAACTGTTGAGCGATTTTTTCGGAAACCATGCTATTGATCGTTTAGCAGAGGCTCAATGATGGGCGATATTTTTGAACAGACTATTTTTTCAAAATTCCGAGTTATCCTTTGTTCAGTATATTCTTAAGATGCACTTTTTTTGAAATTTCTGATGTTATTTCTCTCCTTAATACTGGATAAATATTCGTTCAAATATTAATGCATTTAAATTCATACCAACTCTTAGACTTGATCGGGAATTGAACCCATAAACGACGGATCGCAAGAAAGAAATGGTTCCTTTGAGGCGCGAGACATCTTATCAAACCCTAAAATAAATCATCTATTTACATGAGACAAACAAATGTTCGATTGCCGTGGCGATTATTATGGGTAATGCTGATTGCCTTCCTATCTTAGTTTAATTTACACTTATTTCTAGTACATTTGGCCAAGTGTGGTCTCAAGTAATTTGCGTAAAGTTGTTTGATTTTACCTGAATTTATATATGATTTTCTACTTGCGAACGAAAAAAATAATCCAAATGATGTTAAGTGGTTTTACAAAAGTTTTTTCTGAGAACCAGTCATGGTTAAATAACCGTTTTTAGTCCATTTTAAGTTTTGATTAAACATTATTTAAAGTCAGCGTAGCGTGATGTAGTGATTAGTGCACTCACCCCGTATGCCGAAGGTCTTTGGTTCAAGTCTCGTTGGCGACAACGAGATTTTGTTCGAGTGATACTTCGGATGGTATATATAGTCCATTCAGTTATAATACGTGCTGGTTTAAAATCAGAAGTTATGGCAACTGGATGGACGGACACACGATCAAAGGATGGTACTGACCTATCACCTTGTGGAGTGCCGATACATTCGATATAGATGAGATACTCTGAGTATTTTTTTAACAAAATAATTGACTACTCTATCTCGAAGCGAAGGCCGAAAGGGGCTGTAGTGCTAAAGCAAATGCAAATATTTACTCAAGTATACGAAGCAAGTACATTTTTGAGTACAATCTCTCTACACCATTAATTTTCCTTTATTAACTTCACACCCTAACGACTTTCTCTTCAATTTTAATCGCACTGAATATTCAAAATATAAGACGTAACCCAATCATTTCGTTCTGGCCTAAATCATTTCCATCTTGTCTGCCTACACTTTGCCATCTACACCATTGATTTCGCGAGAAATTAAATCATATCTGAAAATTTCATATCTGATTTACTCGTAAGTTGGTAGAATGAGATGCATATCGAAGCTACTTGAGGAACTGTCGGATTATTGCTTTCTTCGTATTTAATTCGAATACAGGCTCTTAATTGCAGTTTTCGCTACGCTTCTGATTGCATTCTCCTCTCTCTTTTGTAAAAATATCGCAATATATTTTTGGGGAGTTGGTTATTCGGATTTAGTTTTTAAATAAAATCATGTAAAAGTTCGCCATGTTCCACGTTTATTTTTTATTGTGGAACGAATTCTTATTTTCCAATTGCGCAAAACACTTAAAATCATGTATCTGTTCAAGCAGATAAATTTCGCGCTGGTTCTACAATGTACATCATTAATCAAACATCATCATCATCATCAATAGCATTGGTTTCAACTTCTTTGGAACAGTTACATAAACCGATAGCAGCTTTTTATTATTTCTTGGAAGATCGGTAAATATGATCGTTGAAGAAAAACTATCTGGGCAGTGAAGACTATGAGAGAGACAACAAAAAAACGAAGAACAACACCCGAAACGTCTTAACCTCTATCTTTGGGCATGACAACGTACGTTCAAATATTTGCACTGTTTAAGCCAGATCAGCGGAATCATGATTGTGATCGCGAAAACGATTGCAAACGCGGTTTCAGACATACTGCATATGACGATATATATTAACGATGGTCGCACAAATGTGTGATATGTATTAAAAAGTGTATGAAATTCATGCGACGCTTAGGCAATAAGTTGAGCTTTGTGTAGAATAACATATTAGTTTAGCTAACGATCGTTGATTGTAGGGATTTGTATTCAAAAAGAGAATACTTCCTTCTCGAGCGACTGAACGAAGATGATGGTAAGAGTTTGGGCAATTTTGGGAAGTATTTTGCCTGCCTCACATAACTCAATAATTCATTCTAACAATACTTAAAATATGCAGACATTGTAACATAGCTCCTTAAAGTGCAGCAAGTAAAGGTAAACGAGATCCTTATTAAAGCTCTTAAACTAAAGTGCTGACGAACGTAGCAAGGACACCTCTAGAACACTTTTATATACCATATGTTGTTTTCAAAGTCTAGAACATTTCTATGTTCCCGCATGTGTGGCATTCAGATAAACTATTAGTGCTGCAAATTGATATTCATAAGTCAGTCAAGTATAATACGTGATCGGATTAGTTAAATAAAGTAACGATAAATACTTATTTAATTAAATGGGCTTTGTTGTATTTAGTAAATATTTCGTACAAGGCAACTTGAATTAATAGACTGGCTATATGTCAGTATGACTGTTAACATTCAAATTTAAAACAGCTACATACTTGTAAAGTTCCATCCTCAATAACAGGGTTGATAATAACAATCTTTAGCTGAAATTTTTCTTTCTGCAAAACCTTCGTCTTCAAAGAGTATTTGGTTATCACTTTCAGCTTAGTTTTTCTCAAAGAAATAAAAAATTAACTTCCACATCCGTCCAGCATCCATCTTGCCGCCAACAGTAGTCAACTCAGAAGTTGTAGTCTGCATTCCACTTCACATTTCTACGATGAGAGAGAAGCCCCCGTAAAATCATTATCACTTTGGAAATGACGTAATGCCGCAGAAATGTACAGATAAGTATTCGTACATGTGAAATATGAGTCAATATTTCAACGTTAAAAAAAATTATGTTGCTTTACATTTGTATGCGGAATACAACTCTACGGTTAACGATTATTTTTCTGTATATGTCACTTGTAGATAAAAAAATATTTTAAGTTTCACATTTTGATATGATTCAGCCGAATTTCAAGTCTTTACGGTGATAGCGAATGTTTAAAAATTTACGTTGACTAACCTACATGCGTAAGTTCCAAAAATCGGTAGTTAGTCAAATCAATAACTATGCTGGCATATCGATAACCATCCACGAATTTGTTTCATAATTTCCGCATTACAGTTTTCTAAATAAAATGATTAACCCATAAATAAATATTCGTCATTTGGTATGAGCTTGTCGACAACTAACTCCGTCAAGCCATTCAAGATTGGCATCTTCCATCTGAAATCTAATCACGAAATAAGGATAATAGCAACGGCTGAGTTGTAATCCTAAAGAAAACGATGTCTCTCCAGATGTGGGACAATATCAAAATGAAAGGAACAAAAATATGTTGAGAACCACGACCAGATTTGAAATATTGCGCTTATGTTTTGTAAGAGGAATTTCGAGTACATGAGATTTAGGTCAGTGTAAAGTCTTCTTTGCTTTTACCACTGAATTGATGGTGTCTTTTGTTTTGATAAATGGATGTAAGTCATTGATGATTTGCGATGTTCCCAATATGGTTGAACTGATTCGTTTCTGACGATGTGAAAAATGTTAAAGATACTCGTATAACTAGCTCTTCGTTGAATGTTGGTGTTCCTCCAGCTTTCAAGCGTGAGAGTGCCGAAGAGATTCCGTTGAATTATGTCATATTTATGCGTTGGATCACCTCTTATTCACTCGTAATGATTTATGAGCCACTTGACCTATTGGTCTCCATAAAAAATGCTTTTTGATTCTTCGAGAAAACAGTTAAAAATTAACAAGTTTGGATTATTCTCGCATTAAAATTTTAGTTTAATCCTTGTTTGCAACAAGCAATCAACAATACTCGCAATGTTAAATAAAGTAAAAAATTAAATAATGGAATGAAATACATCCAAATTTTTCATTCTCATTGTTTCCTACCTCAGAGTATAATCATATCAATTTCTTTAAGCCTTTTCTCATTATTAACTCTAATTAATTACGTTGAAGTCGTTAATAAATTTTTTACATACAGTTTTAGTTACTGTAGTGGGTTACAGTCTTCATTTTTTTGACTTCTTTCATACCGTCATTGACCAGTTTAAATAGTAGATTCTTGATCCATTCTCGCAAGTCACTGTAGTATTATGATTGCAAATTAGAAATTCAATTGATGAAAGTACTCCTCCACACATTCACTTTATAGTTGATTCTATTACAAATTGGCATTTGTGATTAAATCAGGTCATAGCGTGTGATGAATAGATGAATTCCATGAATAAAATATAGTGATAATGCTGAAGGTAAAAACAAGTTTTGGTTTTTGCAAGTTGCGTGGCGATGGATTATGGAGAGAGTCACCAAAAAATTCAAGTCTAATTTTATAGTATACTCCCGTCAGAAGAGTTTTGTACTTTGTCGTGCCGACACCAATAATGAAATCACTCAGATATTCTGACTACTCTTACAAGCCGTTCTTGAAAGTTTTCATCAATACCTTTCGTTTGATACCCATGTCGACAATACTTGGTAAAAGAAAATTGTTTAAGGATCGCTTCCACACAATAAACTTAAAGGATGTTATCACTTTTCATCTATTTACAAATTTTCATAACAGCAGCTTTTGTAATAGGGGTACCGTTTTTTTCGAAAATTGAAGCTTTATTGTGAAAAAATGGTTACAAATTTAATATTCATAGTATTGTCCATCGCTAGCTATAACTTTTTCCCATTTTCCTGGCAATTCACTAATCCCCTGTCTGAAAAATTCGGCCGGCTTCTCCGCTATCCACGAATCGATCTAATTTTTCACTTCTTCATAATTGGAGAAATGCTGGTCTGCCAGGCCATGTTGCATTGATCGGAAGAGATAGTAATCGGATGGCGCAAGGTCTGGACTATATGGCGGGTGGGGTAGGACATCCCATTTGAGCGTTTCAAGGTAGGTTTTGACGACCTGTGCAACATGTGGCCGAGCATTGTCATGTTGCAAAATTACCTTGCCGTGCCTTTGTTCATATTCCGGCTGTTTTTCGCGCAGTGCTTGGCTCAAACGCATCAATTTTCGTCCGTAGACTTCCCCTGTGATTGTTTCATTCGGTTGCAACAGCTCATAAAAGATCACACCCAGCTGGTCCCACCAAATACACAGCATAACCTTCAGACCATGAATATTCTGAACGGCCGTCGCTGATGATGCATGGCCGGGGTATCTATACGTTGCCCGACGTTTTGGATTATCGTAATGGACCCACTTTTCATCGCCAGTGACAATTCGATGCAAAAAACTTTTTCTTTTGTGCCGTTGAAGCAGTTGTTCTCACGTGAAAAATCGGCGTTCGGCGTCTCTTGGCTTCAATTCATACGGCACCTAATGGCCTACCTTCCGGATCATTCCCATTGCTTTTCGACGATCGGAAATGGTTTTTTGAGCGACGCAAAGTGATTTTGCAAGTTCTTCTTGCGTTTGGGATGGATCTTGGTCGAGCAATGTCTCCAATTCGTGATCTTCAAACTTTTTTGGCTGTCCGGGCCGTTCATCGTCCTTCAAGTCAAAATTGCCACTTTTAAACCGTGCAAACCACTTTTGGCACGTACGCTCAGCTAGAGCATGCACACCATACTCTTCCACCAAAATACGATGACTTTCGGCAGCCTTTTTCTTCATATTGAAGTAATGAAGAAGTACTCCCCGCAAAAACACTATTCGGCACAAAATTCGACATTTTCAGAGTAAAAAAAAGTATTGTTGTTTACGCTTCACCTAAATGACACATACTGAATCTGAAACTATATGACAGTAGCTTTCCAACACATATTTGGAAAGGTGAGTCACTGGAATAAAAATCAAGTTACGCTATCTGTTAGAAAACCGCACGAATTAACGGGTACATACAGATAGACAGACGGCTAGATAGGTCGCGATGCTAGTTTGATATTGTAAAGTTATGTAACAAATGCTTAAAAAGAATGTGGTGTTGCAATTGGAAAAGATGAAAATGGTCATAGTCTCTGTAAAAATGAGATGAAACTAGCAGAATATAAGTATCTGATAGAGTGTCTAAAATACCAAATTTCTATTGATTTAAGGGTACCTACACAATTTTATTGGGAAATATGTGAAATTTACAAATACTATTAATAATAAACTTTAGTCATTTTTGGCCTTTCAAGGCATTTATACGAGGGTCATTTGAAAAGTTTCTGGCCTTTTAAAGAAAAACAAATAATTCAAGCCAAACAAAAATTTATTTCTCGACATAGTCTCCACGCAAATCAATACATTTGGTCGAAGCTCGGTTTTTGACCCATATTTTTTCCCACCCAGAAATTTTTTCAAGTTGGGGAACAAAAAAAAGTCACTCGGAGCTAGGTCTGTAGCGTAGGGTGGGTATTGAAGCAATTCGAACTTCAATTCGTCCAATTGCGACCATGCATGTTTGGACTCGCGCGTTGTCTTGATGAAACAGCATCTTCTTCCTCGCCAAGTGTGGTTGCTTCTTCCTGAGTTCCGTCTTCAATTGGTCCAGCAATGCAGCGTAATAGGGTTCGTTAATGGTGTTACCTTTTTGAGTGTAATCAACCATAATTACTCCACGGCTGTCCCAAAAACCTGTCGCCATCATTTGAATCTTCGCCCTCATTTACAATCGTGAAACATTGGATGGCCGAGTTCAATGGCAGTCGCACAAGCATTTTTGACGATGAACGTTCTGGACGTCCAAAAAACTGTTTCAACGGAAGATCTCGTCAGTTTAGTGTACATAACCGTGATGGAAGAGCTTCTGCGGAGCTGGTTCCCCCACCACAATCCACTGCATTGACTGTTGTTTAGCCTCCGGAGTATGATGATGGATCCAGGTTTCCTTCACAGTAATTAAGCGGCGCAAAAACTCGATAGGATTCTTTTGGAGCAGCTGAAGAGTCTCGCGCGACATGTCCATCCGTACGCGCTTTTGGTCGATCTTCAACAAGTAAGACATCCATCACGCGGATAATTTTCTTATGC
Source organism: Odontomyia ornata (assembly GCA_963969285.1). NCBI lineage: Eukaryota > Metazoa > Arthropoda > Insecta > Diptera > Stratiomyidae > Odontomyia > Odontomyia ornata. Next base: position 81,709,575 of record OZ017738.1, read on the forward strand.
ATAAATCTTCATGTAAAATCTTATGCATCCGTTCAGTTGATATCCCACAAACCTCAGCAATTTCCTTAATGATTAATCGGCGATCGGCGTTATGTACACTTAACTGACGAGATGTTCCATTAAAACAGTTTTTGGACGTCCAGAACGTTCATCGTCAAAAATGCTTGTGCGATTGCCTTTTGACCTCGGCCACCCAATGTTTCATGGTTTTAAATGAGGGCGACGGTTCACCATACACGGAGTCTAACTCTTCTTTCACTTCCCAAGTTGTTTCCCTTTCAAATGGACGTACTTTATCACCGCGCGAATACTAGATTTTATCCATTGTTCTTAACAAACGTCAGCTGTCAACTTTGGAAGGGTACCATGTGTTTTGTACTGATCGGAATGACTTAAAATTTTTATGGCATACATATGTAAAAGCCATCTATTGGTTGGCAAGAGAACTTGAATGTACCATGACTTTTTGCCGGTAAGGCCATAAACTTTTCAAATGATGATATTCATGAAGATCTACCTTAGAGATTTTTTCAGATTCCTCGGAACACATGCATCTATCCGTGAGAGGACAACAATTTTTCATACAAATTTCCTGCAAATTTCCATGCAAATTTTGCTGTTTTGCGAAAGGTTTCGCCAAGACCTTTCAATTGATACCCACATTACTCACTTTGGTCAAAACAACTTCAAGAGTCTCATTCCTATATGAAGATTTTGAAAAAATTTTAATACCCACACTTTCAAGGGACAACTACTTCTGATATATCTACCATGTTTGGAGTTTGCATCTTATATAGTTTTCTTAAAAAAACTGCTTTGACACACAGACGAACGGACGAACAGCCGGGCAGATAGATCGCGATTTCAGTAGTGTTTTGCATTTTAGTGCAAAATTCTAAAAATAAGTTGCGCGGATAATTTTACCTTGAACGTATGTTGGCCGTAAGCTCCCATTTCTTCTTGACCATATAAATTGCATTCCAAAAATTACACACTAGTAATTTTATAAAGGTTGAACTAAATACAAATGCAATAATTAATTTGTTCCATATATTGTAGCGTTGTTTGAAAGACCAAACAGTCCCTTTTTAAAATAAGACTTCACCTCATACGGCTGCTTCTGATTCGTTTGCAGCCGCGAATCCTATCAGATACATTTTCCTGGGCATTATTGATGATTACGGGCTCAATATCAGGATTACATAGTTTCGTCATTATTCAAGGTAAGAGCATGAATGGCTCGTTAATTGGCCGTTGATACACAAAAAAGTTTTATTCGCATTTTTGTCGTACTAGCTTTTTGCAAAAATATGCGTACAGCCGGCATGTTAAGTACCTCATTGCAGTCATTCAGTGTTAAAATAATTGATAGAGAATCCATTAGGTGAATGAATTGATAGAAGGCTTTGAGTCGAGTCGTTTTAGGTTATCCCAAATACTGCTGTAAGTGATACTATTGCGTCTTCCCCTAAAGCTTCCTTTAAATAAAAAGCTCCGTCCGGTATGAGGGCCAATAGCAAATTCACTAGATTTGTCTGATTCTTATTCTTCGTAGCACTACAGTCCCTCTCGGGGCTTTGCTTCCTACAAATAGCGCCTCCATCTCCTCCAATTTCGAAATTCGAGCAACGACGAACTGTCTTCGTCGACCGAGTCAGGCCAGCGTTTCCTCGGTTTCCCCACTGGTCTCCGGCCTTCAGTTCTTCCAGCGAATACCTTTTTGGGTATCCGTTGTTCGTCCATACGATTCATGTGTCCAGCACATTGCAGCTTCCGCAGTCTTACAATCGTTGAGACCTCCGGCTCGTCAAAAATTTCATACAGCTCACGGTTGTATGGAATTCATCATTGGTCCCTGTCTAGTTTCGCTCCGATGATTTGCCCACGATTTGTATGATTACAGACCCTATTTTGGGTTATTTGATTGACTATCAAGTGCCTCTAACAGATAATACCCGAACAATCGAAAAAAAGTGAAAGACGTTTTATTACTCTTGGCTGCAAAACTTAAACACTGGGTGTTGGTACAGGACTTCTATTGTGTGTACGTGCTTGCATAAATATCGGTAAGCGGTTATACTGCCAGTTACAATTCTAACTTTGTTTCTCTGAGGTTCAGCGCCTTTAGAGTATTCAAGTGGTAGTGCGCGGTATGTGCTCCTACATCTATTCCATTTGCTATTTTAGATCCTTCCGTATACTATGCAAGTTAGTTTGCTGGTGAACTTTCATTCCATTGATACCAATCTTCCTTCGAAATTCACGATTTAGGTTTGCTGTCAAAGCGATATTTGATCTGCATTCTGCATAGTATTTATGGGGTGTGCAATTGCTCTACCTATTTTACAGTGTCCTTCCGAACTAGATGTCCACGTGTTGTGAAGGTACAATCTATAAGCCACCAACCTCGTTTCTCCCCTAAAGGCGATATCTAGAGGTTCCATATTGAGTAGCCTTTCCAATGCTGCGCATTGCTCCTTAAATGTATAGGCAGGCTACTCATTGAATTGAGGCTATTTTGTTAGTAGTTCTTCTTTGTTTCATTTTCGGCCATCAGACCAAGGCTCCATGAGTGATTGCAAGTTTCACCGAAACATAATAAAACCAATATACTACTTGTGATTTAAGTCCCCATAACTTCCCTATCCCTGGTCTGGTAGCAAAGAAAATTCTTTTCCTCACAGTCGTTTCCACTTGCGCATTCCACGTGAGTTTGTTATTTGTACCCTAGATACTTGACTTCAGTGGTTAGATGGAAAGATTGATTGGATAAGGCTAGAGTTTTCAACCTATCCTGTCGTGTCCTTCTGGTCTAAATAATTAGTGATTTTATTGTGATTGATCTATAAACCTTTCGCGCTCTTCAGTTTTTCCACTATGCTAAGAGCTCCGAAAGTATATCTGAATTCTTCCCCATTCTGCGGATGCTGACATCATCGGCATTCTCTTGGCCACAGTACTTCGCTCTGTTCAATTCATATAATAGGCCGTCGATTAAAAGCTTCCACTAGGAGGGGAGATAAGATGCTGACATCACCGGGATTAGACTGATTGTTTCGTTAAATAGTGGTAGAAAACCGGTCTGAAATTGTCACGGTCGTCTCGTTGCATGAGGATTCCGGCAAGACCCAGTGTGCTCGCGTCAGTGTGAACTTAATGTTCCTTCGACCGATCGTATGCACTGAGCACTGGATCGCAGCAAACTGCAGATTTCAATTTTTCGAATATGTCTCGTTGTTCGGTCGACCAACAAAATTGTGAATTGTCCTTCTGCTTCAACAAAAGTGTAAGCGGCCTCGATATTAGAGAATAATCGCGAATGAATTTGCGGAAATACCCGCTCAATCCCAGAAATCTTCGAACTTCTGTAACGTTATTTGGTTTCGGAAACTCTCGAATTGCCGTCATACCGGCTTCCCGAAGTTCACGGAGTTTGATTAAACGCTCGGCGATGGTTTTTCTGGGCAGAAATACTTCATCTACGTAGCTAACTGCTCGATTTCCCATTTGTCGTACGAACTTGGAAATGACCTCATGAAAATAACTCGGTGCATTGCAGAGGACGAAAGGCATCCGGTTGAATTCGTATTGGCCTGCATGCATGGTATTTGATAATAGCCGGGAGTCGTGTAAAATAAATTACCAGCGATCAATGATAGCTGCTCCTCAACAGTTGGCATGAGAAACGGACGCTTTTCAGTGATAGCATTGAGCTCACGAAAATGAACACAGAGACGGTCCTCACCATTTTGTTTGCGAACGAGGACAATTGGTGACAAATATTCTGATGATGATGGTTGTATGATATCGTTTTCGAGCAGTTCGTTTACTCTTTCTTGAACGAACTCACGCTTTGCGAACGGTATCCAGTATGGCTGGCGTCGGACAGGTTTTAAGGTCGTTAACCTTATCATCACCGTTACCGAGTTGCATTGACCTAACTCAGCAAGCGATTCAGCGAAACATTCTCTTTGCTCACTGATGAGCTGATACAGTTGGACCTTTTCTTTGACGGATAGCGTTGGCTCAAAAGTTGAGCGTTTTGGAAAGCGTTTTCTAATCGACAAGCTCCCGGTTCAATGATCAGTCGTTTGCCCGATATGCAGAGTAGATCTGACCCCAATAATAGTGGCTCCGAGATCAAGTCATCATCCGTCGGAAAAATCTTCGCATTTAGATTCTTACCATCCAATTGAATTTCGGCCTCGAGTATCTGGTTGCACGTTACTGAAGCTCCTCCAGATCCTCGTAGGATGATCGGTGAACACTGCTTTACGCCTGCCATCGACATTGCGATCGTTCGTTGAATGAGTGTTATTTCGCTGCCGGGGTCGATGAAGGACTTAATTTTGTTTCCGTTGAGAAGAAGCTCCTTAACAAGCGGATTAATTCTTCCTGTTGATTTTATGCAACGAACATTACTGACGGCGGTCGCAGCTTCACTTTCCGGACATCAGTAGGTCGTATGTGATGTTCGTTGACACTTCTCGCATCTTTGTTTCCGTTGCGGTTTTGGAAAGTTCAGCGAAATATGCCCCACCTCAAGACAATTTTGACATCGGATTCGACGGGACTCCGAATTGCTTGAAGTCGGCTGCGCTCGCGCATTTGATGACATAATATCTCGCTATATCGGTGGGGGTGGTGGTCAAAAATTTCTTCTCGACTCCGTTCGTGGCTCCGAAATTCGAACGAAATTCGTTTCGAACTTCTTTATCGGGGCAAAAAGATAATTGACGGTGTCGAAAATTGAGCTCGCGATCGCATTTTGCAAAGATGGATGCCATAGCCTGCTCAAGTTACCTCGTCTTCCCAATGCTAGCATAGTATAGAAGTAACTTTGTGTTGTCTCACTCAGCTCCCTGGTGCGATTCATCATTTTTATGTGAACATCGGCCTCGCTTTCATGATGGCTAAAGAAATCTCGCATCAATGATTCGGCCAGCTCAAGCCACCTTCCAGGAACCCGCGCAGAACCTTCGCTCCAAATTTTATCAGGCCCCTTTAGGGAGGCTTGTACGGCGAACACCAAAACTCTATCGTTCCACTAATATGCCTCAGCAAGCTTCGTAACGCGATCAACGAACTGCGCTGCCGATATGCCGGACTCGGACGACGGGTTGAAGTCTGGTAAAATATCCGTCATATCTCAGATGTTATGAAAATGCGGTCCACTACATGCCCGCTCTAAATCGTTCGCATGCATCAACTTCGAGCCGACCCGATTTCATGGCGTTAGTGAGTGGTGGTGTCGGCTCCTGTACTACGATGGGTTGAGTGTTAATCTGTTCAGTTGTTGACGACGTCGCCAACTTTTCAACGATGACAGCTGATATTAACTCGCTCAATCACTTCACTTCATCACGTAACTTGCGCACATCATCTTCACCCGAACATTCTGACATTTTCCCGTCCGTTTCGATTTCGTCATTAGCCAGAATCTCACAAAGTCTTTCTGCAAGCTCAGCTTTGTTCCCCTGCGTAGAGGCGTTCCGTAGTCTATGTTAAGTTCAAGTTTAAGTCGTTCCTTGTTTAGCATATTGACCTTTTCGACCGGCATCGATGTTGCGTTCCGTTTCCCTCGTATACGGACCGAAGGGGGAAATCGAACCACTATTACGCACTCGCGTATGTATGTCGCACGTTTCTCCTTTCATCTCTTTCACGTATGTGTATCGCACGTTTCTCCTGTCGTCTCTTTCGCGCATGTGTATCGCACGTTTCTCCTTTCGTCTCTTTTCGCAAACGAACCGTCTGTTCGTTCTACGTGCACGATTCGAATTTTTACTTGTAATCCGCACTAAACCATCCTTGGATCCCACTTATGATTTTGTCAGGGGTGAACCTTGGGAACAGGATAATTGTAGAGGGAAAACAATAAACTCACGCGCACGGTTTGTTAATAATCAATTTATTGAGTTCAAAATACAATGACTCGGTTGATGGTTCGGATGTGAATGACTCTTCTCGATTTCTTCCGTGGCCGGTGCTCTTCAATTGATGTTGCCATGACACGCCCCATTACGAAATCTAGAAATATTCGATATTCGTTAATATTGCCTTCCTGGTACGGCAGTAATGCTGAAAAGTTCAAAAATTTGACTACTTACACAGTAATTTAATGTCAGCTTCCGCAAAACTTTAAGAATCGAACAAAACTCGCGGAAATATTCCACTTACCAGACAAAAAGAACAGTTCATCAATCACATGGACTTCAGCAACTAGCGCTTTTGGTACTTCCTACCAGCTTTTTTATGCTTTATTTCTTGGCTAAAGGATCAAACCATTGTTGTTTTATGGTAAACTGATCAGGTTGTTTCGACCAATAAACATTACTACGCGGTATACTTTTTTATGAGAGAAGATCGAAGATAATTGTAAAAATTAATACAATTGACAAGCGTTTGTAATTTTTTGGCCAGTGATTGCATACTGTATGTTTTGTGTTTAGTCCTTATTTCATACCAACCGTTAATAACACTTCAGAATAGATGCACACCCAGAAGGCAACCTTCGCATTTCACTCAGTTTAACCAAGCAGTTTTCGGGTATTGTAAATTCACTGATTTTACTTGCTCAATTTTCGTGTAAAACAATTTTTTGTATGGGATCGTACATTCTCAACAATTTCAAAGTACTTTGACCAATTAAGAGAATTTGATCAAAGTTTTGCTTCTGTCGGAATATATGTTATTCTGTGATAAAAATTCCAAAATCACTCACTTTGCGGTGACGACTTTAAAAATTTCATATAAAATAAACAAATGTGCTTAGATCCTGCGATTAATTTTTAAAATGTTTTTAAGGATATGAACAATATTTTAAAAATCATTTGATGGACCTAGGAGAATTTTTTTTAAATTTTATTAGGGATTTTCAAATTCATCTTGTAATGAGTGATTTTAGAGTTATTGACTTATTAGCGGATGGTACGGAATTATTATCAATATGCGTACCTTCAATTGCTCAGATTCTGAAATTCTAAGATTTATTATAGTCTTTGTAAATGACGAAGCTCAATCCATCCACATTTCAAAATCAATTTGATCAGATCAATTATTGTATTGTCAAGGTTGTGCACACTAGGTCCTCTAAGCCCATGATGCATTTACGTTAAGTTTGAACAGATGAACCCTAAGAATACTAAGAATATATATTCTGCAAAAATTGCACCTTCAAGTTAAATTCTGAAGATTTCTAATGATTTAAAACAAATTTAATAACAAAAAACGCGAACGTGATCAAAGGAGAAGAACTATAATTACCAACTTCAACTTTTTCAAATTTCATTTCATCGGTTGAAACGTTGATGATAATGTTTCCCCCGCACAAGACAAAGACAATTCCATTAAAATTTGTACATTAAACAATCTCGTGCTGCTTCTAATTATCTCCTCTTCCATTCAATAATTTAAAAATTCGATTTGTAAAATTCATTACATTCTCGTCATCAAGTTCACCCAGACCCGCGTCTCATCACTCACTCAAGATTTCTGCCCTCATATGGTAGAACCAGTCTGGGTGCTCCATCACGACAATTCCATATATGAGGCTGAAGGGAAAAAACCACGTCCGAAAGCTGTGAATGCAACATTCATTCCATATATGGATAAGAAGAATACAATGACCCTCCTTTGGTTAGTGATTGGGATTTTTGGTGCGACTCGACATTCTACCACTTTTGCTGTCACACCATGCATGCTTGCATGTGTTAATTTTGTGTGCACTATATAGGGTACCGTCTGGGCAGTTAGAGACTTACGCGCGCCCTCAGCTTGATTTGGTCATTATTTCGAGTATTTTTCAACTTTTTCGTTCTGGCATGGAAAATTCATCTAATCTGTAATAAATTGTAAGTTATTATGCCAACTTAATGGTCCAAATCGAATTTAGGGTCCGAAAAATGTACTTGTTTGTTTGTTGTGCTGTTCCGGTGTAGGCCCGAGAATACTTAGGATGACCTTTTGGTGATGCGAGACATCACGAGTTGAAACTATGAGTATGTAATGCAAGGGAGAATGAGTAGAGTAAAACATTGAACGGGAAATGAGGTCGAGTGCACGCATTGAAAATATGTAGTTTGCGTAACTCAATTAAATGTTCTCATTGATATGGAAATTGAATGTTTCGATTGACTACATGGGAGCGTAAGAGAATTTCAATGGTAGTATTATAGCTGCCTTGGTGTTTATCGTTAATAATAAGATGTATTCGATATATTTTACATGGAAGATCATAAACTGCAACCAGACATTGCCTCTCGGAACTGATGGAAATCTATAAATCTAGTCTCCTGGAAATTGTGTTTCAAAGATACAAAAAAAAAAATTGAAAATTTTGTTGGCATTTTTATTACTCCTATCCATTTTTTTCCTTCCAACATTTAGGCTGAATCAGAAGTTGCCGCCTTGAACCGTCGTATTCAACTGCTCGAAGAAGACTTGGAACGTTCTGAGGAGCGTCTTGCTTCGGCCACAGCCAAATTGTCCGAAGCATCGCAAGCCGCTGATGAAAGTGAACGGTAAGTGCCCCTTTATCTCGAATTTGAATAAAGGGTTCTTTTACTACTATCATCGAGTCATCGCCCAGACGCCTATAGGGTCTCCAGATAGAGAATTTGTAGGAATCTAGCCACGCGATCGGTTTCTAAGCTTTAATCCTTTTTTGTTTTCTCCACATGATTGCAATAATCGCGCGGATAGGATACGAAAAGCTCTTGAGAATCGTACTAACATGGAAGATGACAGAGTAGCTATATTGGAAACACAACTAGCTCAAGCAAAATTAATTGCTGAAGAAGCAGACAAAAAATACGAAGAGGTATGAAATGGGTACATAAATAATTGTGTACCGATTCCGTATTATTGCTAGAATGAGCTGAGTGAATTTGAATGGCAGGAATCCAATGCTCGGACTTGTCTGAGCATTGGTTATTCTGCCTTATCATTTTACTTTCGCTCAATGTTAGGGAATTAGGGAAAGTTAGGATCAGGTTTTTAGGAATTTTCAGATGCAGCGTTACATCGAAGGGAAATTCGCGAAACACACTGAAAGGGGAGATGTTTCACCAATCGCGGAAAAGAATTTTTATTAAATATTTAATACTAACCCACAAAATCAGAGTTCGAGTCGTGTTAATTTGCTTACTCTTTTGAAAAAAAAAACAAAAGTATTTAATTTTCCAACTAAATTTTCGTCAAATTAAAATTCTAGCCAAACTAAGCAACTCGACTTAGACCTCTGCTTTAATCTAAAAATGCTAATATTATTCTTATTTCTTCCAATTCCGAACAAATATGTTTGTTTAAAAAAAATGCAAAATTACAATGCGGATGATGTAATATAAAATTGTAACACACACACGACGTCCACCTTCACCACGTGTCCACGAAATTGATGTCATCAGTGCTCGTAAGGTACTTGAAAACCGCTCATTGGCCGATGAAGAACGTATGGATGCTCTTGAGAATCAATTGAAGGAAGCCCGTTTCCTTGCTGAGGAAGCTGACAAGAAATACGATGAGGTGCACCTCTCACATATTACTTGAGTTCTACTGTGTGTTACTCCCGTTTTAATTTCCGTTTTAACTCGATAATAACCTTAAGCCTAAAAAGCAAAGGACATGATTTCACGTTCATGAAAATATTCAAAATAATGTTACATGCAAATCATAAACATTTTAGAACAATTTTTGTTGATCTATCAATCAGACAATTCGAACCACGAATGGAAAGCGTTGGTTGTTGTGTCATGAATAATCTATTCTCGTGCAAGTGAGACATTATAAAAGAAATATATGATACGTAATTATAAAATCCTTAACTATCGATGTTTCTTGCAAAAAGTTTATGGTAGAACTTTACATTAGAAAATGTAAACAAAAAACACAATATGCCTTGAAATAATGTCGGGAATTTTTATACTCTAGTAAAAAATTAAAATTTTTATATGAAATTTATTATAAATAAAAGTAAGATAAAATAAATGAATTTAAAGTAAAATTTTCGCGGCCTTATATGAAGTAAAATTGGAGAAAAACCCCTAACTGAAAATTATTTATTGCTGAAAGAGTTTTATAATTGAAACGGAAAATGATAGATAAAGTAACTTTTTTTTTGTTCTGAACGGGTATTTTATTTTCTAATGAATTATAGATAGCTATTAATTAATAAACGGATACATATTTATCACATTGTTTTCAACCCACTTTATTTAAATTCTTATTTCATCTTAAAAAATATTAAATTGAATTTTTAACAATATTTATAAAATTAAAGCAAAATTCAACGAGTCTTATGATTGAAATCGTCTACCAAGCTTAGAAGAAAATTAAATTTAATATCAATTATTACTCATTTGACCATAAAAATAAAAAATTCTATAAATAAATATATTTCATTTAGCAATCTAACAACTAAGGTTTGGCAGCTACCCCTGTCTTTAGACTATATACACAAACTAAATATTTTAAAACAATGTACCGTAACTCGTTAGAAAACGTTTATAGCCAAAATTCATTCATCTTCCATTTCCGATATCATTTTCAGATACTCTTCATTTGTTTTCTATTGAAATTTTTAAGTATTTATTTTAATTCGTTATTCGTCTACCTTGTTTTTTTTTTGACGCTCATAATATTTAATATCTTTACGTTACGCTTAAAGCAATTATGCAGAAATGAAGCAATCACATGAAATTATTTTTACAGTTACTTCACACCACATATCATAGATATTATACATTATAAATATGCTTAAAAATTATAAAGTTTATAATCATTCAGGATCTTATTGAACATTGAATTTTTTTCGTTGATTTTATTTATATTTACTTCGGGTTATGAAAACGTAAAAAATAATAAAAAAATAAAAAATAAAATTTAACAAGTTGACTAAAGAAATATATATTTCACTTGAATTCTTATTAGTAAACAGAAAAATATATAAATATTATACTGATTGTATTATTTAAAAGGAAAATTATATCGGTTTACATATACAATATTATATAAATAAGTATATTTTTCTAAAAAAATCATAATAAATGAGGTTCTAAAATGAAATGAAATTGTGTTATGGTTTTATATGGAAGGCAAAACAATTGATTGCAATGAAATCTTGAAAACTTTGAGTTCGTCTTTCGAATATCCAAACGGATTTGGTTTAGGATTATGTCATGATAAAGGTTTATACACAGGAAAAAATTATACAATACAATAGAGCTAATAATATTGCTTAATTGAAGTTATCTGGAGAACCTGATCTAAGACCCAGGATAATATTCATCTAAAATTAAACAAGTGTGTAATGAAAGCTTTGCGAAATACTTGTTACTTCTAAATCTTTCCCCGGAGTAAGTCACTTAGGTCAACCATTTGCTCAGTGAAATAGAATTACTCCCATTGTAAAGCCCAATCTTTGATAAGACTAGTTAAATTAGTGGTTCTATAGTCCCTGATCAAAAAATTAGGAACACTAAGATTTTTGCTGAAATTTATACTTTTGCCGCTGAAAACTCTTTTTTTAAAACGACAAAAAAATATTTAAAAAATGTTTTATTATTCCTTGACTATAAAAAATTAAATACAACCTCTGTCTATGACCACCCTTAGCTTTAATAACCGCTTTTATTCTTGCGAGCATACTGTCGATGCTTTTATCGATCATGTCCTTTATTTTGTCACTATTTTCCCATATATTACAAATATTTTCCTTTAATTTATCCACAGTGTGATTAGTAGAGGCATAGACTTTTGATTTCAAGAGGCTTCATATATTTTCAATAGGATTCATGTCGGGGGGAATTGCCAGGCCATGGAAGAACAGAGATACGACCGCCATCAAATATTGAATATTCTAAAAAGTATTGAGCCTTTTTGTCACTGGATGGTGTTCGTTGTCATATATCGGGCAATACTAACCAGATTGAATCAAACTGACATGCGTTTGAAAGATGACATTCCAGTCTATAATTTTCATATGGACAGTTTTGTATTTCGTCGTTCGCGTCAATAGTTTTATTCATTTAAAAATGAGTGAAATTCCGGAAAAATTTCGTTATATTTTACAATATCACTACGATCATGGTGAGAATGCATCGCAGGCTCGTGAAAAATTTTTTGGTGTCTACGGTCAAGATATTTTATCAAAAGCCACAGCCAAGAGATGGTTCGCTCGCTTTCTCCTGGAAATTTTGAAGTCAAAGATGCACCTCGCTCAGGTCTACCAATCACTTAAAAAGTCGATGAAATCTTACAAAACATTGAAGCAGACCGACACATAAGCAGCCATGACATTGCTTAGGAACTGAATATCCATCACCAAACAGTTTTGAACCATTTGCATAAGGCTGGAAATACAAAGAGGCTCGACGTTTGGATGCCGCATGAATTAACACAAAAAATTTGATCAACCGAATTTCCATTTGCGAAATGCTAATAAAACGCACCGAAATCGAGCCATTTTTGAAGCAAATCATTACCCTCATAACTCATAACTCTTTATTGATTTCCTCTGTGTATATTCTCTGTAATTCTCCCCTAACTGTGTATAAAGCCTTCTTCGATGAACTCTCTGCATATCTTCTTGCTCGTCATCCATATTCTAAAATTCACTTCAACCTACCGGCAGTGGAATGGGATCCCTTAACAACACCTGGCATTTCCTCAACAAATATTCCTTCTTTGCTACTTTCTTCTTTTCTTTCCCTTTGTTCTTTTTCACAGTTTAATCATATCCATAACCGTAATGGTCGCCTTCTGGACCTTGTCTGTCAAATGTTCAAACTGGGTGTCTATTGATAGCTCCTGTTTTACATCCTTATATTCAACCTAATCTCCATCATCCACCTTTGTCTCTAGCACTAACCGTTGATACCCCAAAATCCCAGAGAATTGCCTTAATTTATCGTTACAACTTCTTTAGACCAAATTATGAGGCAATTAAAACCAATCTGGACTCAGTCAACTGGTGCATCCTCTTCACTCGTCTTGACTGTGATAGTGCATGGAACAAATTTTACGGCTACCTTATCAATCTGATTGCTCTTTAAACTCCACTGCAAGCTCCTCGCAAAGCGAAAATGAAGATTTGGTTTCTCGAAGTGTTCTTCGTGCCTTAAAAGCCAAAGACAAGGGGCATAGGCACTATAAACTGACCGGAAATGATGATGCCAAACAGAATTTTTGTAGACTGCGCTCTTTGGCTAAAAACTCTTTTGGTCCTACATCCGATCCTTTAAATCTTCCTCTACCATCCCGCATACTGAAATATAATAACACTGAAGTCTACTTCCCTCAGGATATTTCTAATCTATTTGTTGAATATTTTTCCTCTACTTTTTCCTCTTCTGATACACTATACCCCCCATAAACTCAATTCAAATTATACAGAATCAATTACATCCTACTCCACTGATCCTTCTGAAATTGAATCCCTTATTAACTTGCTCGATCCGAATGTTAGTCCTGATCCCGATGGATTGCCTAATATATTTGTAAAATCACTTTGTTCCTCCTTGTGTTTTCCTCTATCCCTTATATTCAATCTCAGCCTTAGGTACTGGAACCTTTCCAACGTACTGGAAAGATGCAAATGTTGTTCCTATCTTTAAAAACGGCGACCCATCATCTGCCTCAAACTATCGTCCCAAATAACTCCTCTCCTGTTTCTCTAAGCTGCTAGAACGACTTGTACACAACAGGCTTCTTGAGTCATTGAGTTCAATTGTCACACCACAGCAATATGGATTCTTGGAGGGTCGTTCAACTTCCTCGAACTTGGCTGAGTTCGAGGATAATATCGCAAGAGCTTTAAATAAACAGCTTCAAGTTGATGCAATATTCACGGACTTCTCCAAAGCTTTTGACTCCGTGAACCATGTTCTCCTCTGCCAACAGTTAGCTTTGCTCAGCATATCCGGTTCCCTACATTCTTGGATTTCATCCTATCTATCCTCTCGTTCATGTCGTGTTGATCTCTATGGCACAATCTCCTTTCCATTCAATCCTACTTCTGGCGTCCCTCAAGGTTCAATCCTTGGACCTCTTCTTTTCGCACTGTTTATCAATGATCTTCCCTCTGTAATTTCCTCTTCTTGTCTCCTGTATGCTGATGATTTCAAGATATTCCGGATAATTAGATCCCTTGAAGATTGTCAGCAACTCCAAATTGATCTCTATAACCTGTATAACTGGTGTAATGCAAACTCGCTTCGTATCAATGTTTCCAAATGTTTTAAAATGGCGTTTATTTTGAAAATTATGCCTTTAACTTACAATTACATTCGATGTGATGTTTTTCTCTCCTCTGCAGACTCATGTAAAGATCTTGGTGTGATTTTTGATCCCAAGCTAAAATTCAATGCCCATATTTTTAGCATAATTACCAAGGCATCAAAAGTTTCGGGTTTCATTATGCGTCATTTGCACAAGTTAGCACATATTGCTACCGCTGTTCGCTTGTTCACATGTCTTGTCCGCTCGCTTCTTGAGTACTGCTCAGTAGTACATATCTTGTGAGCTAACTTGAAGCTGTTCAGCGTAAGTTTATCCGTATTTCGTTCTTCAAATTCAACTTAGCCTATGAGTCTTATGAGCGTCGTCTATCTATACTTCGTCTCCCTTCTCTGTCGTTCAGTAGATCCTTCTTAGATCAATGTTTCCTGTATAAGTTGCACCATCAACAAATTGCTTCCACTCCAAGCGAAGACTTGCACTACAGACTGTATGCGCGTCCTAGTCGGTTTAATAACATTCTCGAGGTTCCGTAGGCCCGTACAGATTTATATTTTCAGTCAATTATGCCGCGAATCATCAGAAAGCATAACAACCTCGAGCTTGGTTCTCTATCCACGTCCTTCTTTGTTTTTAAAAATAAACTAAAGACGTTACTTTTTATGAATAGTGATTAATGTTTCGTTATCATTAAATTTTTTCTAACTTTTATCTAGACTCTAGTTTCTTTTCTTACATGTTTTGATTAACTTTTTTCTGCTTGATTTTGTTGTATACTATAAATGCGTCTTACTTTAAACGATATTTAATTGTCAAAATCTATTTTGTAATTGGATTTTTGTCTGTTCAATGGATTTAAATAAATAAATTACGGGCGATGAAAAATGGGTAGGATACGAGAATGTCGTTAGTAAAAGATCATGGTTCAAAAAAAGGTGAATCATCACATACGACTTCAAAGCCAGGAATGACGTCAAATAAGGTTATGCTGTGTGTATGGTGGGATAGGAAGAGAATTGTTTATCATGAGGTGCTAGAACCTGGCCAAACACTCAATTCGGCTCCGTACTGTCAGCAATTAACCAGATTGCAACAAGCAGTACAAAAAAACCGGCCAGAATTGATCGATAGAAAGGGCGTTGTCCACACACATCTTTGATGAACCGGCAAAAATTGACACCGCTTGGCTGGGAAGTTTTGATGCATCCATTGTATAGTCCAGACCTTGCACCATCAGACTACCATTTGTTTCGGTCTCTACAAAAGTTCCTTAATGAAAAGAAATTCACTTCAAAAAGGGACTGTGAAAATCACTTGGCCAAGTTTCTTGCCGATAAACCACAGAAATTCTACACAGATGGAATAATGGCTCTACCCAAACAATGGTAAAAGGTCATAGATAATAATGTGCAATATGTACTTAAATAAAATCCATTTTAAAGAAAAGAAATAATCGAAAAATGACAAAAAAGGCTCAATACTTTTTAGAATATCCAATATATCTCGCACTTACTGGGCACGGTGATATGGATCACCATCACGCATAAAGGTGGTGCAGGTTCCACTGCATCTCAATAATTTGAAATATGGAAATATGACCTCAGAATACTGGAGAGCAATAGTGTCCTGTTGACAAAATACAGCGGTCCACATCCATCTGCTGAAATGCAAGACCATATCATCGGCTAGTGAATGCTAGACAGTCCTCACAACACAAGCTTCATTATATCGCTCATGTGACCTTCTCCTAGAGAACTGATGACTTTCTGTTACCATTCATAACCTGCATTCGTCGCGAAATACAATCTGAAAAATAAGGAAAAAAATCAAAATTCGAAAATGTTGCTCTAAAGCCAAGAAAATAGTAGAAAATTATTAAAATATGATAATTACCTTTGAAAATTCCTTGCAAATTCCAATCCACAAGGTGCTTTCCAAAATAAACGACACTGAGCTAAAATAGAAACGACAGGAGCTTTGTACTGGTAAATTCGAGTTTATTTATTCAAAATAGTCTCCTCCGGCCTCGATACACTGTTTTGAGCGATCCAAAAGCTTTTCGAAAGAGTGTTTCAGGTCATTGTCGGTACAAGCCTTTTGGATGCCCTCTACGGACGTAAAGCGTTTTCCTTTCATGGCCAAATGCAATTTTCCGAATAGATAGAAGTCACAGGGAGCCATATCAGGCGAATACGGTGAATGATTGATGGTTAAAATGCGATTTCTAGTCGAAAAATAATGTCTTTCGAATGTTGAATTCTGAGCAATTTTTGGTCATCAGTTAACTTGTGCGGAACAAAACGTGCACAGACCTTTCGTAAGCCCAAATGATCGGTTAAAATGCGACAAATCGATGTTTTGAGATGTTCAACTCCGATTTCATGAATTCCAACGATGATTTCGACTCATTTTTGATAAATTCAAGCACAATTTCGATGGAGTTTTTGGTGATCACTGATTTTGGGTGGCCCGTATGTTCATCGCCATTTAAGTCATCACGACCATCTTTAAAACGTGTAAACCACTCATGAACTCTGGCACTAGATAGACAATCATCGCCATAAACTTTTTTCATCACTTCAAATGTTTCGGTAAACGTTTTACCGATTTTAAAACAAAATTTGATATTAGCTCTTTGTTCGAAGCTCATTTTGTACCGATGACACAAACATACTGTCACTTTAGACGCAATAACTTCGCTTCCACTAAACCGAATGCAACCAAACTTTCACTGGAAGTCAGGGAGAGATGTAACTTTCCAACGCACTATCTCATTGACAAATGGCGTTACCAAAAAAAAATTTATGACAAAAGTTTCGTTTATTTTGGAATGCACCTTGTACAATTATATCTGGTAAGTCATTTATTTCTTTTGCTTCACTAGCAGCCTAAGTCATATGTTATACTATTCAGCAGTTTCCTCTGAGGCCCCAAGTGAAATTTCATTAAGCTTTGCAATTCTTGCAGGAAAAGTGATATCAATTATATCACGGAGAATTTTGTCAATTTAAGCACCCTTTCCTATGCAACGCAAAACGTACACCACTCGGGTCTTTGGATATCGATGTCAGACATCACAAGACATCCTCAGCACTCTGTTCATACTTAATCGCTGACATACTATACTAGCTAAACCTTTCCTTGAACTACGATTTTCGAAAATAAAATTTTTTTGGTGATTTCTGGCCTCTTCAGCCGCCTATAAGACTCTAGGTTTTCATTGAGAATGTTCTTTCTCTCTAAATTGCAAACGACAAAGTTTCGTGTTTTGTAGGTTGTATGACCACTTTATTCATAGTCATCTACATATCCAGATTGAATACTTTCAGCGCAAAAATACAAAACTTTCATCATTTAAAAAATACTAGAACTTCAATTCGATTATAGATCTTATAAATTAGGGTATATTGTGCTCCTGTTCTCCTTAGCATATTTAGGATTCTTCCAAAGCATAAATGACACAAAAATTGCCCTCTGAAATTCTGCTTTTGTTCCGATTAAATGAAATTAAATGAGAAGGGATTTCTCTTCTAATTTCATTATGTGTTAAGTAGGTCTTTGTAGAAAAAACAGCTCTATCTTCAGCTGTAAGGTTCGGACAGCTTTCCTTGGTGAAAACATTTTCCCTTCAAAGAAGGCCTCCGAAATTCCGCTTCTGTTCAGTAATAAAGCTCATCAGCTCTTGAAAAAACCTGCACGCGCGGTTCTTTATAAGACCCAGTCTACCAAGTTATTCTCTAAGTTAACAATTCGTTGCGAGAACCTATTTCTGTCTGATTTGACCCACAACGTTTACCGTTACCCATCATAGGCTTTAAGATACGTTTACCATGCTCTTCGCTGCGTTTCTTCATTCGGGTCTCCAAACAAAGTACATCTTAGTTACCCTGCTTGTTCATTGCCCGCAATTCTTGGGCGCCCTAGCATCTTGTGCAAAGTAAAATTTTCCTATGCCTGTTTTTTTTTTTTGAAGATTTGTAGTCTCCTTGTATCTTGGGTTTCATCATTGGTAATTTTTGCGCATCTGATAGTTGCCTGGCTCTAAGAAAGAATGGTTATGGAGTCCCTTTAGTTCTTCTTGTCTATAAAAATTAGTGAATAGACTGTCGTCAGGAAGATACTTAGTATCATTCGTTAGGGTATTTGTTTTCAGACCCAAGCATTCCAACTCTTTGCTGTCTTAAATCCGTATGTGCTTAACTGAAGTTGGCTTTATGAGGTGCACATTGGATTTAGAGGTCGATTCCCTCTTACTGCTTAACTTTTTACAATATTTTTTGGTAAAGCTGGACGACTCAGTCAATGCCCTTAAGAAGCCCACAGGTTCATTGGAAGAATTCATACATAACATACATTAATTTGGTCTGTTTGCTCAATTCTAGGGCCGATCTTTTTTTCGTGACCGAAATCATCATTGTTATGGGTCTGGCTACCTACTACATAACTAGATTAGGGAGGGCTAAACATTCAATATTCTTTCAATTCCCACTATTTCACACCATCTCATTACTCCATGAACATCCGTTTCTCCGTGGTATCTCTACAGAACAATCATACGCAGAAAATAAGCTTCATATTTCTCTAAGCCACGTGGCTTCGCATATTAGAAATTATCTTACTTTGCTTGTTTTGTTTTCGTTTATAGCAAGTTTTTGTATGGGACCGTAAAATCTCGCCGAATTCAAGCTTCCAAAAGGTTTTCGCTAAGTATTTTGAAGCTTTCCTTCTGTTTTATTATTATTTATTATTTTGCGGGTCCAACGCAGTTTTGTTGGTCTGCAACCTCAAGGTTATCATCACCGCTTTTGTGGCCTAGTACACCATTTCTATGAGTGTGTGCTTATGTCGCGTGAGTTTTCTATCTAGATAGACTCTTAGCTATTTGATTGCTCTCTTGAATTTCTTCGCTTCACTTCTCGCTTCGCTAGTATTTTCCTCATTTTACATGGTTTATATTTTATTAAATCTACAAGATCAAGCGGTTTTCTCACTCTATAAAGACTGTTTCGCCAATCCTCTTATAATTTCTATTTTTGATGGATGGATCTTTATAACAAGAAGAGTACTCTCATAGATTTTCGTCAGCATTCCTTCGCAGAAAAATTGACCGCTTTCTTGCTTTTCCCAACGTTTTTGAAGCCTGGTTATAGTAGACGTGCCTTAAGGTTTTGATAAGACTGTTCTAAAGCTGACCTGTTTTGCACTTTGAATTTCAAAATTTGCTGGGAAAACATCAAGAAAGGAGTTAATGGAATGCCAAATGAAACACCCTAAAGATATTACATCATTCATGAAAAATTGGTCGCCAATTTTTCCAAATCGTACGGGAAAACCCTGGAAACGATGCTCAATGTCTGCCAGTATTGTAATTACATTCAATTTGACGTCAAATGAAGAAACAATTTCACTTTTTTAAAATTTGGATATCATATACCTTATTTTTGGTACAATATTCTTATAGCCCTCTATTGACACCTTGGACATGATGCCATACGACCACAAAACTAAAAATATACAGAAATGTGGCTTCGTATGGATCCTCTTAAGATGAACATTGTCAATAAAAAGTGTTCTGGTGCAATAGACCGATTACAAAAAGCATTTCATAGAAAATTTTTCGAGTGGCAATCATCCACAATACTTGTTGGTTTTCTTTCTAAATACATTTTCGTCGTTTAGTCCACCATTATTTATTAAAATAGGTAAATGTCTGTCCATCCGTCCGTGTATTCCAGCAATTTTCCTCAGGAACTATAGCGGCTATAATGACCTAACTTGTGAAAATTTGAGATGTGGTGGTCCCATGAAGGTTTCATAGTTAAAAAAATCAAATTTTTTTCACCAAAAATAGGCATGTAGGGTATGAAATGAAAAATGAAGGTGATGCCTTTCAATATCAATTGGCAACTGTATTACCGAAAATAAAGTGTATAAGGGAAGGGAGTAAACACGAAAAAATTGTGTCTCCCCGCGGAATTGAATACCTTTTTGGCCTTGGTAATTTTTGAAGTTGTTGTATTTTGAAGCTTTCAAAAGAATCGGATTATATTCAGCGAGGTTACTTACAGACATTATGGCCCATCAACTTCCCCACGTAACGTTTAGGCACCTAGGTCAAGAGAAACCTTTCCGGTGGAAGCATTCTCTTGTCGGCTCAATTTGTCTCTTTAACAAATTTGAAGCAGTTAGTATTATCAAGTAACCGTCCCTATTAGCCCAGTTTTCAGCTTGATATTTGCTGATATGACCCTGGTATTTTAAATATAAGCACTGTCCCTTATTATACTTTTGTTTTGAGGAAATTAAAATATGATTTGCGTTAAAAAATTCTCTTGGTATCAAAGCAATAATGAAAATAAACCACATAACTTGTTATAAAAATTTACATAACAATGCTTTGTAAATTCTTATGTAGTGTATTCAGCTTCTGTATGTAGGTATGTTAAATGACAGACCGACGAAGTCTCACTTAGGTATAACAGGAACCATTTTTCAATAAAACGATGAGGTCACTTTGATTACATCTATCGTCAATACTATTTGGATACCTCTCCTCGGTTAGTAAGTAAAACAAGCCACTTTTTGACAGTTTTGACAGTAAATTAACACCTTCAGCTACTTCTCCGCTTGTTTGTGAAGCGAGTCTTTATTATCTTTTCTCCTCGTATCTACGATCGTCGCATCGCCTCTTTAATTATTGCTCGCATCTTACTCGTATGAAGTAAGTTTCACAGTAGTTTTCCAGGGACTCTAGGCAGAGGAATGACATACGCTGATGGATGTAATAGAAAGATTGCAGCTGCTTCTCTATTTACTAGCCGAGTAAATCTTCCAAGCCTATTCCAAGACTCGCACGCTCTTCAGTAGACCGTGGAATGAAGAATAATTCCGAGCTTTAGATATACTAAGTGACACACCTGATGTCTACCAAAGACACATAAAGCAGACTTAACAAAGTATGAACCAAAACAATTTATCTGATTTGAATATTTCCTTAGGCGAACAATAGCACCCATTTTAACGGCTTTGGAAAACAAATTTTATTGAAACCTACTAGTTTTGCATCCTGCCTGTCAATTTCACCAGTAACAAGAGAAGCTACTATTGTCAAACTTTGTGGAATATTCAAAAATGGAGCTCTCTACAAAGTCGTCCTATCAAAATTTTCAAAGCTTTCTAAGGGTCCTCTCATGTAATGGTGTCTTAAAATTTTGTTATCCAAAGTAGTCCAGTGTGGAATCAAATGAAAGGTCTTGATTAGAACTGACATTAAAAGGTTAGTTTGGGAATTTGGGAGTCCAAGAAGTGACAAAAAGCCCTTTTGGTAGGAACTGTAATACGTACATGCGCGCAAATTAATGGATTCTATACCCTGCAATAATTAAGCAGTAGACATTGAAAAAAGGCTCAATAAATTTGCACCCATGAATGCACCCGAGATGTGGGACGGAAGACATTAAAATAGTCTCAGTAATTCTGTGACGGTTGTCAACAACGTGAGAAAAACTAACTCTCCTGCCTTGTTCTGAATTTTCTATCAATTACACATGGCGATTCTTCCACGCAGGTTTTTTCAGCGCCCTATAAGTGGTCCTGTTTACTAGACCGTTTAAAAGAGGCCACATGATAATACCAATTGACTGTCAGCTTTTTCAAATTTATTCAGTAACTTTACAGTTACTCTTTTTGTCTCTTTGTCCACTTCCATGTGAGCTTTACCGTCGAATGTTTCAAGATTCCGTGACGGACTGCACTTCGGTAAGAACTTTATCAATTACTCAATGGACTGTCTGTCGATTGTACATTGTACTAGTTTGCAAAACCCTTTTGGAGTTGCCACTTGTCTATCTGTCTGTTAATTTATCTGTGTTCTAAAATAGTTTTTCTCTGTTCTCTGCTACAAGAACTAAACTTGGTATGCATATTAAACGTGATAATGTCTTGGAAAGTTTAGGTATTGCAAATATTTTCGAAGGCTCCTGAGGGGGGTCTCCTCATATAAGAAAGATACCATTAAAAAATGATTTTCAAAGGAATGAGGGAATCAAATGAAAGATATTGAAGAAAGCTGTCCAGAACAGACCATAAAATCGTTTCTGTAATTTCGAGGAGTGTAGGAAGAGACGAAATTTATAGAAAAAAACCTAAATAATGTCAAAGGGCAATGTTTTCTTCTTCTTCGTCCAATATTTTCAAATTTCAAAGAAATTAAGTCACTAATGTCTAAAAAGTAACTGTCAATTATATAGTCTATAATCCGTCATTATTGCGAAAATTCCCAATAAATTGGAAACCAATTGATATTGACTTTAACGCTCAACAAAATTAACATTCGATATACCATTATCAGCCCAATATCACCTCATGATAAATTATCTAAATGAGATAACATAAAGTAGAAATTTGATAAGATAGTATTTCATAAACCAAACGGAGTATTTTATCAAGGATTATTTGTAACTCTTTTTGTATTATAGTAAAATAAACCCATCTGTTGTTTATTTGAAGACGAGATAAGCACACATTTTACCATGTGTGGAAAATTATTTGCCTCTGCTGAATACATCACTTGTGGTCAGAATAAGCTTTCCTGGGATTCGATTCATAAAATTTTATTAATTTCACAATTTCTGTGTTATTACGTTTTACATGATACAGAAAACTTCAACCAGTTTTGTCCTTATATCTGTGTAAATCACGGCTATTCCGTCCGTGCGTCTGGGTCACAGCAGTCTACAATCTTTTTGAAAAGGTCAAAGTTACATGTTGAAAGTCTAGGGGCAGAAAAAGTATTTCAGAGAGTGGCTTTTACTTTCTGGAAATTAGTTGAAGAGAGCATTTTATATCTTGATGAGAACTTTAAACACTTGACCTTAAAATATTCAATGAATTGTCCTTTGAATAGAGGCAGCGAAAATTGTTCGTCCAGACGGGACCAGGACCGCTGGTCCAAAGGAACGACAATAAACTTGGGTAAAATTGAAGAGAAATCGTGTAAACGCCATTTATGTTAAGAACTCTCGGGCCAGCGAAAAGCTATGATATTCTGCCAAAAGTTTTATATAATTTTACTTTATAGTATTATAGGTACCAAGGTAAATCACCCAAATCCATATCAGATTTTAAAAAGTATGAAGATCTTCTGTCGATTATAGTACCCACTCTCTCCCTACCTCCGCCAATCGCTCGTTTTACTGTTGAGTAAATATTCATTTAAATTCATTCAGACACCTCTCAAATTCATACTTACTCAGAAATGTTGGTTTGAAATCTAACTCGCATATCACAGATGATAAGGTAAAAGTCCTCCCAATGAGTCATGATACATCTTATCTTACTCTAAATTAGAAGATCTACATGGAGCACTTTCGAATATATGATTGCCGTTTTTTTTTGTAGAACTAATTGCCTTACTTCCTGAGCATAATTTACACAATATGCTTCCAAATTTGGCGTATATTGATCTGATTAAGTTCGTCTAAAGCAATGCATAATTTTACCTAAGGTTATGAATTATTCTATCCTTCTATTGGAGATAAAATTATCCAAATTTTACTGCAGTTTTTGCTCTTGGTGTAGAAAGACCATTCAAATGAAAAATTTTGCCATTTTTCTCAAATCATTAGCATTAAAATAAAGAGAACGTATTAATCTTAAATTAAAAGCAGGGGAAAACTTTAATCTTGCGACAAAAATAATCTTGTTTTTCCATCTCAGTTGCTTACCTATCAATAATTCAAAATTTGTGAATCATTCCAGTTGTGAAATCGAATCGTATTGACGATTTCGCAGTGATAAAAAATTACTATACCTTCGGAACCACAAATATATAAACTTATTTTCATGTGAGCATGCTTCTTTTCATCGAAATATACTTAATTTATCGAAATAAGTATTTGTCAAGGCTTTATCGATTCTGAAGCACTGACATTATCTTGCGGCATGAGAAATGTTTATCAATGCTATCTTTGATAATAAGCCAATTAGGGTAGATTGAATGGGGCGTTGGAATTATAAATAAATGTGTGAAGTTTTTATTAAGTCTGTAGCCGAAAGATAGTGGAAAGAAATTGTATAAAATGGCGCCAGCAGTTCTTATGTCTTATAAGAAATATTTTGTGACTGAAAACAGTATGTTCTGTTTTCATCTAAGACTGCAATTGTTGATGTGCGTCCACGTCTTAGAGAGGAAATACTTTCAGAGGTTTTGATGAGTTGTTCTCCTGGCTACAATTATGGCTAGGCCACAGAAACTTCTCACAGCGCCCACAACATCTACCAAAACTGTTAGTATTTCAGGGGCTGAGGAAAATCTTCAGGCAACGGTACCAACAGTAGGTGACGTACAGGTAGCCATTTGTGGTCTCAAAAAGAACAATTCTGAAATTGACAGAACACCGGTAAAAATGCTCCAAGCTGGAGGAGTATACCTAGACACCCTCCATCGATTATATGTAGAATATGGGCAGAGGAGCAGCTAACAGATGACTGGTGGAAAAGATTCAAACGCCCCTCCCATAAAAAAAGAGACAGGCTACACTGTGAAATACAGAAGGATTGTTCGTTTAGCACATCATATAAAGTGATATCTAAAGTCATTGAACGAAGACTGAAGCTCTATTATGAAAACATCATTGGAGAGTACTAAGTAGCTTTCGAAGTGGACGGTTTACGACTAACTAAATATTTTCAGTAGAACTGGTGCTTGATAAGTGTTGGGAATATAACCGATGTACACCAGCTCTTTATAGACTTAAAGCATATGACTTGACAGAAATATGCACAAAAAAATGCTTTTCTTTGGTGCCCCAACTAAAGTCGACCGCATGGCCAAGATTACAATGCAAAACACCGAATCTCAGGCCTGAAACGGGGATGGGCTTGGCCCAATTTTGTTCAATATTGCTCTGGAATATGTGGTCAGAAAAACGCTAGCAGACACCACGGGCACATTGCTTTACAAGTCTATGCAACTAGTAGCGTATGGCAACGACGTTAATATTATATCCAGGTTAATTCCAGGCTCGGAGAAGTGTTCATACGCGTGGAGCTAGAAGCGAAAAAGTAGGCTTCATGGTCAATGAGACTTAAACTAAATTCATGACACAGACAAGGGAAGACATGCCTGTATGGCAAAACTTGACCTTAGGAGAATGTAGTACAACCTGCAAAGTGTAGATAGCTTCCTATATTTAGGACTGGATAGAAAGGACATAGAAAAGAACGCAATATGGAAATAATAAACGGAGCAAACAAAGCTTACTTCCCAGTAATTTCTCTGAGATGTTCCCAGGGATAATAAGATTCATTTATACAAGTCACTAATAAGGCCTGTGCTGCCGTATGGGTGTGAAACCTGGAATTTTACAAGTGTCTCAAAGCTGCAAATGAATTCATGTAAAAGGTTTGGAGAACTTTAAATCGGTGTGATCTCGTCCCCATACAAAAACTTGTTTTAAGCTAAAAATAGGCAAAATCAGTGAATTTTTAATACACGCAGCCGAGTGATTGATTTGATTCATGTGAAGCTTATTTTCTGGGTATATGAATTCTAAGACGTAAACTTTTACTCAGAAGTGAGTGAGATCGTTCACGGATTTCAAAATATCTTAAACTCGCTGTAATAATATACGTCTACGCTCAGCTATTTCTACGAATACCAAAGATTTACTATATTTCATATAAAAGCGAAAATTCCCAATTTTTCATCACATCGTAGTAAAAACGACGCTTGATTCTGCTTTTTTCTATACTTAGTTGCACAAGTCATGCATGTCAAAAAAAAAAAAATCATCACTGAAACTATCGCCGAGCATAATTACTGTTTCCATTATATTCATATAAAATCTCAACAATAGAATAATCATCAAGTGAAGGCCACTGTAAGCTAATTATTTTGGAAATTGCATGCAGGCTTGGAATATCTAGAGCATAACCAAAAATGTATTTAATTATTGTGTCGTTAAATAGGCAGACTAGAAAATTGCATTGATTGAGGAGACATACCTATAAGGTCATCACTTCTACTCGTATACAGATGTTGCGGTGAAAAACGATCAAAACGATGTTCTAATTGCATTTAAAATCATTGGAATTTAGTTGTATTGTATAGTAAAATGTATATCAACTCGGTATGCAAAGGGCTTCACACTGGTGAAGTAAGAAAATGCATTATCATTAAAAGGTAATAATAATCGAGCCAACGACGGCACTGATAAAACCTCAGCGTCAAATTATGTTAGAGCATCATGTCCTGGCCCTTTCGTTGCACTATTTAGAATGTGATACCGTCAGTACTATGCTTGATTCTATTATTTTGGGGTCCACTGATAGATACTGCATAAATCAGCCTTGATTTAAAAATAGAATTAAAATATCGTTGTAGATGTGACCACACCATCCAAGTGTTTTGAATGAAACTTGGTACTGGTAGATATAAAAGATATCTAGATAACTACAATACTTTGAAGTTGGCTCTACAATTTCAAAAGCAATGGGTCGTAAGGCGAATAATCGGAGCGAAGCTAGACGGGGACCAATGGAGAACTCGATACAACCATGAACTGTATGAAATTTTTGACGAGCCTGAGCTCTCAACGATTGTAAGACTGCGGAAGCTGCAATGGGCTGGCCACATGAAACGTATGGACGAACAACGGATACCCAAAAAGGTATTCGTTGGGAGAACTGAAGGCCGGAGACCAGTGGGGAAACCGAGGAAACGCTAGTCTGACTCGGTCGATGAACACAGTTCATCGCTGGTCGGATTTCAAAATTGGAGGAAGCGAAGGCCCGAGAGGGGCTGTAGTGCTAAGAAGAAGAAGAAAGATGGCAATTAGCATTGCATCTATACCAAACTCAGTATTTAAGTAGATGCTTATAACATCTAAAGATTCTGATTTAGATGACCATACAGGCACACGTTTCAAAACGGTAGCGGCCCAGAAATGCTCAGATTCTTGTGGCCTCTTAGCGGTGAAGTTTCTAAACGGATTGTCACGAAATTTGGTATTATATATTCTTGACTCAGACTTTACTCTCGCTTTTCAAGAAAAAAATTATGAAAATCATTTAATAAAGACGAAAATCGAAAGAAAACTAGCAATAATTGTCGTTTAAGTAGCTACCAAAGTACTTGATAAGGGTTCCTCGGAAATTTGTAGCATTTCAATAGTATTCTTTACATCTGCGACAGAATTTTTTCAGAGGTTGGCTTTCGAATTTCAAAATGGTGGTATGGTCAGACTTCTGAAGTTTGAAAGCTTATAGAAGTATCAATTTTTTTTCGGTTTATACTAAGCTTTATACCAAGAGCGATGTTTGTGATACCGAATAATGTCTGAATTCTTAGTTTATTAAGCCATCAAGTCTTCGGTTCATGATTCTTAACGGATTTAAGTTAATTTGAAAAGGCCCTTATCTCAAATTTTATTCGACTATCAAATCATATATAAGAAAATCAAAGCACTCATTTTCTAGGGCTACAAAAGCCCATTGAAATCACGACCTTTGGCAGTCCATCTGTTTGTATGTCTGTTATAACAGTTTTCTTCGCGAACTAAAGAAGCTACAGTCATCAAACTTTGCGGAAAGGTCAGAACAAATGACAGTTGCACGTTTTATGCTGATAATTTTTTAAAGCATTTTTAGCGCGGTTTCCCATATAGAGGGACCTCCCTTAACATATTCTAAAAACTTGTTTTCGTCAAATTTAGTCAAGTGGGATGTCAAATAAAAGTTGTAATGAGATCTTTTCAGAACAGGTTATAAAACTACATCATAATTTTCGAAGTATGCAAGCAGCCTATTTGTTTATCGAAATTTAACGAAAATTTCAAGGAATTCACCTTTCCAACTGAGGGTACTAACTAAAACTCCACACCTACAGGAGCCAAGAAAAGCCCTTTCAAAAGCGTAATGTGTTTGAAGAATTTTTCAAAACGTAATATCAGGATGCCTATGTGATTTGAACCGATGAACTTCCATAAAAGTGACACGCTCTCCATTTCATTACCCGAACTCATAATCATGAAAAGTTCGCTATTTTTCATCCTTTTCATTATCGTTAAAGCAGGATGGACGACGGCATTTCAATACAATTTACGTAGTTTAAAATGAGTATTTGGAAACAAAACCCCATGTTGGTCTTGTAGTATTAAATGTAAACATTGGTCTAACCCGTCTTGATTTTACAATTCTTATGTAGTGATTCCATTAACGTCAAGATTAATTTTCAACATTGGTTTCGAAAAAAACACTTTAATATAGAAGAGTAATACCAGATTAAAACTTTTTCTTTGTTAACCAACTCTCTGAAGTTTCATAAACTCTAATCTCTAGATTGTTATACAAAAAATGCAATTCGATTGAATTTAAACCCTTTAATGGACGAAGGACGATGTTTGTTGAAAGCTGCAAATTGAAACTATTTATAGATGATCTTAAATTCAGGGTTTGAATTAACAGTTTTCTAAGGCCAAGCATCAGAGTAAAGTCAATGATCACTTTTTTATCCTACCGCCCGGAACTGGCCGCTGATTCTACACTGTGAATGAGAAATTAGAAAACCACGCTGTGTGTCTCAATCTAACTTACGGTGCGCCGATCCAGTCTAAACAACAATTTACGATACCAAAGAAGCTAAAAAGCTATATCTTGATACCCACGCTCAACAGAAAATATTCGGGGCTGTAGCTTGATACCTATCGCCCTCCTTGCTAGAGAGACAAACCCCTGACTGAACGATTGACAATAATCCTGGCTGCACGATACGAAGGGAAGAGGAACGTAGGAAGCCGTGGCTGAATCAAAGGCACGGTGGGACTGACTGCACGAGTTTGGTAGGTCACGGTCTCTTGATTGCATGTTTTGCGCTGGTGAAAAGGATGACGCCTGATAAGCATTTTATACAGGCAGCGCGGTGATCTCTATAAGAAAATAGAAGCGCTCTCTTCATATAGTCTAATCGGAGAAATTAAAACGATTGACAAATGGAGACATTATGCTCGGAAACTCCTCAATAAAAAAGTTAGTTTGAGCGGTGGGTTTATTGTGAGTGGAAAGGTCCCTTTTCTAGCAATCTCTCTCTCTTCTTCCCCCTCATCCTTACTGATAAAGTAATCCCTGCGAGGCATTGGAAAGCCGGGCTTAGTCCAAATGAATTTGCAAACAGTTCCAGGCTAGGTTCTCAGTTGACCGGGGAGTTCTTTAATGAGTAACCTATAAATTTTACGTTCCACACTCAGGGCATAACTAGCATTCACCTATCTACAACGAAAAGAAAAAATTTTTGCTTCATGGAAAAGTAAAAAAGATATGCAAACTCACACTATACTTTCATGCTGCAACTAAGAGAGCGAGTGATTCAACCGGTAACTCGTCTTTCATGCTGAGAAAAATCGCAAGAAATGCAATTAAATCAGTCAATTTTTGTTTCCAATCTACAAAGGTTGCCAAAAATACCGAAGAGCAAGCAGTCAAAATAGGCAAAAAATTGACTGCTAAACTCAAGATTGGTTTATAATATACGAGTAAATAAATTGTATGGCGCTGCTAAGGTGTTTGCATGTAATGGCCTAGATTTGAAGACGTGTCCTCAATTGAGTTAAGTAATAAAAACTTAAATTCTGATATTTGTAATCGAATTCATTTTCGCCTTCACAAAATACTCCAACTGAAAATAGAAAAAGACAGCTTCCTTTTAATTTTGTGTATTGTATTTATTTTTATTCTCGAAATCGATTTTCGACCGTAATCGTTCGGTCTTCTTCAGCGATTAATTTATTTTTCATCACATTCCTGCTTATATACTAGCTATGTTTAAGGAAATTTACTCTAGATCATTAAAAAGTAATTAGGGAAATTTGCTTAAGCTAATAAAAGGTAGGAAAGGTAATTTACAGAAGGGGTAGTTATAAAAATATTATTTTTACATGATTCAGAGAAGATATTATTATTTAATTAATTTAAATAGCCATGATCTGCAGTTTCCGTCATCCTGATTCATTAACTTTTTCCTTTCCCGGGTAATTGCCAGGCTTTCCATCACATCCAATTCACGTGTATCTCTAGCTTCCTTGATGACTACAGCGTCCTCCATTGTTATCTCGTGTCCCTTCGTGATAATATGTTCCGCTACCGCTGACTTGAAATTCGAAGTTCTTTCTTTCTTTCTTGCTGCTGCTGCTTCGCCTAGATGCTCCTTGATTCGCGTGCCGATGAGCCTCCTCGTTTGACCTATGTACACTTCTTCACAAGTGGGACATTCGATGCGATAGATACCAGATTTCTCGTGTGGTTCGCGCTTGTCTTTCGTTGATCCAAGAACGTTCTTGAGCTGGTTCTTGCTGCTGGATTCGATTAACCGTACAGAATTGAGCTGATTTATTCGCCGCTTGATCCGATTGCTGATGCCTTCGTGATAAGTTAGAGCCTTCCAGTACGTTCTTTCGGTATTCGCATTTGATAATGTTGATCGTCCCTGACGCTGTCTATTAATCTGGATCTTCTGTACCATTCTCCTAATCGTCGAGCCCTTGAAGCCGTTTAGTTTAGCTGTCTCAACAATGTACCTCATCTCCTTTTCCTTAGCTTCCTTGCTTAGCGGCAAATCGAGCATCCTGTGGATCATGGCTCTGTACGGAGAAACCTTGATTTG
The DNA here is from genome assembly GCA_963969285.1 of Odontomyia ornata. NCBI lineage: Eukaryota > Metazoa > Arthropoda > Insecta > Diptera > Stratiomyidae > Odontomyia > Odontomyia ornata. The sequence goes on from OZ017738.1 coordinate 81,740,467, forward strand.
CTGCGAATGATTTGATGTATTTGGAATCGTTCTTTGTGTGTGAGTTGCTTTCCGGTATACATCGAAAGTTATATTTGTTTGAGTCCTCCTTACTACTATATCTAGGAACGATAGTTTACCGTCTTTCTCTTCCTCCATCGTGAATACTATATTTTTGTGGGCTCCATTCAGGTCAGCAAGGACCTTCTCCACGTCACTCCTTTTCACATATGCAAACACATCGTCCACATATCGGACCCAATGTTTTGGTAACTGGCCTTTCTCCTGCAGTCCGTCTTCTAGTTTCGTCATAAATATCTCGCTGAAAAATGGTGAAAGTGGATTTCCCATCGCAACTCCGCCTTTCGTCTTATAAAATTTCCCCCGAAAGGTGAAATAATTTTCGATCATGCACAGTCTCGCAAGTTGGATATACTGCCTAGTTTTTATTTTCCAAGATAATGAGTTTTCTTGGTGGGAAAGCCATTCTTCTATATATCCCAGTGTCTCCATCACCGGAATACTCGGGAATAGAGCTTTCACGTCGAAAGACACCATAATTTCGTCTTGCGCTGGTGGGCCAAACTTCAGGATTTTCTCGGAGAATTCTTTGCTGTTTTTTACAGATCTACCATTCATTTGGGTCATTCCCTTAAATTCGTTCACCAACCATCTTGCCAGTTTTTGGGTCGGTGCATTCACGGCCGAAATAATCTCACGCATTTCGTTCCCCTCTTTATGTATTTTTGGCAAACACTTGATCCTAGGCAAAGTAGGGTTGCTCACTCTTACCTTCGTCAATTCGCCAATTAATGACTCACAACTTTTAATTGTCCTTTCGAATCTTTTCATGGATTCTTCTAACGGGCTCCGGCGTAGCTCGAAGAAATTACCGCTGCTTAGCTTTTGTATGACCGCCTCATCATACTTGCTTTTATCCATCACTACCACTGTGTTTCCTTTATCGGCCTTGACAAAGTGAACAGGTTTCTTCTTCAGTTTAGCAGCTATGCTCGCCTCTTCACTGTTTACCACCTTTTTCGCTCCCGAATGACGAAGGTAAGAGTGAGCAACCCTACTTTGCCTAGGATCAAGTGTTTGCCAAAAATACATAAAGAGGGGAACGAAATGCGTGAGATTATTTCGGCCGTGAATGCACCGACCCAAAAACTGGCAAGATGGTTGGTGAACGAATTTAAGGGAATGACCCAAATGAATGGTAGATCTGTAAAAAACAGCAAAGAATTCTCCGAGAAAATCCTGAAGTTTGGCCCACCAGCGCAAGACGAAATTATGGTGTCTTTCGACGTGAAAGCTCTATTCCCGAGTATTCCGGTGATGGAGACACTGGGATATATAGAAGAATGGCTTTCCCACCAAGAAAACTCATTATCTTGGAAAATAAAAACTAGGCAGTATATCCAACTTGCGAGACTGTGCATGATCGAAAATTATTTCACCTTTCGGGGGAAATTTTATAAGACGAAAGGCGGAGTTGCGATGGGAAATCTACTTTCACCATTTTTCAGCGAGATATTTATGACGAAACTAGAAGACGGACTGCAGGAGAAAGGCCAGTTACCAAAACATTGGGTCCGATATGTGGACGATGTGTTTGCATATGTGAAAAGGAGTGACGTGGAGAAGGTCCTTGCTGACCTGAATGGAGCCCACAAAAATATAGTATTCACGATGGAGGAAGAGAAAGACGGTAAACTATCGTTCCTAGATATAGTAGTAAGGAGGACTCAAACAAATATAACTTTCGATGTATACCGGAAAGCAACTCACACACAAAGAACGATTCCAAATACATCAAATCATTCGCAGCAAATCAAGGTTTCTCCGTACAGAGCCATGATCCACAGGATGCTCGATTTGCCGCTAAGCAAGGAAGCTAAGGAAAAGGAGATGAGGTACATTGTTGAGACAGCTAAACTAAACGGCTTCAAGGGCTCGACGATTAGGAGAATGGCACAGAAGATCCAGACTAATAGACAGCGTCAGGAACGATCAACATTATCAAATGCGAACACCGAAAGAACGTACTGGAAGGCTCTAACTTATCACGAAGGCATCAGCAATCGGATCAAGCGGCGAATAAATCAGCTCAATTCTGTACGGTTAATCGAATCCAGCAGCAAGAACCAGCTCAAAAACGTTCTTGGATCAACGAAAGACAAGCGCGAACCACACGAGAAATCTGGTATCTATCGCATCGAATGTCCCACTTGTGAAGAAGTGTACATAGGTCAAACGAGGAGGCTCATCGGCACGCGAATCAAGGAGCATCTAGGCGAAGCAGCAGCAGCAAGAAAGAAAGAAAGAACTTCGAATTTCAAGTCAGCGGTAGCGGAACATATTATCACGAAGGGACACGAGATAACAATGGAGGACGCTGTAGTCATCAAGGAAGCTAGAGATACACGTGAATTGGATGTGATGGAAAGCCTGGCAATTACCCGGGAAAGGAAAAAGTTGATGAATCAGGATGACGGAAACTGCAGATCATGGCTATTTAAATTAATTAAATAATAATATCTTTTCTGAATCATGTAAAAATAATATTTTTATAACTACCCCTTTTGTGAATTACCTTTCCTACCTTTTATTAGCTTAAGCAAATTTCCCTAATTACTTTTTAATGATCTAGAGTAAATTTCCTTAAACACAGCTAGTATATAAGCAGGAATGTGAGTAAAAATAAATTAATCGCTGAAGAAGACCGAACGATTACGGTCGAAAATCGATTTCGAGAATAAAAATAAATACAATACACAAAATTAAAAGGAAGCTGTCTTTTTCTATTTTCAGTTAAATTCTTCAACTTAACCTTTTTATTTGAGATTTTTACCAGTGGTATTAGATAGATGTTGTAGTATAATTGAACGTCATAGAAAAGTAAAATTGAGACTGACTATTTTTAACAGTTGTCGAGAAGTAGTTATAGAGGAAAAACTCGATATATCCAATACTGATTACTGAATGGCAAATTAAGTCATTACTATGGGCCAATTATATCAATATTGTTAACCACGTTAGGCTTCAACATAAATGATTGCAAGAATTTGGCAACAATAACTCTTACCTTGAGAACCCAGAACATTCTAGGCATAGAGTATAGCCCTGGCATAGGGCATAGGCATAAGAGACTTGTTATTCAGCTGAATAAAATATTTCGATTTTGTCAAATGATGATCAGGCCTATTATGATTTTAATAAGGAATGGTGAACTTTCTCATCATTCTTTCCACCCTAATTACTACTTATCGTTTTTTGTTGAAAAAATCGTAATCGGTAGGATTAAAAATATACGCTTAGTTTTGCTGTCAGAACAAGCTTTGAATCCCTGAATGTGAGAGAATAACTTGTAAATTTCTCTTGCTAGTCCTTGGTTCAAGTCCCGTAGGTAACAACGAGGTTTGTTTCGAGTAATTCTTCGCACGGACTATAAGTCCGTTCAGCTATGATGCGTACTGGTTTAAAATTAGAACGTACCTCAGCCGAATGAACGGACAAACTGCCAAAGCGTGGTACTTATTAAACCTTCAGCACTCACATTCGTCCAAGATGAGATATTCGTAACTATCTCTAAGCGAAAGCCCGTAAGGGGCTCAGTCGTTATTTAACTTATATGTAATAACGATATTTAATCGACACTCAAAACTAAAATTTGAAGACACTTCCAATATTGATACGCCACGGTAATCACAGAATTTTCCCTCCCCGGGTTGACATACTAAGCCGCCTAGCATGCAGTTGTATTGGGGTTCTTTCTAATGAACTCTTTACCCGTGCCGGGCCACATATATAAACACATATCGGGAAGGATGTGATGATTCGACGTATCTGCTATATTATAGCGAGACACATTGTAAAATTTTCGAAAATAACTTCAATAATTTGAGCTATGAAACAACAAATAAACAAGTCGAGTAAGCAGTAGACGGCCCTTACCAGAATATTTCGTATTTTTACTTCCCTTTGGACCCCCTGATTCAGTAATTTTATTGTTTCAGATTCTTGAGGCTATAACCAAAGCGTTTTCTTTGATACCCCCCACTCGACTACCTTTAATAATGAAATTTTTTTAGAGTCACCTGGGTGTAGAGGGAGGGAGTGTTCCTTAAAAACTTGTGAAATTTTGGATGACCTAAACTTTTGAGAGATAACCTCTTCTGACCTTTCCACAAAGTGTAAGTTTGTAGGTTTTATAGTTTCTAAGGAAACTGGCTGTGAGCTGTGATGCAAGGGCAGACAGAACGAAAAATTAGGTCTATTTAAAATTCGATCTACAAAGCACTAAAAAGACTTCATGAGAAACACCCATTTTCAGGGTTTGGAGAAAATAATTGGCGCAGAGTATCTCATTAAATTGGTACATGCCTTTCAGTTCTTGCATCAAAGCAATTTTTTTGTAGGAACTAAAGAAGCTACCTTTCTGATCAGATCAGGAATAGTGACCTTATATAAATTTTTTTGTCAAATATTTTTGAAAATAAAGGTCTCCCATTGTAAAAATTTAGAGTAGGATATTGAATGAAAAGTTTTCTCGACATCTATGCATATCAAGTTTTAACATTGCATTATTAATAAGAAGATATGCAGGAGAAAAGAAACTTAGATAAGTTAATCGGCAAACTCCTCCGTATCTTACCGGTGAAATCTTACTTAGGCACTCCGAAGCCTACCGTAAAAAAGGAGAAGAGAAACAGCACGAACAAATTATTCTGGCTTTTACACGATTAAAACTACTATATATGAAATTCGTCTAAAGGATTTGTTTTGTTCTAGGGATACTTACTGGAACAGAAAATAATACCAGTAAATGCAATGCAATTTTGTTTAGCAACTAAATCACAATAAAATACTGGAAAAATCATTTGAGAGTGCATAGCCATTTAATGTCTTTTACAGGTTGTTGAAACAATTAAACCACTATCATTAGAGAATATCACAGCGTCAATTTCTTTACCCATAAGGAACTGCCTTCCATTTAGTTTGTATCAACGTTTGGTAGTAGTTGAAAGAAGGTATTATTGATGAGACTGAATTCGGTGGACACTAAATAATCGAAGACTAAGCTTTTATTGTATTTTCGAGGGTGCTTCGATAACTTCTTAGCCTCAACTCCCGTTGGTGCCACTATTGCAAGAGAGATACACTATCGTGTAATGCATTCTCATAAACGGCTAGTGTTAAAATTTCAGCCGAATCGGACTCGTAGTTTTGTTTTGACCCCATGTGGAAACGGATGGGTCCGCAAATTTTAGAAAAATGGAGAAAGAGCAATATCGGTCACTGATTCGTTTTTTGTGTTTAGCAGGAAAATCCCGCAGCGAAACCAAAGAGCGTTTGGATGCTGTCTACGGTGTCTGCTCCGTAAAACATGATTCAACGAGTTTCAACGTGATCGCATGTCAGTTTTTGATGAACCACCTCCAGGCGTCCCGAAAAAGGCTACCTCGAGGATAACGTGACATAAATCCACGCTCTCGTATTGGCAAACTCAAAAGACCGCATGGCTCATATCCTGCATGAAATTTTGGGCATGGGAAAGCTTTCGGCGCGATTTGTGAGATCACTTCAGAGCAGTGTTTGACGCTGTTTAAGCGCAATCCGAAGGAGCATCGATTCGTGATGGTCAATGAAACATAGCTTCACTGGTACACATCAGAGACTAAAGAGTAGCCAAAACAGTAGGTTTCACCTAGCGAACCTGCTCCGAAGAAGGTGAAAACTGTTCTATCGACAGGGAAGGTGATAGCCGGTGTTTTCTGGGACACAAGATGTGATCTGCATCGACTACCTGGAGAAGGTCAAAACGTTCGCAGAAAAAAACCCTATTTGGCAGCATGACAACGCACCGGCTCACACCTCCGCCTTCGCCAGGACCACCGCTGTCTCCAGATTTGGCCCCGAGCGATTTCTTTATCTTTCCGAACTAAAAAGAGTCACTCGCCGGACAAAAATTTGAGTCGAATGAAGAGGTCATCGCCGCCACGGAGGTTTTTTTTTGCAGACCTCGAGAAAACGTTTATTTTCAGACTGGTTAAAGAAGTTGGAGCATCGCTGAGTCATGTGTATAGAGCTAAAAGGAGATTTTGTTGAAAAATACGAATAAATTGCCACTATTCCAAAATTTCGTTTTTCGTCTGTAGGCTAAGTACTTAGCGGACCGCCCTTTTAAATGACAGTGGTAAGCGAAACCGTATGAATAAAAGAAAGCTCCTCACAAGCCCAAACTCAAGGCGTGACGCAAATTACATGAGCATCAACCTTGTTATATAGTATTATTCCAACTTAATTGATACTCCAGAACTGACAGCCGCTTTCATCCCTTTATATCTTAGCTAAATGCTAAATATGTTTTAGAAAGTCACCAAAGTTTATTTGGCTGCGCAAACACCTGCATACAATCAAGGCCTTTAGCGATTGCCCAGAGTGCAGATTTTGAAAAGAAGCGGAAAAGCAGGGTGTCACGTTTTTTCTTGAAATATAGTCTTGGGCGTAATACTAGTAGACCGGATTGGTGTCGACTTTTACTCTGTACAGCCTCTGTAACTATTACTACTGGTATTTGAAAACCGAAAGCAAATATTTACTCATCCTAAAAAACTATTAATGGAAAACCCGACTCCAGTACCGTGTTTTTTTATTTGGTCCCAGAACCGATCGTGGGAATTTCAGTAAGCCCCGGTACTAACACCTGTTTTTCAGTACTGGTACTGGGAAAAATCGGCGCTTGGTTAAAAAATGCGGATACTAGTACTGGTAAACTGACTCAGAGTTAAGAACGGATATTGCAAAAATCACATGTTTGAAGAAAACTGATTCTAATACCGGAATTGGAAAACTGATTCATGGTTAAAAGGATTGGCATGTGGCTAAGAAAAAAAACTTACTACAATGATTCCCTGTGCGTAACAGTATATCCGATTTGGTACCGAAAGAAAACTTGAATTTGGCACTGCCACGTGTAGAGATACTAAAGATGACTCAAAGGAGTCGAAATGCGACTACTCACTTAAAGAAACAAGGCCCGCCGGCTTTTCAGGAAAAAAGAGAATTGGCCTGTGGATATCAAATAAACAAAATAATTGAGCAAATGAGACTTTTCAAAAGAAATAAATAAGTAGCGCAATGAGTTACACAAGAAAACATTTATTCAAACTGAAATGACACAGATAGAGTACATGTAAAGAATTAATAATTAATATGGACTAACACGTCCGGGCGTTAATGACGCATGACGAAGTGCTCGTTTTGGAATTCGGATGTATATTTGCTAGTTGTAATTGTCCGCGAAATTTTCACGTCAAATTGTGATCACCACATCGCTATTTACAATGGCGCTATCGATATGTGAAATTCTGCTCAAATTATTTCCATACCATCGAATGAAGAGCGAATATAAATTTTTGTTTTGACCAGAAAAATTTTTACTGGGACTGCGAAGTATATGGTGACAATTGTTTATTCCATGCCAGACTCGCATGAGTGGTTTAAACGAATCAAAGAAGATCGACAAGCATCCCGGTCAGAAAATTTCGTGATTACGCGACGTAGCATTGAAATTGTGAGTGAATTTAAAAAATAAATAATCCAAAATCTTCGTTGCGATACATAAAAATGGAATCGAAAATATCAAAAGGTTCAATTCATCGCACTTTGACCGAAAAATTAGCACACAGGAAGGTTTGTGCCGTGGAAATGGCAGCCTTTGCACGGTAATGTGCCAGCCCATCTTTCGACGCTTATTGATGTGTTTTTACCAAAAATAAATAAATATTGATGAATTTTTATAAAAATAAATACAGACATAATTGTTGGGTGAATAAATTGAGCCTGCCTTTAGGGATCGTTTAATGTTCTTTTCAATCAGAGAATGGACATTGTCGCCTTCTTTTTGGGTGTGGCCACTTACCAAATACTTGTGGGAAATAGATTCAATACCTGCGTACTTAGCGATAGCATAGAAGTATGCTGCCAATATAAATTGATTTTTTTGTTGTCCTACACAATTGTCCGAATACAAGACAACTTTCAAATCATTACCATTGTAAGATTCACTTTTTAGCTTCAGAGACTGAAGCAAACAGGTACCGATCTCATTAGGCCCTCCTTTTCCTTGTCCTTCATGCCACATAAAACAGGTAAGTGGCCTTTGTTCTTTTTCTGCCAGGTCACAAACAGTAAAGCTGTAGGTTGACAGTTTTGATCGGTAGTAAAATATAGATACATCTCCTCTTGGGGTCGGCAATGCGGCCTGTAAGTCGAAACAAGCAACAAGGTATAAATGGTTCTCGGCAAGCTTCCCTTTAATTTACAATTTTTCTTCTCTGCTTAATACTTTTTCTGTCTGCTGTCGCAAATAGCTTTCTTCCAATATTTTCTTTCCTTCAGCATCAGCGTTTTCGTACTCAACACATTTCTGGCACTGATCCTTTTTAGGAGGGAAAACGGACAAATTAAATTCATTGTTAAAAATGTTTCTATACGTCCCAAACACAGCGATGTTTTTGCTTTAAGCTTCATAATCAGCTTTGTAGTCACGGTATAGCTGCGCGATAGATTTACCATCTTCAATAAACTCTTTTTCAGTGTGAGCTCTTAATTATGTGTATAGAAGAAATATGTGCTCTCACTTCATTTTTCACGCAATCTGGTAAGGCTTTCTTCATGTGTTTTCCCAACATATCTTCAAATATGCCTTCTTTTCTTTTTGCTATAACGGTCCTTATGAACCAATTAGTCACTCCCAAGATTGAAATAAAAAATAACTTGCAGACCCTGACTTTACTGGCATCTTTAAAAAGATAATACGCACTATTTTTGGATCGTGCCGCTTCTCGTCGATATTTATAATTCACTTCTTCCATGAGAGTGTCAAAAAACACTCCCTGATTATTGATATCAGCCAGATTCCAGTATTTTTCGAATATTTCCAATCGTTCATTCTGCGAAAGTTTCGCGCAACATTTAAATTAACAACTGTCATTACACGGATCCTGCATTTGTCTAGGTGGTACCAATTTTCCAGTGCTTGCTGTTTTGTACGCTTTTCCGCTGTTCCTTAATTGCATGATGGTATTTCTTTTCCATTTCATTGGCTTAGCGTTATTTTTCTAGTTTTCTTTTCTACCTTATCAGTTTCATCCGTCTTACGGTTTTTTGTCACTTTGAGCGTCATCCGAAGGTACAGAAGAAATGGTTTCCAATACGTAATTGGGGTCTGCTATAGAATCATCAGAAGAAAAATCTGAACCGGTATCTTCATCATTAACAGCTGACAATACGTTTTCAGCATTCGATGGTCCTGAAGTTACATTTCAATTCCTAGCATTCTCAACATTTTCTCGCTTCTCGGCTGCATTTTCGTTTCTAGTCGCAAAAAATATACACTGCAATACGGCTAATCTTCTAACTTCCTATGTATTCTTTTACATCAAAATGGCTTAACATGAAACATGCCTAAACTGCATAAAATATGCATTTCAAAATGCCTTTCATTTTAGGTATGCTATAGTGGCACAATGCAAAATGTGCCAAAATAACTTTACATAAAAAAGCAACATTCGGTTTTCTGCTAATCTGTACTGGCATATTGTAAATTGAGCCGCTTTGTCTAGAAGAAAATAAGACAATATAAACTCAACTTACTGGTATTTCTCAAAATCTGCCGATATTGCATTCACTTCTCACTAAACACGTGTCGAAATGCCGATGTCTTAGAATGCACTGATAAGTTATGCTACTATAGACTTGTTTGAATAGAGAAAACATGTATACGCAATAGTGGCACAAGTGCCACCTGGCGGCTTATTATTGAAGTTTCTTAGTGCCCATTTGTTGTTCATACTACAGGGTATGCTACTGGAAGTATAATTAACGATATAACTAAAATTTTGTGATTTTCGAAGATGTGCCACCATAGTATTTTGTGAGCGATTGGTAGCCCGCACGGGGTAGTGGTTAGAGTGCTCGCTGCGTAAGCCGAAGGTCCCTTGTTCAATCCCGTTGGTGACAAGTTTTTTTTTGGAGGGATTCTTTGGACTGACTATAAGTCCGTTCAGTTATGATATGTACTGGCAAAATCAGAACGTATCTCGGCTGAGCGGACGGATCAACTGCCAAAGCGTGTTACTGACCATATCACCTTCTTGAGTGCCGATACATTCGATCAAGATGAAATACTCTACCTATCTTTAAATGAAGGCTCGAAAGGGGCTGTTGTGCTAAAGCAAAAAAAAACGATAATGGGTTTAAATTTCTTGAAAGTTCGCCGTTTCATAAATGGCTTAGTCTAAAAATATTTCCTTAGTGAAAATCTTCAAAACTAAAGTTAAACTGTTTCAGAATAATTGTCCAAAGACACCTGTAAAACAATTAGAATACATTTACGTTTACTTAGTCGTGAAAATTTATCTAATCACTGAAACCACAATGGTATGGTTTTAATTTTCCATTATACTCGTAAAGCTAGGGGTCGATTATAAATTAAAATTGCCGCTGAATATATGAACTAAATAAAGCAACAACGGAAGTACACAATTGAAATACAAATCATGACATAATCCTCAACTAAAATAGATCATAACTGTATAAGCACGTAAGACGCTTAAAGTTTATGCGAATAGTATGTTTATCTCGAAGAAAATATCAAATATAAATTAGATTTATTTCAATTTCAACGCCTACGCCCGTTTTTTGTCGCAATAAACTCACAATACAGCATTATTCCAATATTCATGGGGAAGCATGTGTGATGCTTAACCCGATACATAAATTCTATGCAAATTTAGTAATTAAGTAGGCAAAAAATAAGGTCAGGTTTATTGTTTTTTGAATAACAGAACGTTCTATCTGTTTTGTTAGTATAATTAAGGTTTTTATGAAGAATTTAATATTCCATTTTTGATAAAAAATATTAAGACAAAGCTGCCAAAACGTTCAAAATAAAATTTTTAACAGTAAGTTGCAGTTATTAAAATTTCAAGGCATATTGAAGAAATCACGCGTTATTAAAGACAACGCATGACACAAAACGATCTTTCCGGAAGATGTAACATTAAAATAAATAAATTGTCCCATTTCCTAGTTTTTTGAATGTAAATGTGTTTTGTAGTAACTAAATTTTGAATACTTATTAACTAAATTAAGAAATGTTTATGATCTTTCCGCTTTTGTTTTTCCAACTGTTTTTCTGATGAGCAACCATAAACAGATGAAAATTACTTTCAGCCAAACATTCATTTTTAACAATGGAAAACTAACCAACGCTCACCAAATATAATTGTGGATTTGCTTTCGATACGTGCATTATACTCGTAGATGTGTGTGGTTTATAATTTGGTGTGTACAATATTGAAGAAATCTTGTATTTATAGAAATTTTCTTTCCATTGAAAATTATAATAGGTTGCCCGTAAATTGGCTATGGTTGAAGCCGATCTTGAAAGAGCAGAAGAGCGTGCCGAAGCTGGTGAAGCGTATGTTGATTACCTTTTGTTGAATAAAAATTGTTATCGTTTTTTATCTAGCATGTGGTTGTTATATATTTTAATTTTCCTTTTACCATGAATTTCGATCTCATTCATTTGAAACTGACATACCAATTCATGGATTTCATTCATATGTAATTACATTTTAACATGCAATATCATTTGTTGATTTTCGTGTAGTTTTTAAAAATTAATATCAATCAGTTTTCAGGACAAACTTATTACTTGTGTGATATTTTTAAATGTGCTGCTAGACTTAAGCAATAAAATATTTCAACAAATTTTTGATAAAAACCAACAATATCCTTAGCTAGCTAGCTTTTATTATGCATGAATCTAAATATCTTAACATATTATCCAGGAACCAAAACTAATATTGTTTTTTCTTTCATATTTTCAAAATTTTTGCAAAAATCAAAAAAAAATGTTGCAAAATATCCTGATATGATGGATGCTGTGTGTTATTTTGACCTACCTGATTGATAATTAAATTTGTTTATTGCTAACAAAATCCAACATCAATATTGTTGTGTGTGTTATTGCTGTGCTGCATCGACTAAACAAAAAAAAATAAAAATAAAATATGCTGCAAACGTTAAACTACGGACTCACCTCGTGCAATAATAAACGGATTTGCACACATTAATCGCCTTGCTATGCAAAAATCACGAAAAATAAAACAATACCTAAACGATGACAGGTTGCCCGCAAACTTGTACTAATGGAACAAGATTTGGAACGTTCAGAAGAAAAAGTTGAACTTAGTGAAAGGTTTGCATCGTTTTTTTCTATGTTTTGTTTCTTTTTTAGATTTTTTTTCTTTTGATGTTTTTGAAGCTTAAATTAACATTTAAATATGCAGTAGATAAATTTTATGTTCATTTGTTAGCAGGAAATATTCTAATTTTATTTAAATTTGAGAATAATTTTGTAATTTTTATTGTTTTCACGACATTTAGGTTTTCAAAATTACAAAAATATATTTCCTGCTAACTGGTTAAATTTTATAGAAATTTTTTCTGTATATTTTATTGAAGGATAATATTATATGAAACTTTTTTATCTCAATTTTTACAGCAAAATTGTAGAACTTGAAGAAGAACTCCGCGTCGTAGGTAACAACTTGAAATCTCTTGAGGTTTCAGAAGAAAAGGTGGGTATTAGTTTGTATGGGAAATTTTTTGGCAATAATAAAGATTAATGGAAAAATGAATATGAACCTTAGAAGGAATAATATTCAAGCCATTATCTTCAGTTTGAAAACGAAAAGAACAATTTTATTTCAAATCCTATTCTTGATTGTATTGTTGCGATTAAGAGGTCAGCAGAATTCGACCGGGCACTAATCACTTAACAATTGGCAGGTAAAAATGTTTGGCTATAGAAGTAAATATAAAATGCTACGACATCGCGAATACTACGGAAAAGTTAAACATGCTAACATGTTTCAGAGAGAGTGATGGGGCTAGCCGATCCCCCAACTTCAAAGCCGTTCTCAAACGGAACGATTTAGTGATATGATTATGAATTTGCACTTGTGATTTTGAGTCTGTTCTGGTTGTCCCTCTGTAGTTTGATATTTTATTGTGAATGGGGTATATAAGGCGTTTTCCCACCCAACTGCCATCGTTTCTTGCTCCCACTCACAACCAATACATGATTTTTCCCTAAAATATTAATCATGCCTGCCATTAGAAATTCCGCATGGATCCGATCGATATTTGGTACTTTATTGAATTTCAAAGTCGCTGGTATGTCTAACTTCGTACAATTTTGGGGGATACGTCGAAGTACTATCACCGTGGGAGTTAATGAGTGACGATTTGCAAAGTGTACATGCATTTCTATTTAGCATTTAATCAAAGTTCCTTTGACCATTTCTAACCCGTTTTTCATGCTCCCATCAACCTCGCTACCCATTGTGGTAGTGGGCGCAGTTTGACACCGGCTATTGTATTCCCTGCACCTTAAAAAGCGGTCCAGACCTCCTTGATAGACTTGATATTACAAGGTGCTTTCCAAAATAAACGACACTGAGCTAAAATAGAAACAACAGGAGCTTTGTTCTGATAAATTCGAGTTTATTTATTCAAAATAGTCTCCTCCGGCCTCTATACACTGTTTTGCTTGATCCCAAAACATTTCGAAAGAGTGTTTCAGGTCATTGGCCGGAATATCCTTCAGGATGTCGGTACAAGCCTTTTGGATGCCCTCCACAGACACAAAGCGTTTTCCCATGACCCAATGCAATTTTCCGAATAGGTAGAAGTCACCGCGAGCCATATCAGGCGAATAAGGTGAGTAATCGATGGTTAAAATGCGATTTCTAGTCAAAAAATCAGTCACATGAGTGGATCGATGAGATTTTACATTATCATGCAATAAGCGCCAGCTTTCTCCGTCGCGGTATTCAGTTCGAATTCGACGAATGCGATGCAATAAATGTTTCAAAACGCCAAGATAGGAAATTGCATTGACGGTTTGGCTCGTTGGCCCTAACTCCTTGTGGACAATTCCCTTGGAATCGTAAAAACTTCTCAACTTCTCAATATGCAATTTTTTGGGTGGTTGCTCGCCTGGGGCCTTCCATTCGGCACTTTGACGCTTGGTTTCGGGTTCCTATTGAAAACACCATGTTTCATCACCAGTTACAATGTTATAAAGGAAGTTCTCGCCTTTTCTCGCCTCTTTAATGATGTCTTTCGAATGTTGAATTTTGAGCAATTTTTGGTCATGAGTTAACTTGTGCGGAACAAAACGTGCACAGACCTTTTGTAAGCCCAAATGTTCGGGTAAAAATCGATAAATCGATGTTTTGGAGATATTCAACTCCGATTCCATGAATTTCAACGATGATTTTGGCTCATTTTTGATAAATTCAAGCACAATTTCGATGGAGTTTTCGGTGATCACTGATTTTGGGCGGCCCGTATGTTCATCGTCATTTATGTGCTCACGACCATCTCTGAAACGTATAAACCACTCATGAACTCTGGCATGAGTTAGACAATCATCGCTATAAACTTTTTCATCAATTCTAATGTTTCGGTAAACGTTTTACCGTTTTTAAACCAAAATTTGATGTTAGCTCTTTGTTCGAAATTCATTTTTGTACCGATGACACAAACATACTGTCACCTTAAGCGCAATAACTTCGAATGTCACCAAACTTTCACTCGAAGTCAGGGAGGGGCGTAAATTTCCAACGCACTATCTCATTCACAGATGGCGCCACCAAGAGTCTCGTTTATTTTGGAACGCACCTTGTACGTTCAAGCTCGTACGTACACCTGATTTAATTATGTACCAATTATAACTGGGTTGTCTCATAATCCAAAAAAACATAATCACCAAAATAAATTCATTTTAAATAAATTCCCATGTAGGTAGCCCATGCGGTGAATGTGACATGCAACTCTTTATTTTTCAAAATCTGCATAATTTGTGCCAATATTAGGTTGAGGAAAAAGAAATCCATTTTTTTACGTGAACTCCAAGACTTTATTTAACATGCTTCGGATTACAAATTTCTGGTGAAGTATGTTCCGTTTTGTTCGATAATTTCTTGCCATTTTAAAAGTAGCTTCATAATGTCTATCTCATAGGAGTCTTGGTCCCTATCGGCGAAAAAATCTAGCAACATTTTTGCTAAAAGCCAATGTAAATGCGGATATAACTTCAGAATATTGCCACTGAGGAAGGAGACAATTAGTCCCCGAAATATTGCTATATGAATTAGTCCCCGAAATATTGCTATATGAATATGAATAGAAATGAAAAATAAAAATAGTGCTTGTTATAGAACAGCTTAATCTTTTATTTATCTAGCAATTGTTTTTCACCATGTTCTCTTATTGCCAATTTCTTATCACTAAGGAAGTTTTGCAATGCAGTCGATTGGTGCCAGGTCCGGACTATATGGTGGCTGCATTAAAACTTCCCAACCAAGCTCCTGGCCTGGCGTTGTCCTGATGGAACACAACAACTCAACTCTGGCCATTTGTGATCAATCGCTAGCTTCAAACGATCTAGTTGTTGGTTGTAGAGGTCTGACTTTAGTGTTTGGCAAAACGGATGCAACTCATGATCCCTTTCCAATCCCGCCAAATGCACAACAAAACTTTTCTAGCCGTTAGCCCTGGTTTGGCCACCATTTGAGCTGCTTCACCACGCTTAAACTGCGATTGTTTTCGCAAATGTTGTCGTATATGACCCATTTCTCATCCCCAGTCACCATCCGTTTAAGAAATAGGTAGATTTCATTCCGTTTGAGCAAGGCTTCCCAGAAGAAACTACGATACATTTTATCCATCATGGATAATTGAGTCGCACCCAAACATAATTGTTTTCTGGTCAATCTTTAGCTCCTAATACACCGGTCAACTTTGATCATTTCTGTAATTATATCGACATTTTCGACGGTAGGCCTACCTGTGCGAGGTGCATCTTTATCATAAAAATTACCTGAGGAAATCGACAAAACCAAAATTACACGTATTATTGTATACAATACAAACTGCATCGAATTTTCTCCTTTTTGACTTCCATTTTTAACACCCGGTAACACAAAAAACAGCAATCAGTTCTGATCTCTTTCAAAAATAGTACCATAAACTTAAGCATAATCATTTTAAAAATCTGTCAATCAGTATGTGCTTGTAAATAGTGACCTATTGCAGTGTTAAAAAAGTCCTTATGGTCCAGCCCTTCAGAGAACGTAGACTTTGACGAAAATTTCAGTCCCCTGCATTCACACAATTTCGATGTCATTCAATCCGGCTTGGTGCATTGTACGAGTATATTGTATTGTTCTGGAGGTTTGTGCGAAAAATTCTTATTTTCCTAGATAATGAAAGATTAAAACCGGCATGTTTCTCATGCCAATAACATTTGATTCCTCAAATCATCACCATGTAGGCAACATTCCGACCAGCCACTATCTGTGGGTATCTTTGTATTTAATTATTTCAAAAACTAAAGACTTATCACAGAAACGTCTAGAACTATCACAATTTTTCCGCATAAGACACGACAACGTCTTTGAAGGTATTTCGCCACCCAACAAGACTACTGGTAGGAAACACTACCAGTTAATACATTTTTAACAAAAAGATGCCAGCCTTTTACAAACCCTCTTTGCTCCTGGATGATAAAGCGTAGTCCTGTACTTTTACAATCCAACAGCTTTGAGAGTTCGTGGAAATAGCTGATTCGAACTGTGTGCCTTGGTCAGTGAAGATGACCTTTTGTGGTCCGTAACAAGCTACTGAGTTGAACGACTCCTAGCTGCTTGGTCCTATAGAAGTATGATATGACATTTAACAGACACCATCGCGAAAATCTGTCAAACAGTAACGAAACCCTTTCCACGGAGCTAATAGTCCAGGGATATCAATGTACATATGTACAATATATTTTTCCAAAACATTTAGCAGACCAAAGGAAAGGATACAAGTTGTTATGCCCTATGCCTACCCACATTTGAGCTTTAGCATGGAATACACTATTGAATCCAGAGTTGGGTGTCCTTGCGCTTATTCAGCCAAGCAAATTTTTTGCTTGCTCCTACGTCAACTATGGCGCGACATACCAAGCCGGGCCTTGGCCTCCAGGAGCAATCTCCTCCAATCATCACGGTTCTGTGACCTTGGTAAAAAGACTGGTTTTCCTGTTTTTTTCATCATCGGTTTTTTAAGCAAATTTGCTAGATAAAAAAAATCAAAATTAAGTATATAATTTTTACTTTCCATTAATAAATTTTAAGAAAAAGCGGTTTTTCGGTATTTTTCTATGCACAATTCAGAATGAGCTGAAGTCTACTTCATCTTTGTGTTGAAAACAAGAGACTGACGTGTTGAAATGCAGGCCGATAGCTTACTGGTTAGCTAAGTCATTATTTACAGTATAAAGATGAAAGGTCCCTCAGTTCAGTAGCCAAGCATTTTGCATTTACTATGACCATGTGCTAGCTTCTCTTCGCACTCGACGTAAAGTTACCCGCATCGAAACGAAAAATAAAAAACCAATAACAAGAACCAATCAAACATCGAAATTTGGTTTGCTCTGGTTTCGGTGGTTATTTATGCTGCCTAATTAGAGATGGCGCATCCTTGTTAATAAAACTGTTTTCCGGTTTTTTATCTTCAGTATTTTTCTGTTTGTGTCCGTTTTACCCGGTTTTTGGATTTAAAGAAAAAAATCGGTTTGAACCGGGAGAAAAGTCTCCGGAAAAAACCGGCTTTTCGTACTTAAAAAACCAGTTTTCGGTTAAACCAGTTTTCGGTTAAACCGGTACGGTTTTTCCCAACCCTACTGTGAATCCGTTCGCAAGTAGGTAATTCCCAGCAAGGATCTGCTGTCAGCTTCTTTTATGTCTTCCCATCAAGTCCTCATTATTCCCGCTAGGCGTCTACCTTATGTTCTACCCTTTGAAATCCTTTTGGATAGTCAGTTTTCTACGAATTATTCTACATGGCCCGCCGATTGCAATTTCCGTAACTTTACACAAACAGATACAGGTGGCTCGTTAAAAAATTCATACAACTCATCGTTGCAACGTTGTCTTCACTCTGTTCCTTGTTTCACTGGGCTGTAGATTTTCCGAAGCACTTTGCGTTCAAATATATCCACTGCCTTTTCGAATTGGGTCTTCAGGGTCTATATTTCACTTCCATATAACAGCACAGGTTTGACTAATAATTTGTACATACCGAGCTTATTTTGCCTGTGCATAACTCTGGACCCTGGAATGGGAAGTATGGAATAATAGGCCTTATTTGCGGCGTCCTTTTCGGCGCTTCTTCTATTCAAGTTGGCTCCAAAATACGAGTAGATAAAATCCTCCACACTTTCAAGGTTCTAGTCTTCTGCGGTCACGTTTTGTAGGACTGGAGTGTTCGTTCTCGTTTGAGTCATGAATTTAATTTTAGTTTCATTAACTCGTAGGCCAATTCGGTTATGTTCAGATTCTAGACTCAAAAATGCTCCTTTGGTATTCGAGATTGAACGTGACATAATACTGACGTCAGGTTTGCTTCAGATTCTAGGCTCAGAAATGCTCCTTTGACATTTGGGATTGAACGTGCCATAATATAGATACCATCAGCATATGCTACCAATTGTGTGAACTTGAACATTAGTGTACCAGAGGCGTCAGCTGATGTCTCCCTGATGATGTGTTCAAGCGCAATATTAAAGTGCATTGGGGCAATCCCATTATTTAAAGCCAGATTCCATTATGAAGCTATTCGATATAAGGTATGAACATCGTTTTCTGAGATTTGATTTCATGAACGGTCTGATCTAATTCGATGAAAAATCACAATAAAGTCTGTGAATGCAAAACCTTAAAGCTTGTGGTCCAATGTTATCATGAAGTCCACATCTTCTAAGATTGCTTAAATTGACGAAAGCTGCTGTGTGTATAGCGGTAACAACTGACGATCGTACCTACTGTAATTGCTTTCGGCAGAAGTTAGTTTCCTTTGAAAAATACGATAAGTTACCGACCATCACCTTGTGTTTTTTTTTTGTTTAAAGACAACACCAATTGCTATGTTTTTATGACTTCGTTACGAAGTGGCTCTCCAGGTTGTAGTAGTGCTCCAAAAGTTAATCTCGGGGTAGGCAATTTTGCATTCAATGAAGGCCTTCGCGACTTCTGGAGTCCACTGAACGTGCGTTTCTTCATCTTGTTTGGAACCGCGCAAGTAGATGTTTAGCAGTGCTTGGATCTTCGCGGTGTTTCGTGTAAACCTCCTTAAACGGTCTGAGAAAATGACGAAGATCCTTTATCATATTTGGACGTTTGTAGTTTACAATAGCTTCCATAGGTGAAGCAGGAGGTATTACTTCACTTTTTTAATTGTGTGGCCATGGTGTTCATCTTATTTTACACCAAATGTACATTAACTACCATACCATTATTTTTTAATTTAAAACCGTACGCGATGGTTGAGTTGTTGCTCTTGTGTTTCGGATGCCACTAAAATGTCAATGTTCGTAGGAACAAAATTGAGACTTCTCAGTTCATGACAGTGAACCTGAATAATCCGAATGGTACCATTGCAGCAGTTTTTAGACTATCCGCAATGGCCTGTAACGATGCCTTTGATGCGGCGTATTGAATATCTGGCAGGTAGAGGGCGGTAGTTACCGCATGCATGCTCTATTTTTTTGGTACCGATGAACTATTGAAAGGGTGACAGTAATTCTTCTTCTTCCGCTTTCGTGATCGTGAGTTTCTTTTGGGCTAATCTGCGGGGACGTTGGATTATTAGAGGACCATTTATTATCCCTTTTTGCTTTGGGGCTCATGATATTTAGATAACCTTTAAGATAGCTATGATAACGGGACTTTTAGGTAAGTTGAGAGATTTTCTTATCCTACAGTTGTTGTAATAACGTGAAGAAACCTTAGTTAATGGATCTGTCATGCGCCGATTTTTAATATTGACCAAGACTTGGAAAATATTATTCTCGAAGTCGTACATTAGTATATTTAATATTTCTTTGCTTTTTATACAATCGAAATCAATTCTTTATAGGCTCCAATGTCGATAAAAAATGTAGGCCAATAGTTCAATTAAACATATGAAAGCGAATTTTCGTGGGAATCCTGTGGGATGCTGAATCCAAGAGACGCATAGTTAGTTTTCCGGCTGACGACTGCTTTTGTATGCACAGGCTTGCCTACAGTTTTGCGCTGCAGCATCTATTTTGGCGTGGTAGAAACAAAATAATGTGTTGAAACACAATATTGTGTCTTCAATTCTTCATCTAGAACATTTTCATGTTTAAGAGCTTTTATAGCGGCGAGATCGACTATATGTCCGACAGTGCTAGTTTTGATTGCTTTTTAAAAGCTTAAATTTAATTCAAATGTCTGCAAACAATCCACTAACTGAATTGCCTTGTCATCTGCAAGGAGGAAGCTGATCTAGTATATGGCTCATGCACTTCCAAAATTTTATCTGCCATATGCTCTAGCTGTGACAGGTCCAAGGTTTCGAACATATTCAGAATTACTTAAACCTATGCTGAAAGTCGTTGCTCCCAAAGTGATTTTAAGAATATTAGAGCAACTTGGTTCCTTCTTGTCGCCGCGTTCGAGGCCTACTACTTTTCGCGAAACTCAGCTTCTTCGAAAATCGAATATGTACTGATCAACCTCGACTTGGCTTATTATATTTTTCGGTATCAAGGGGATTGTCAACGATATCCGAAATTCAGGCTAAGGCTACCGGGCGAAGCTTACTAATCATTTCATCGATCTCATTTTCACCTTTTGCGATAGGAAACATTCTTAAATGCGCCTGGATTTGCGCAAACTATAGCGAGCAACGCGTTTCATAAAATGACGGCACTCAAAAAAAAAGTCACTACGCTAATTTAGCTAGCTTGTTATGATCCATCAGTTTTTGCGCCCAGGAATTCGCCTAAATTATTTAACGCAGGCAAACTAATTCCTTCGCCAGATACCTTTTTGAATTCCTCATGTACGCATATTAAATACTCATATACTGATTACCCCAAAATTTCCAGCAATAAGGCCAGTAGATTAGTTTGGCTCATCCTTTCTAAAGGCTGTGAGTTATGTTTAAAAATAATTGAACATTGAAGCGATGCTGAACCTCTAGCCTTCCAGCTGTGAGTTTGGGGGCCGTGATTTTAAGCCTGGAGTTGCTCCGGTCATACTTCCAATCAATGTAAGTGTCATTTGTGATTCAGAGCGGATCACGCACATTTACCTGCTTTCGGCAGCTTTTATGAGAGACTTGTCTTCCAGGGATTTTTTTTTTCAGTTAGTAAATAAATTTTTTAAGCAATGTCAACTACAAAAAAATAATATTTTACGCATTGGTCCCCAGTAAAAAAGCTTTCAGGATGAGGGAATGCTTAGCATAAACCAAAAATCTTTAAAATATTGCTACGTTTCTCTGTTCCTATGGATGCATGTTAGCTGGCACCGGTTTTAGTAAGCACAGACTCATCATACATATCGCATATTGGGCTATGGTTCTTCTTCTTTTTCGTAGCCCTACAGCCCCTTTCGGGCCTTCGTTAGAGATAGTTAGAGTATCTCGTTGTCATGATCTAATTGTATCGGCACCCCACTAGGTGATATGATCATTATCACGCTTTGGCCGTGGGTATGTCCACCCAGCCACGATACGTTCTGATTTTAAACCAGCACATATCACAACTGAACAGGATTATAGTCCGTCCGAAGAACCACTCGAACTAAATCTCGTTGACGCCAACCAAACTTGAACCAGAGACCTTCGGCTTACGGGCTTAGTGCTCTAATCACTAAGCCACGCGGACTAGGGCTATGGTTCTACTGAAAGTATAATTTTTTTCGCGCTATTCGAAGTTTCGCGACGCAATTTCGTAGTTTCTATTAATTTAATTAATTAATCTTTTCGGGCGGTGTTCTTCACCAAAGAAAAGTCCTATCCTAGCAGATCGGGGAAAATTAAGGTTTGAATATTTGTGAAATAATAAAGTAAATAGAAAGTTTTGTGAAAATTGATTCATTTCTGACAACATACAAAAACCAATTGCCAACTGATTTTTTAATGACTAAAACTCAAATTGAAAAAAGTAAATTAATGTAAATTGTTCTTTTCGTAATGCTTCTAGATTTAGATTTATTTAGTTGTAAGTATTTGGTTAAGATTGATCATAATTTTAAATATTTTATCTTCATTATTTTTCTATTTTTAAAATGTTTCAAAAATCAAATGATATTTGAAACAAAATAATTTATATGCATCTCGCGAATGCCAATACCGAATAGGCCAACCAACGTGAAGAAGAGTACAAGAACCAAATCAAGACCTTGAACACCCGTCTAAAGGAGGTATATAGAAAAAGACATGCAAACAAGCGAAAAAAAGAAATATTGCAAATGAATTCCAGCGTTGCATATAATTAAATTCTTTGTTATGTTTAATCATTTATTGTGTCGTGATTTTTTGCCTTTTTTGTTATATTGAATTGAAAAATAACCCATGAAGGCTACCCAAAGTATACAAAACATACCATATGTACTATATACATATTGAATATGCTCGTATGATGTGAATCAATGCGAACTGGGCCTGGTCTGATGCATATAATATCGCCTTTCAGCTACTTTGAAAAATAACAATAAATAAAAGCAAATTGGTTGCACAACACTATACTTCCAGCACTCTACAGAATGTGGTGTTCTTGGAAGGCTTTTAAAATCCATGAGTGCATTTTGAATAATATTCTAAAGTCAAGTGTCTCTACCACTGTCATCGGTATCTGCTAAATATGAAAATTTTCCGATACAGTCGGCTTTTGTTCTTAAATCTACTTCAAATGTGTATATATATTAATTTCAAGTGCAATTCGCTGTACTTTCATTTTATAAATACAATAATATATAACATGTAATATGCATTTCATAATCAATAACTTGCTAAGTTATTTAAAAATGCATTAATATCCTGTAGATATTTTTTATCAAATATTTTAAAATGATCATACAAATAAGTTCAGACGATAAAATATCTACCGAAATTTACTTATTAATTAATCTATAATTTACGATATATTTTTTAAGCGTGCATTTATTCTAACATTTTAAAAAATAATTTAATTCTGTTTTTTCTTTATTTTATGTTCTTTACTTGCTGTGACTTTTTAATTAACTTTGGATTGTTCGTGTTGATGTGCACACTCACCAATATAAAAATAAAAAAAATAAAAATTAACAATTTCAATCACACAAACCAAATCGACTTGTTGGATGATTTTGGCACTGTAAATTATATTAGGCAACACAAAAAGAAGAAACATTCGAAGGCCAGATCAGATTATTGGATCAACAATTGAAGGAGGTATTTTTGTTGTATTTTTGTTTAATTCTTATGTAGTATCCAGCGATAGGAGGTGGCGGGTTGTAATGGGTTATATTTAGTAGAATGAGTGTGGATTTGTAGGTCTCTGATTAGAGAAATTCCTATAAATTGAAGAACATTTTTTTGACAGAATGATCTATATAGTTTTACACAATTTTAATAGACGGATGAGACTCCAGTTTTATTCAAATCATCTAACGTTAGATTGTTTTAACGTAACTACATCTTACATCAAATACCTGGTGGCATTATTCAGCTATTTCAAAAGATGTTATACAACATCTTATCTCCCGATCGTTATCTTGTTCGATCTATTTGTTCCAATGAGTAACATTCAAAAGCATGATAAGAAATATTTCATCAAATATATTTGTCAGGCGACTTAATGTATTTGGTAGTAGATTTCGTTTATCTGTAGTAGTAATTTCATAGTAGATTATCTTCATAGGTAATTGAGGAAGGAAAACATTTTTTCTTTGATTTAAAGTCAAGCCAATTATTTTGTTTAATTTCTCACATATTTTCAATTTGTCAAGGATTATATCCGTATCAAACTACAATATAAATAAGCCTTTATCTCCTTTGTGACTCATTTCAAGGTGACGTGTTGAAAAATTTAATATAAAATTTAAAAAAAAACTGTACTTGATCCCAAAATTAATTTTCCAAGTACTGACATATATATATAAGCAGAGCGTCAAAAACGATTTGCTGGATTTATGAATATTATTTGAAAATTTTAAAATTCATCTTCTCGAAATGAGTGATTTTGGAGTTATCAGTTTCACGATTAGTATGGAATATCAGTTATAATTTCATTATAATCGGATGCAAATTTAAGTTCAAGATTTATTTATGACTCTTTTTTTGAAGAAAAATTTACGCTTGGTATTTACAAGTTCGGTAGAAATTTTACTGATAATTGACAAATAAAAATCATACTTAAATAAATTTATTCATTCGAAAAATATCAACATATTTTGAATAAACAAATAATTAAAATTAAAAACAAAAACAATCTCGCATCATATCAACGATAGTTCGTTTAAATTGATGCTCTTAACCCTGTATAATGTGTAATAAAACAAATAAATGTTTTCCTTCCATCAATTTATTTAGGCTTGTGCTAATCGTAATCATATCGAGGAGCAAATTATAAATCTTAAAAAAATTGTTGGAAGCGTAAGTGTAAATGAGAATATTCACAATATTTTATTGCACCCAAATATTGAACTATTGAATATTTACATCAAATTATTTAATATGCAATAATTAGCTTCTTATTACATTGACTTACGATGTGTGACAATTAAGTAATGAGACTGATTCCATGAACACCATATATTTAATAATTATTCTACAACTCTGCCCTCCCCTTCAAAGTAGTCCTCTATACAACGATTCCAGCGCGTTTTTCATGTTTCGTAACATTTCTGGAACGCTTCGACTGGGATGACCGCGAGTACCCTCGTCACGGCCGCCTGGCTGCCCGTAATCGACTCAAAATGGGTTCCTTTGACCAACGTTTTGGAAAAACCAGCTCTCATTGCCTGTAATAATTCGATCAAGTAGCGTGATGTCGTTTTCATCTAGTACCAAACAGTATTCTGCGACGGTCATCCAATGCTGCTTTTGCTCCTCAGAAAGGTTGTTTGGAACCATCTTCGCGCACAACTTTTTCGGTTAAAGTTTGTCTGACTGTTTCACAGTTCATACCCAGTTTCGAGGCCAACATTCGAACTATTAAACGCCGATCTTCACGGATTAGGACGCGCACACGCTGCGCATTCGCGTCAGTTCGCACCTTGACTGATTTCCCGCTCCGCGCCTCGACTTCCACGCTTTCACGCCCCTCCCTAAACTCTTTATGCTATCGAAACACCTGGGCATGACTAAGAGCACTATCACCATTCACTTTTTCCGAAGCTGTTTCGCCTAATCTGGCGCAAAATTTTATTGCGACGCGTTGCTCTTGATTTCATTTCTCCATTTTCGTGACTGCACCACCAACACACGTCTACTCAACCCGATACAGCAGACGAACTAAACAAGCTAGATCGATGGTAAATATATCAATGGAGAGGGGAATGATGCCGGGGAAGGGGAGGGGAATTTCAAGGTCGCAGGCTTACCACAAGCGCGGCAATAAAATCAGTCTCATTACTTAATTGTCACATCTCGTATTTATATTTTAATATTTTTTCATGTTCATCGGATTACATTTTAATATTATATTTTAATTATTATGATGTGAGCACTGTCTGAATATTTTTGCACTGAAATTAATGGTACAAAAAATACTTTCCGTAGAATTACCTTGATCAGTTTAGATTGTCTCGATAATTTGGATATCAATTTTATAAATTTTACATCAAAATATAGCATTCGCATTTAAAATAATTCCATTTAGAAGCCGTTCACTGAGCGCAGTATTTAAAATCTTTAAATATTTCATGAGTGTTAGTTTCCTTGCATTTTATTCTTTTATTTCAAAGAAAATATTTTATTCAAAAATTTTATAGTACTACACAATATTAAAAATCATAATTGGTAAGTTATATGCATGCAGTTGACTTGATTTATTTCCGTTATAAAATTTGAGAGTGTTATGTTTGTTGTGAGTTATGTTGCTTATTTTATTGACGCTGGATTCATTTAACTATATATAAAAAAACAAAAGAAATGATTGAAAGAAATATAAAATTACTTAAAATATTCAATACAACTGAATCATTTCTTTTGGAAGAATTTAAAATGTTGCCAAATTAATCTCTAATTTAAAGATGGCAACATTTTACATTTTTGACTGTAATATTATGGAATTTAATTTTTCTAATGATTGCTTTTTTATCTTCTTCGTAATAGGCTGAAGCTCGTGCTGAATTCGCTGAGCGTTCCGTTCAGAAACTGCAAAAGGAAGTTGACAGACTCGAAGGTGCGTATTTGATTTGCTTTTTCAACAATTTCATATCGAAAATAGTCTTTAACAATATATCACCAATAGTTGTGATAACTTTGTTTGTTGACCTAAATAGCAATTTATTAAAAATTATTATATCAGTAAAACTTCATGGCTGTTTTATAATTTAAATTTATGGAGAAAAAGTTCTTAATAATTAAAGCTCCACCGTTCGCGTTCTTAAAAAACTATTGTAAGGGTACTCATGATAGTCAATGTTGTTTTTTTTTTTGGGCATGAATAAACCTCCATACGCAGGTGAATTCCCATTGAATGAACCGGGCTCACTAGCAAAATCGGTAAATTGAACTTAAACTAATGGATTGTGGGCTTTACCGTTATTCAATTTATATGTCTTTTATATGGGACCTAATGACAAGAAAATCGAATGCTTTAGAGAAGACAGAATCGTTTTACGTATCTCGTTCAAAACATGTGTGAACATACATAAAAAGGCTAAAAAATTAACGGATTGTGTGATGATATTAATTACGGAGGTAGTGGCGCCTAGAATGATAAAATTAAATGATACAAATTCAAAATTAATTATTCCTTTAATAAAACGCTATTTGGTTTATTGTATAACAATACAATAATTAGAGCACTAAGCCCGTAAGCTGAAGGTCCCTGGTTCAAGTTTCGTTGGCGTCAACGTGATTTAGTTCGAGTGATTCTTCGGACGGACTATAAGCCCGTTCAGTTATGATACGTGCTGGTTTATCAGAACGTATCGCAGCTGGGTGGACGGGCACATGGCCAAAAGCGTGATAATGATCATATCACCTTGTGGAGTGCCGATACATTCGATCATGACAATGAGATACTCTAACTATCTCTAAGCGTAGGCCCGAAAGGGGCTGTAGTGCTACGAAAAAAAAAATATACTTCCCATATACCAGTATTTCGAAAACAAGTTGTTTTCTTCATCAGTGGTAAGGGTATGAAAAACTCAATGAAGAACGGCTGCTATTTATACTCAGAAGGATAAAGAACAAAAGGATTAAAAAATTAAAGTTAATGAGAAGAAAAAGACGGGTTGATGAGTTTGCCGTGGAAAAGGATATTTAGAACATATGTTTGAATTTAAATTACTGCTAACATATTTAACTCAATAATTTTAAATTAAGTTGCTGCAGGCGTTGCCCGAGTCCGTGTTCAAAAACTTATCTATCGGGTTTCTCGCTATTCACAAGCTTTCGCAAGCATCCAACCATCTCCAATCACGCACTTCCTGAACGATCTCCGAATTCCGCCATTCAATAAAATGTGACTCTTCCAAAATATGTTTCGCTACCGTTGATTTTGCAGTATTCGTCCTCCCATTTTTTGCAATATACTCTGCTTCCCTTATATGTTCCTGGAACCGATCTTTGGCCAATCGTTTGGTTTGGCGAATATAAACCATGTCGCATTGGGGGCAGGTGATCCTATAGATGCCACTTTTTTCCTCCTTGAGTTTCTTGTCTTTTGAAGATCCAAGCCTTGATTCCAAGCTGTATTTCCTACTAGTTACTGCAGTACGATATCCAACGTTCCTTAGTAGACGATCTAAACCCCGAGTAGCCGATGAGTGGGTGACAGAAATCCATTTTCGTGGCTGATCTTTTGCCTGTGAATAAAGAGAAGTTAGGTTATTTTTCTTAATATCCATTTTCATTTTTCGAATCCTCTGTTCGGTGAGGGGCTTCATGTAGCCATATATAATTCTTTTCTCGTTGGAAGCGGTCTTTGTTTGAAGGAACAGTTAACATGAGACGGATCATCATATTGTAAGCTGCTTGTTTAGTCCTTTGAGTGTTGGTTCCTTTCCTGTATATGTCAAATTCTAGCTTTTCTAGGCATCTTATTGTATGATAAGAAGGTCTAAAAACGGTAGCTTTCGCTCAATCTCTTTTTCCACAGATATTTTCGGATGTATCTGATTGAGTACTTGTAGCAGATCTTCAGCTTCATTTTTCTTTACTATGGTGAAAATATCATCTACATACTTGAGCCAGGTTTTTGGCATCATTCCGTTGGCCTCTAATTCCGTCTCCATTCAATCCATAAACAAATCACTCAGTTGTAATGATAACGGGTTCCCCGTCGGTGCTCCTGCAGTTCCTTTGAAGTAATTTTCATTCATGCATAGAGAGGCCAGCCTGCTATAACACTTGACTTTTCTGTTCCATTCCACTGTGTGGTTCATATCCAGAAGACAATCTTCAAACAGCGCCAAAGCTTGCTTTACTGGAAGACTCGGGAATAATGATTTCACGTCATAAGAGTGCTTTTCTACAAGTCATGTAGAAAAGCACTGAAGAAGAAACAAGTCTTGTAAAAAAGCACAGAAGAAGAGACGTTCCTTTCGAAACGCGCGTTTGCTATTCGATAAAAAAGTAATATTCACCCAATAAAAAGGAAGATTTTTCGTTTATTTAGTATCGTTAAAGCGAGGTGAAAACAGCCGAGAAAGAACAAATAACATTATCTAAATAAATATTGTCGAAATTTATGTAACCCAAATATTAGGCAGAGCGATTCTTTCTCAATCTGACTGAACTTTCCTTGTAATTTATTCGAGATCCGTCCGAAAAGCGTTCGATCTACATTCATTTCTCCGCGCTTCTGTCTCATAGCGTGCTTCAAAATAGTCTCCATTTAATTGAACAACACGTTCCGATCTCCATATCCAGAAGCAGTCCTGGAACTCAGATTTCTGAATGGGAACAGCAGAAAAGAGCCTGAGCGGTTTCGTAGTAATATACGTAGTGCGTGAACCAAGGGGCCAATGACTGTGGTATTCAGGGAGTTTGTTAGGGATTAATGCTTACGCTCATGCCCCGCAGAGATCGCTCAAATGTGCTGGCGCCGAGATATGAACGCAGGTCTTATACTTTTCGAATAGACCTTGCACAAGGTATTCGATGCACAAACGATAGAGTTTCAGTTCCATTTGGAGAATACAGTTCAAAAGCCATACGATAAAACATCGGTTGCTAAATTTATTGGTAGATTGTCTTGAAAATTCACTCATCTGGACACCCCCAAAATGATCTCTTTGAACTGATTGAATACACGCTTTTGGACCTTCTTCCACCCAAATTTCTCATCATTGCTGCGTTGTTTGTTTAGCGGAGCTGCTATCTGGGCAAAGATTTTCAAAGAACTATTTATAATGACTGATTTTGTCTCTGAATGCATCGAGATCGGGTGATTCCAGTGATTGTAGTTTGGTCAAAATTGCCTCAGTATCCGATCTTTACCTTGGCGAATTGAATTTTTCTAGTCGATAGAAAGGGATTTTAAAAATCCTTATACGGTCGGATACAGTGGCATCGTCAATATAAGAAATGCAAAACTCCAAATCAACAGTTAATAGTTCCATGTATCACTGGAATTCCCGTTGAACTGGAGTTCCAAAATGGCAACCGTTGATAGTCGAACGGATCAAACTTTTAACTGATTGAATGCACGCTTTTGTTCCTTTTTCCACCAAAATTTCCCATTATTACTGCGTTGCTTATTTAGCAGAGCTATTACCGGGGCAAAAACTAATTAAAGGGTTTTCTATTAGGACATAACAATAAATAAATAAATTTCAATAAATCGATTGTACTGCGTGCTGTGTGGCTAGTGGCACCGTCTTGTTGAAACCACATATTGTTGATGTCAAGTTCATCCAACATAACACGATAGCGCTCTCCGTTGACGGTAACATGACGGTCGTTTTCATCCACGAAAACATACGGCCAATCACACTTCCGGCATGAAAACCGCACCTAACAGTAATTTTTTGCGGATGCAACGGTGTCTCAAGGAGCACATATGGTTTCGCTGCTGATCAATAATGCATATTTTGCTTATTAACAAAGCCATTGAGCCAGAAATGAGCTTCATCGCCGAAGATGATTTTTTGATGAATCCAACTCAGAAATTCGATAATAAAATTTAATTATTATCAAACGTTGCTAGTTCGTGAACATGATAAAAATGTTGACTTCAACTAAAGTTATGACATTTAAAGTAGATTAAAAAAGTTTAAGGGGGTATTCATATAAAGATACGAAATTGTTAATCATTGATTTTGCCTATGAATGTATCGAGATCGGGTGATTCCAGCGACTGTAGCTTGGTCAATCATGTTGCCTAAATATCCCAACTTTTCCTTCGCGAACTGAATATTTCTAGTCTACAGAAAGGGACTTTAAAAATCCTCTCAATAGGTACCGCCGGAAACAGTGACATCGTCAAGATAAGACATCCAGAACTCCAAATCAGCAGTTAATAGCTGCTTGTATCCCTGAAAAATTCCTGTTGAACTGCCGTTATATCTGCTGACTTTTTACAGAGTGTACTTTGTATTATATTTTTAGTTAGTATTATATTAGGTAATGAATTGTAGCATTACAGCCCCCTTCGGGCATTCGCTTAGATCATGATTGAATGTATCGGCACTCCACAATGTGATACGGTCAGTATCACGCCACCCAGTTGCGATACGTTCTGATTTTAAACCAGCACGTATCATAACTGAACGGGCTTATAGTCCATCCGAAGAATCACTCGAAGCAAAACTCGTTGCCACCAAAGGGAGTCGAACCAGGGATCATCGGCTTACGGGATGAGCGCTCTAACCACTACACCACGCTATTAGGTAATATGGGCAGAATAAGGTTTGAAAATTTCTTCATCCATCTAATTTTGTATCAGTATCTATCACAGCTAGGTGGTGTCATACTCTGTCTGAAGAATGAAAACGGTATTATTTCACAAGCTAGTGGAACTTAAATGAAATGGACACAAAATGCACGAATTGTCTATTCGGCCAACACTTTAACAACATTTTTGGCGTAATAGTCTTTTAGATTTAGTAAAGAAGAACTCAACGTTAGACACTTGTTAATTTTTTTAAATCAATATCAAATATAATCATTAATTGGAAAGTAAAAAGCGAAAAATAAGGGCTTCGCCGATTTCGAAACAGAATCATGGTTTGTCTTCTCCGATATTTGTTGCTCTTGCACA
Organism: Odontomyia ornata; assembly: GCA_963969285.1. NCBI lineage: Eukaryota > Metazoa > Arthropoda > Insecta > Diptera > Stratiomyidae > Odontomyia > Odontomyia ornata. The sequence continues at coordinate 81,771,809 of OZ017738.1, forward strand.
AGCAAGGACCTATATTTGTAAGGGATTATCTCTTTACCATTCCTCCGATAATGATATTGTAATTATATGATAAATTTCCCATCGGGGTATTTTATTTAATCCATAAATCGATTTTACCAAATCAATTCTCCACATCAGGTCCAATTATGAGAAACATATTTTAAAATCACATACCTACACTCTGATAGAAATATATTTGCAATTCCAGTTAGGACTGTAATATATATTTTTTATAAAAACATTTAAAACGCCATGAAGTTATTCTAGATATAATAAATAAGCAAAACCTTTTTAATAAAAATCTGTTGTTCTTGCTTTTCGTCATAACTCGTTAACGAATTTTGTAATTGTTTCTTTGATTATTTTTAACATTTTTTTCAGTAGTTGTTTTAATATATTTTGTTTGTTTTTATCTTCTTTTTTCATATGAAATCAAAATAAACCAAAATATAATGTGTGTTCTTGTATCAACAAATGAAACAAAAATTAAACACGCCTGCCATGAATTGTGTGTATTTGTGATTTGCTGTTTTAAAATTTAAAAACCCCAACTCAACCCAAAATAAATAAATTGAAACTGCCAATTTTGCTGCAATTACTAAAAATATCACCGACGCCAACGCTACATCGCTCAACTGATCTGTTTTTATTACCCCGTGAAATTGTCTAATTAACCTGCAAAAATTAATTGAGTAGACGACCTTATGAATGAACGCGAGAAAAATAAATTACTTCAAGAAGAAATGGAGGCCACTCTGCATGATATCCAAAATATGTAATATCTAATAATTATGATAATAATTGTGTATTATTATGATTTTCAATTTTGAGTTGTTTTTACCTGTTTTTTAGTTTTCTTAATAATTTTTTGTGTGTTTTCCTCCCACAAACAACTTTGAAAGAAAAAAACAAAGTAGAGAAAGACAAAATGAAACATTTACATACAAAACATTTCCATTCTATAAACAATTCCACTAAGTTGATATACAAGAAAGATCATTACAAAAGATGAAAAGATAATTATAAAATCTAATTATGTAAGCTTTGTAGCAATTTATCTTTTTTTGTCAATAATTTTTTAAGGTTTAATATTGCATTTCGGGAAATTATAAGTGCACAGAGATAAAAAAATTAATTTTGAATTGTCCATTGGTCAGTCACAGTTTAATATAAAGTGAACAAAATGAAAAATTTCAATCAAGACGGAAGCAGAAGCGCACTTGTAATTTCTCGAAATAGCGTAAATTCAACGCATGTCGCTTGAATAATTTAACATTCCTATCCATAGAACTTTCAGTTATAGTTTCCCTTGAAGAGATAACTAGTTTTTGGCACATTTATAAATTTATGTTCAAAAACATGAACTCCATTTCACTTAAATTAGAAAACAGTTTATGCAATTTGTTTTTTTATTAAATCTAAGAAATGTTTGAATATCAAAACAATTTTTCATTTAAAAAATTTAAATATATAAATTTTTTTCTTTAAAATTCAAATGAAATAGTTTGTTTCGTAATCGATCGTTTTTGTGTTAAAATCAAAATCGATACTTTGATTGCATTTTCACATATATAACAATAAGAGAAGAAAGAGAAAAACTTAGTGCATCTATTCTCGTCCTATTGGCTTGCAATATCAAAGAAATATTTAAATAAAAAAGATTGCGAGTTAAACTCTTTCATAGCTTTGCATTTTTTCGGTGCTTGTTAGATTGATTTGCAGTAACGTTTACTTCAAATTAATTTCTATTTTAAATAATGTTAAAATATAAACTTTACGTCATTTTCCATTTGTGCTTCATAAGCTTAATTTGTCCTAAAATGATCAAAATGTTAATAGCGTGTGCAAGTTGAGGGCAATTATTATCAACGCTTGAATAAATCGTAGTCCTTTATCGAAAATGCAAATACATCGCGAAAATTGCCTATTAATAATAAATAATCAATCGTTTGGCAAGTAGTGAGAATTCAAATGTTTTTTTATTTTCTATTTTCATTGCATTCCACTAAAGTAACGAAAAAGACCGAGAAAATTAATCAAAAATACGTAGATTGTAAAATGAAATGATAATTATTAAAATATCTTTTGACGTATTGATTCCATATTTTTTTTATAAGACATTAATTACATTGTCGTTGTATCATTCCCAATTTTACTTATTTATATAATGAAATTGAAGAAAGTAAATAATAAACGAGAACATATGTTAAGATCGAAATCGTTAAAAAATAGTTATTTACACTATTATCCTTTTTATTATTGATAAGTCGCGAAAACACGCAAATATTTTATGTTTATTATTTTACTATATATATACATAAAAAAAGACCGAATAAAAACTTAAATTTTCTTTTTATTATTCTAAAAATTTTTAAGACATCAATACAAGGTTTGCTGTGTTATAATTCTAGGACAAGTGGACATAGCTTGTTACAAATTCATTAAATTCCTACAGATTACAGTCGACCCTATTTTTATTCACGGTTTCTAGTGCTAATAATCCCGATGTCACTTCATGTGGTTTGAAACATCCATCCAAGTGTTCTTTACTTTCTATGCTTTTCTCCGCTAATTTTCAATTTCAATTTTCTTTTTTCTTTACGCTTCATCATTGCTGTCCGCTTTAATTTTCTTGCTTCATTCATCGCTTTTTAACAATTAATAACTGCAACAACAACTTAAAAAATAACGGCGCTGAATGGATAATGTTCGTCATATATCAATGCTACTGCTGATTGCTAACTCACAGACGAGCTTATAGCGGAACGAGAGAAATATGCAGAAATTGGAGATGACTTAGACTTCGCATTTGTCGAATTGATTCCGGGCGTCGAGCCATGCTACAATGACCGTCGTCCGAAACCACCAACACCCAAAGAACCCACACCAGCACCGAAAGAACCAACGCCACCACCAACTGAAGGTGGAGAAGCGCCCAAAGAAGGTGAAGCTGGCGAGGGTGCACCTGGTGAAGGTGGAGTTCCTGCAGAAGGTGGCGAACCAGGATCCGTACCAGGAACTGTACCAGCATCCAGACGAATTTCCACAATTGTTGGACCAGATGGACAACCAATTGAAGTTGTGGAAGAAATCCCGGCTGAGCCTGCGAAACCAGCCACACCACCACCACCACCTCCACCACCACCATTCGAGTATTCCATTGACTTGCCACCAGAAGGTGCTGAAGTACCATACGTCAAGAACTACGAGCCACCACCACCAGAACCAGAAGTTCCAGAGGGTGAAGCACCAGCTGAAGGTGTGCCAGCTGATGGAGCCGCGGCTGCCCCTGCCGAAGGAGCTCCAGCTGAAGGTGCGCCTGCAGAAGGCGCCCCTGCTGCCCCAACAGAAGGTGCTCCAGCCGCACCCGCCGAAGCCGCTCCTGCTCCCGCTGAAGCAGCTCCCGCTCCCGCTGAAGCAGCTCCAGCTCCACCCGCAGAGGCCGCACCAGCCGAAGCAGCACCAGCACCGCCTGCGGAAGCTCCTCCAGCAGAAGCACCACCAGCAGAAGCCCCTGCTGCGTAAATCTCCGTGCGTCTCCAACGAACTAACTTGCTATCTTTCTCTTGGATTCACGAAACATGCGTCTTTAAACTTACGTTTACCTTTAGACATATTTGTAAATATTTTACGAAATCCTAAAGCGTACATATAATGCCTGGCTTCTCAAAGATAAACAATAAACTCTAAAATTATTATTTTCCTTTTCTTAATTTATATCCATCCCTTCTTGAAAATCATCACATTTCATAATCAGTGAATTGATAGGAAATTCCATCAACAAATCATTTCCTTTCCAAAAAATCAAGGCTTTTAATTTTTCACACAGAAATAATCAAAGTCATTTCTAGCAGCAGATCAAATTTAACAATGAAATAACCTCGCTTATCACAATTTTAACATAGTTTAGAAATTAAAAGCAAGCATTCCGACAAATATATAAACCAAGTTATAGCTTTCGCAGTATAGTAATAATCCTTTGGCTTATTTGATGAGTGAAGCTTCATTATAAAATTCCTTACATGAAAGGTAAATATTACTTTTATTTTTCAATAATTTTTAATTAAAAATTAATATATACAAGGCTGAACTTGTGCTTGCGATTTTGGCTATTTTTAAACGTTTAGTTTTCACATAATAATAAAAACAAAATTTCTCTAATTTAAATTACTCTTGAAAAATCTACAATTTTACGTTGACCTTTATTTTCATTATTGTTAAATTTTTTTTTCTTGAAATACAGACGAGTTGGTCTTGGAAAAGGAGAAATACAAGGATATCGGAGACGATCTCGATACCGCCTTCGTCGAACTTATCCTCAAGGAATAAACAAATCTCATCGTCCATTAAAATTCTCCGCCTCTTATATTCTTGGAAAACAGTGGCATTATGGTGTCCTTGTCTTCTTTCACAAAACATACTTGTGTTTGTTTAACTCACATTCAAATGTTTTAATTTAAAATAATTGAAACTTTTATTTTAAAGAGATTAAAAATAATAAAGAACATTATATTTAAATTGGTTTATGCTATTTTATTTATTGTTTCAAGTAGTTTTTGATGTTTTTTAGAATAGTAGAAGAGTAGCATTGATGGAGCGTAGTAAGTACTAGAGAAGTATTTATTTGAAATTATTTTGATATTTAGCTTGGGCTTTATTATACTTCTATTTTTGTACAGTATTTATGACAGTATTGTGAAATTAATTTGTATAAAAAACCATTTAGAGGGCAAAAAACCGACTTCAAAGTGCCCTCAAAATTGAGGAATAAATTTCATAGAATCGATGCCAAATTAATTTCCCGGTTTCATCATAAAAGCTACCAACATTAATGAATCAGAACAACTGGCCACTTCCATGAAATTTACTTCATTATTTTTAAGGTACTCTGAAGTCGTTTTCGTTATTTTTTCCTGAAAGCTTTTCCCTTTACGCTTTTAAGAGGCAAATTTTTTCATTTAAATACTATTAAAATTCAGTTTCTAGACTAGATTCTACCATGATCCTCTTTATCATTTATAAAAATTATGCCATCAAATCCCTACAGTACAGAATTGTACTGTAATTATTTTGTTTATTTGGTATCCGCAGGCCAATTCTCTTTTTTCTTGGAAAGCCGCGGGCCTTGCTTTGTTGTGTGAGCAGGCACGTTTCGACTCGAATTATTTTCAGTGTATATTAAAATTTGATTTCTCGATTGCAATACAAACAATAATATCCTTAGACTCATTCGTAAAATTAGAATTCTGTCCCGATGTTTTAATTCGAAAGTGTCTTTCTTACGCAACCACAATAATAAAAATCTAATTATGCCGAATAATCCGCGCAAACGTTGATTTTTTTTACTGGAGACATCTCTACCGTTAATGTCCTAATGAAAAGCAAACCCAATATTTCGGTGAAAACAGAACCATCCATCTCTGTTCAAATGTTACCAAAAACAAACAAAAAATGTATGTATGTATGTGGGATGTAGAATTTGAGGTAAATAAAACAGTGCTAATATGTTTAGTCGTAATCGTATTGATGTGTCCACATCCACGGTCAAAAGGCAAGAGAGCGATCTTGAGTGACTGCATCCAATTGATACGATGTACATTAGTTTCAATACAAGCAAGACTCGGAAAGTAATTGTAACAAATTAATACGCAACAAGTTAGTATTGCGAAGTTGTATGATATGAGTGTAGATTGAGGAACGCAGCTGGAGATGGCTATCATGAGCTTATGTTTATTCATTCCCACACTCGGTCTCTCCTGATCATTCATCAGCCTCCGATGAACGATTTCTGCCACTAAATGTTCGCTCGTCTCGTCTCACGTCATCTTCAGCATTGTCTACCAAGTCCGCTTCATTTCTTGGCCAACATTTCATTTTGTCTACGCTAGATTCTGTAAGATTCGGACCCTCATGATTGCCTTCTTTTGCCAGTTTGCATCGGTCAAATGCCTTCACTGCTGTAATTCTGTATGGACCTAGAAATTTACGACGAATTTTCAACCCCGAACCGAACTGCACGCTTTCTATCGCAACTAAATCTCCAATTTCAAATTTTCTGGCCTTGATTCTTCGCTTATCGTAGTATTTTTTGTTTTCCCCTCTGCATTGCATCAATATCGCTCATCGCTTGTTGTCTAATATCGTCTCTGTTTTCTTCAAACTGCTTCCTCCACTCCTCTTCTATGATCTCCATAATCCTGGTTTCTTTATTGGTCTTCATCTCGATTCCAGTTAATAGGCGAAATGGTGTTGTTTGTATCGCTCTTTGAAAGGTCGAATTCAGAGTTTGCTGTAGAGGCTTCAAAAACTTATACCACTTCTCGGGCTGATCCATCGACAATTTCGTTAATGCTGCGATTACTGTGGAATGGAGTCGCTCGACCTGACCGTTACTCCTCGGGACACCTACAGTAGTATGGATTAGTTGAATGTGTTCTTTACAGTATTCTCTAAATTTTGTCGAAGTAAATGCGCCTCCGTGGTCTGCTACTATTCTCGTTGGGTACCCAAAAGTTTCTGCAATGTTTTCGATTTTTTGGATAACCTCTTCTGTATTTACCCTTTTAGTGGGAAACAACTAGGAATATTTCGTGAACCCGTCTGTTATAGCGAAGATATACCGATAATTCTTTTTTGTATTCTGCATCGGCCCAAGGTGGTCGATTTGGAATGTCTGCAATGGCTGGTCACCTTTCGGAATTGGTTGGAGGTAACCCTCCGCTTTTCCTCTTTTCCTTTCTGCAAGTATGCACCTGACACAACCTTGTATTCGATTCTCTATCCTCTTAGAGACGTTTCGTATAAATTATTCCGTGTCCAGAATAGCTCGCATCTTTCTTGCATGAAAGTGGCCCTGTTCGTGCGTCTTCCTAATGATTTCTGTAATCATTGTATCTGGAACTACAAACAAAAGTTTATTATTTACGTTTTTACAAAGTTTATTATTATGAACAACGTAGTCTTGATAGGGTTTATCTTTCAAGATCTCGATAATCGCACGCAGTCTGTCGTCATTTTCTTGGGCTTTTCTTAGTTTCTTCAAAAGACCATCGATTTTACTGCTTATGCACATGCTAATGGGGTTGCGGCTGAGAGCATCTACATGTTTCATTTGATTTGCACTTCTGTGCTCCACGTTATAATCAAATTCTTCTAGGAGAAGGGCCCACCGAGCGACTCGTGTCGCTAGATCTTTCTTTTTCAATATACATTCGAATGCCTTACAGTCGGTCACTAGTTTGAATCGCTATCCAAGGAGATATACTCTGAACTTTTTAACTGCTTCAACCACCGCTAACACTTCCAGTTCGTAGCTGCAATATCGCTTTTCCGCATCCGTGGTCTTCTTACTCATAAAATAAACTGGGTGTAGGGCACCGTTGTCGTTGCTTCTTTGTAAAGGAACTCCTCCGTATCCTTCTCTGGAAACATCTGTGTGTAACTCTGTTTCCATTCCGTATTCAAAAATTTTCAATGCTGGTTTGCTGACGAGCGCTTCTTTCAATTCTCTTATTGCTTCGAGGTGTTTTCGTTCTAGGTTGGCATCACTCCCTTTCTTTAATAAATCACTAAGAGGCTTAGCTTTGATTGCGAAGTTGCATATCGATTCCCTAAAGTAGCTTGACAGCCCTAAGAAGCCCTGCATCTGTTTCATCGTCGTGGGGATCGGGAAATTCATTATAGCCTTCGTCTTCCTCGCTGATGGAGATATGTGACCACTTCAGATTTGGTACCCTAAGTATTCGATTTCATTCTGCGATATCTGGCATTTTGACCATTTAATCTTCAATCCGTTCCTGGCAGCCAACTTCAGCACCTGCTGGAGTCTTTCTACTCCTTCCTCGATTGTAGCTGATGGTATCACGATGTCATCCAAATATATAATTACAATGCCATCATTAACTAGATTTCTCAACACGTAATTTATGTACTTCTGAAACACTGGAGGGGAATTGCAGAGACCGAATGGAACTCGAATACTCATATTGTCCACTACTCGTCACGAATGCAGTATATTTTCTGCTGAATTCTTCCACCATCACCTGAAAAAATCCGTTTTCTAAGTCGAGGGTGGTGAAAAACTTAGAATTCTGTAACTTTTCCACCTGATCTTCTATGACAGGTAAAAGATATCGATCCTTGTAGATTTTTTTATTGATACCCCGGTAATCAACACATAATCGGTGTGTTCCGTCTTTTTTCTTTACTAGAATTACCTGACTTGCATAATCAGAACTACTTTCTTGGATAATGCCCTTTTCTAACCACTCCTTGATTTGATTCTGTATTATGTTTCGTTCTATCGGTGGGAATCTCCGTGGCGATCTGTGTATCGGTAGGTCATCGGTCGTTACGATTTTCATTTGGATAGGTGATTCTGGAGGAACTTCGGGAACATAATTTTCTATTGATACAAGCATCTTCTTCCTAATATCTTCATCTTTTAAATGGGAAACGTCAGGAATCTTGGAAGTTTTAACCACCGTATCTCCTTCAATTTCTGCTATAAGAAGCATGTCTGACTGTAATCTGCGCGCTGCAATTTATTGTCAACGTTGCTCGACACTTTCTTTTTACTTATATTCACTTTCCCTTCTTCAATTAAGATAACTGCTAACTGCAACAGATTCATTCCGATTATCCAATTTGGTATCATATGGGAATTTTTAACAACGTGTACTTCAATATTTTCAAAAATGTCTCCATTGATTTCGGTGCCTAGCATACAAGAACCTCTCGTCATGATATGGTAATATTTAGGATTAATCGACTTTAAATAGCTTTCCTTTATTATGCAGATGTCACTTCCCGTGTCTAGTAAACCTTGTAACAAACAACCATTAATTTTACATGATACATATCTTGTATTTGTGACAGCGACATGCGTAGATTTTCCCGTTGTTGCTACCGCAGGACAGTTGGGTCTTTAATGTCCGAACTGATTACAGCCGAAGCACTTAGGACCTATTTCCTTGTTTGCGCAAGAATGGAACTCGTGATCCACCGATCCACAGTTAAAGCAATATCGCTTCGGTTTTGTTTTTTCATTTCTCTTCATTGGTTCTTATTTAGACTGTCTTTCTCCTTCGTTCCTTTTAGTGTTCACGTATTTACTATTCTCGTTTCTAATTTTTTCGTAAATTTCAAGCTTTTCCTTAAATTCTTTAATTGTTTTTGCGCCTTAAAGAACACTTTTGTTTCTCGCGTAATCTTTTATTCCATGTATGACATATTCAATTATGGAAATCTCCTCTATATCAGCTTGTCACGCGATGTCAATCATATACAAATATTCGCGGAGTGTTTCATCAGTTTTCTTTTTTCTTTCCTTGAGCTTGCTGTGGATGTTTCCGCTAGATATTTTGGGTTGGAATTCTTGAGTCAATGCACTCTTCAGCTCCGGGCATGTGAGTTGCTTGGCGTCACAATCCGCAAAAATCTTGGCTGCTCCCCTCAATGAACGTTTGCGAAACTTTTATGTTTCGCCCCAACCGAAGGTATTCGCATATTGCTCGAACTCAAAGATCCATTTCTTAACACTCATTGTTTCGTCGCCTGAAAGTTTACGTAGGATGTTTTCGAAGTCGGTGTAACTGCATTTTAAAGACATATGTCTTTGTTTATGAGTCATTCGTGTCGAAGTTCCATCCACACCAAAGTCAAAATCTACCAACGAGGGGCTGTTCTGTCGACTTTTATTCCTTCTTCCGCTCATTTCTAATAAAGAAATATACTTAAAAAAAAGCGTAACCGTATCCGTGTTGATATATCAACTTTGCTAATTTGCTGTTTATGTGTTGGTACTGTTATGCAGCGTGAAATGAACTGTTGAAGTTAACTGGACAAAACCGTTAATTTTCACTATCAGTACCATACGTTATGTCTTGTTACGCGTTTTGTACCCTTTTCATTGATATGTAATTTGCAGTCACTCACTAATCACCCCAATGCAATTTTCAGTTCCCTGTCAGTTTTTATTATTTAGAAATCACTGTTGCCGGTCCAATTTTAAATGGTTCCAATCTCGGATGATTCCAAATCTTTATTGATTCCAATTCGGTTGACTTCATATATATATATATATATATATATATATATATATATATATATATATATATATATATATATATATATATATATATATATATATATATATATATATATATATATATATATATACATAATATATACAGATGAACCTGAAAATCAACTCTCCTATAGAAGTCGGTTAATAAAGAAACCAAGTTCGGGATATCTGGTGCCGAGTAGTGCACTAGAAATTGAAAAATGCATGCAATATGTACCATCATCTTAAAACATACACGTTTCTTTCTCCTTGGCTAATGGTTTAAATATCGGAAAGAACTTTTTAAAATTCATACCAGCTTCCTTTGACGGCGAACATTTTTTAAGATTAACCTATGTGGTGACTCCTTGAAAACCACGTAAATTTAATTCTTGATACTATAGTTTTTGTTTTTCTATTGACGCGTTTTGATTTTCCCCAATTAATAAATTTTTAAAAAAGAAGAAAAGCCCCAAAAAGGATTTACCAGAAGAAATGGATATTAGCAATTGTTAAAGGAAATGAGACAACTGAAAACAAAGTAGTAATAAAAGATGAGGCCGCAAAAAGATTATTGTGTTGGATCTTGGAATCTCAGATAACTGATCAACCCTTGCGCTATTAAGGGCCTTTTACAAGATGCCAGTCAATAAAAATTGCACATACAAGCAATCCAGGAAATGAATTGGACTGGAAGTGATATTCAAGATATAAGATCGCAAACAAAGCCCAAAAGTGGGAATCCTGCTAGATAGCAAGAATTCGGATCGGTGTTTATTGTGGATAGGGAGTTCAAATCGCACGTTATTGGTTTTAAGGCAGCCGATGAACGATTGTGTGCGAGCCGTATAAAAGCCAAGTTCTTCAAAATTTGACTGATAAATGTACACGCCTCGACCGAAGAAACGAAGGAAACATTCTACAATCACACGGAAAGACTAGTCGACTCATTGCCTACAAAAGATACAAAAATAATTCTGGTTAATTACAACGCTAAGGTTGTCAATGAGCTATCTCATCGGGGAACGACTGGAGGATATAGCCTCCACGATGAAACAGATGATAACGGTCAGTACCTGATTGACTTTGCATGTAGCAGAAATCTATTCATTCGTTCGACTTGTTTCCCACATCCACGCAACATAAAATAACCTGGGTGTCACCGGATCGCAAAATACAAAACCAAATTGACCATGATCTGATCCAACAAAGATGGGCCTTGAGCATATTTGACATCCGTACGTACCGAAGAGCTAATTGTAACTCGAATCATTACTTGATAAAATCAACCTACCGACGTCGTATGTCAAAGGTATATTCGGTGAAGATCAGTCCTCTAAGGAAATTCCACATCGAAAGGCTCCAAACTGCGTCTGTGGCAAAAAATTTCACAGAGACCAACCAGGAGCTGGCTCCCATCAATCAGACACGTGAATGGAGGTAAAAGCGGCAGTTAAGACCATGGCAGAACATACGATCGGTCATCAAGTCCGGCAAAAAAGAGATGAACGGTTCGACACTGAAGACCTGAAAAGATTGGACAAAAAGAATCACGCGTACAAACAATCTTTACGTAGAAAAATCAAGACCAAGAGAGAACATTTTAAAAATCTCAGAAGAGTAGCGAATACAATAATTAGTACTAAGAAAAGAAAATACTATGCCTATCAATTGAGAAGCATCGATGTAAGTCTAGTGAGCAAAAACACAAGACAGGCATACAAGGTAGTGAAAAGCCTGAAACAAAGCCATGGACCCAATACCAAGCTCTGCCGTGAAACAGGGACCTTCTTAATCGTCCGCACAGCTCCAGAACATCAGATCCTATAGATATTCCCGGAGAGCATCCAGTGGCCCCATTAACTCTGGATGAAGATTGTTCCACCATCAATGCCCAAAAGATTAACAAAGCGCCGGGCATCGATAAGATTCCAATGGAGCCCATGAAATATGGCGGCAGCTGTGTTCAGCAAGCCAATCATAAAGCCATCCAGCACATTTGACAACAAGAACAATACCGAGCGAGTGGAGCTGATCAGTTATATTCTCTATCAATAAAAAAGGTGACAAAGTGCAGTGCGAAAAGTAAAGAGGCATATCACTACTTTGTACGGCGTACAAAATAAAATCAGATCATACACCAACAGTATTATTGGGGAGTATCATGGTGGCTTTAGAGCAGGTAGATCGACGAACGTCGTTGACTTAAGGCAAGCACATGATAGTATTGATCGTAACGTACTGTACCAAATAATGCTTTGCTTTGGTATCTCAGCCGAAATAGTTCGCCTTACCAAAACGTCAATGACGTCGACAAACTCCCAAGTCCGCATCAATAACCAACTCACCGATGCCTTTGAAACAAATATCGGGCAAAAGCAGGGAGATGCGATGGCTCCATTGCTATTCAATTTGGCTCTGAAATATGTCATAAGGAAGCCACCTGCCGCTACAAGAGGTACGTTATTATACAAGTGGTAGCCCATGTGGATGACGTAAGCATTTTGTCACGGTTGCTAGCAACACATCACACTTCGCGAATACAGTATCGAAAATGAGGGCGAATTTGTGTATTCGCCCACATTTTCGTATTGTGTAACCAGCAATGAAAGAGACAAAACACGACGAAGAACCAAGCTCGCAAATAAAAGTGTTTATTAAGTTTTGACAATGTTGAAGACCCTAATTTAAGCGTCTGCAAACATATTCAACGCTTTAGAGAGACGGATCCTAAGGCGAATAATTGGAGCGAAGCTAGACGGAGACCGATAGCGAATTCGATACAACAATGAGCTGTACGAAATTTTTGATGAGCCGGGAGTCCTAACGATTGTTAGACTGTGGAAACTACAATTGACAGGCTGGATACACAAAAAGGTATTCATTGGGAGAACTTAAGGGTGGAGGCCAGTAGGGAAACCGAGGTAATGCTGCTCTAACTCGGTGAAGACAGTTCATCGCTGCTCGGATTTCGAAATTGGTGGACGTGGTCAATGGGCCGAGACTATTTGCAGGAAGCGAGACAGTACGAAGGAGAACAAGAAGAAAAAAAGATGAATGGAATAGAAAATCAGACATCTTCAGAAAGTAATTACATTATAATAGCCGTTAAAAAAATTGTGAAACAATGGTTATATGAAAATTGACTTTGATTCAAAAATAGCAAAGGAAATAGACTTAGTCTCCCAGAACTGAAGAAATTCTGAAGATACATTTTGTTAGTCTTGAAAGTCAGTGTGAGCACGAGTAATGAAACATTAATAGTGACGATATTGTTAGAAACAAATCAAGTTGACTAATAATGAACCCAAATTTGAATGAGTAAAAACAAACAAAAATTCACCACTCACACTAGTTCTCGAATACGTCTCTCCCAAGACAACCATCCCACACCGGAAGTAAAAGCACGGTTATCTTGAATCAAGTGAATCAAGGAGGCAGGTGGTGACTCGTTATGAAATATCTAGAGATTGAGTAACCTCCACTGACTAATGTGCAGAATATGGTTAGACGAGCAGTTACTAGAAGACTGGCGAAGAAGTATAATTTGTCCTGTACACAAATAGGGAGACAAGTTTAGGTGTGAAAATTACGGAGGCATCACTTTACTGTGTACGTCATATAAAGTACGCTCCAAAATCATAGAATGAAAATAAAAGCTCTGCTATGAAAAAATTATAAGAGAGTGTCAGGGAGGATTTTGAAGTGGACGGTCTGCAATAGTCCAAATATTTTCAGTTAAGCGGGTACTTGAAAAGTGCCGAGAATATAACATCGATGTGCACCAACTTTAAGCAAGCATATGACAATGTTGACAGTAATACGCTGCGCAAAACAATGCTTTACTTTGACGTCCAAGCAAAACTAGTCCGAATGGTCACAGTCACGATGCTGAACACAGAGTCCCAGTTCAAGGCAAATGGGGAAATGGCGGACATAATGGAATCAGGCTTACGAGTAAAACATGGGAGTACACTTGCCCCAATGGCCTTTAATATTGCGCTGGAACACGTCATCAGAAATACAACAGCTGCAACTTCTGGTACACTAATGTTCAAGTTCACACAATTGGCAGCATATGCTGATGATGTTAATATTATGGCACGGTCAATCTCAGATGCCAAAAAAGCATTTCTAAGTTTAGAATCTGAAGCAAGCCGAATAGGCCTAGGAGTTAATAAAATTAAAACTAAATGCATGACTCAAACGAACAAGAACACTAAAGTCTGATAATACCTGACCATAGGAGACTATGACCTTGAAAGTGTGGATAATTTTATCGATCTTGGAGCTAACCTAAAAAGAAGGGTCACCAAAAAGCACGAGATTGGAAAAATCACTGCAAATAAAGCATACCACTCTGTCATTTCATTTTTAAGGTCTAGAGTTGTACACCGGCAAAATAAGCTTCGGGATTACAAATCACTAGTCAAACCTGTGCTGTTGTATGGAAGTGAAACATAGACCCTAACGAGCGAACCTGAAAAGGCAGTCGACATATTTGAACCCCTTGTCACCTTTATTTTTGGGATAGGGAATATAACTGAGTGGTTCCACTTGTTCGGCAAATATTTTTGTTGTCAAATGTGCTGGATAGCGTTCTGAATACCACTGTCACCATATTTAATGAGTCTCATCGATGCCCAGCGCTTTATTGTTGTTTTGGGCCTTGATGTTGAAAGAATCCAGAATCAGTGATGCCAATGGAAGCTCTCCGTGAATATATTTAGGCTTCGATGCTCTGGACTTAGGAGACTCCTGAGATATGATGCCTATCTTTCATTAATCCTACATTCATCAGCGATGATGTTGTCGATTTTCTCACCGAAGAGCGTGGTCTTGCGCTGATAACCTCGTTTCAGTCTTTTCACTGCATTATATGGTTTTACAAAGTTTTTCCTCTGAAAATAAGAACAACGTACGGTTTTTTTACCGTTCGGTCTTTCTATCAAACCAGACACAATATGTTGATTAGATCTTCTCCAAATTTCCGGATGACAAAAATGTGTGTAAAATTTAATTTGGTCAATAATTTTAAGTAATATTGCAAAAAATGGCGGCAAAATTTGTATATGTTTGTTGTGGATGTCGTTCAAGTTTTTCTTGAGTGCATTAATTATTGGTACCTGTATATTTTTGATTAAGTACAAAACCCTACCCAGCTGACAAGCTTCGAGCTCAGCTGACTAGCTTCGAGCTCAGCTGACTAGCTTCGCTTGACAATTGCATACGCGTACTTGTCGGCTATCTACTTGCGGGATCATATCGGGCGGGTTCTTGTTGTGCCATGAAAATACACTCCGAAAAATGTATCATGCGTACTCTACTCTACAAGATGCTCCGATCAATTTTTAATATCTTTAAAAATGTTCTATTATCAGTCCATTAAGCTACTCTACAGTAATCCAAAATTGGTATCTTATTAAAGTTAGCGGACACGGAGGCTTGAGACAAACCGTTGCCCTCTTACTCAGACCCGAAAACGGAAACTCTATGTCATGCCGTGTACTAGCTTCTGCGAGTTGTAGGGATTCACTACTCTAGGGGTTCACTGTGTGTCCGTATAAATTAAAATGCATAAGATGAATTACAAGGTTTATTAATAAAAAGACGTATTCCGAAGTACCAAAAATGCGTGCGTACACGATGGTGGTTAGAGTTGGAGAGTGAGTGACGCAAAGATAAATCAAAAACTCTTCTTGGTTGCCGATCCATATAGCGGCTAAATTCACATATCTATTGGTAAGCTGCCGTATTGCTACACTGCTCCCTCCTAAGTAGTTTTTTCGGAAGGTTATTTTAAAACTATGTTAACATTTTTCAAACAGCAAATTGTAGTTTTTTCGCTACAGCTGCCTTTGATTTTGGTCCTACATACGTCCTCGGAACAACGCTTGGCTGAAATTGTGAAACTGACTCAGAGTTGTCAGGTGATTCAGATGAAATTTCGAAGTGTGCTGTTTTCAGTCGGTCGATATTGACATTCGTTGCTTTCCCATGGATATCGAGGTTAAAAACGTTGGCGAAAATTCGTTGAAAGTTTTTAAATAGTCCTTCGTATGCGTGTTCTAATGGCCTCTTCCACGAACGAAACATGCGAGCAAGTTGAGAGACCTTTGTGGACGAATACTTTCCGCTTATCGTGGCGTGTATTTGGCGTTACGCGGACTAGGTTCATATGCTCGCAAAATCATTCATTAAAGAAGAATTCTCCGGGGATTCCCAATGACCTGCCATATACCAACCCTGCGGAAGTTGCATCGATATCCTCCTTCACGCTTGTGCAAAGGTCGAGTAACACGGTTGGAAGAATTTTCGCCCATTCTTGGTTATTGTGGCAAATGATGGCAGCTTTCAGAGATCGATGCCATCGCTCAATCATTCCATTAGCTGCAGGGTGGTACGCTGTCGTCCGAGTCTTTTTGCAACCTACTAAATGTGTTAGTGACTGGAATATTAAAGACTCAAATTGCGACCCTTGATCCAATGTCAGTACAGCAGGAGCCCCAACTCGCGCTACCCAGTTAGTAGAAAATTCAGTGGCCATTACGTCCGCTGTTATTGTTCGTATTGGAACTGCCTTGGGCCATCGCGTGAATCTATCTATCATTATCAACACATACGAGTAACCCTTGGATTGTGTCAGCCGTCCAACAATGTCGATGTGGACATGGCTAAATTTGGAGTACGGCATTTCCATGTGCCCATGCGGAGCTTTTGTATGCCTTCTAACTTTGCTACGTTGGCATGAAAGACATGTGCGCGCCCATTCAAGAATGTCCTTCGACATGCTAGTACAAACATACTTCTTGATATAGTTTTCTTTGTCGAACGCCCGCTGGGATGCAAAAGGTTATGCGTTAAATCAAATATCTTCCTTCTTAGTACTTTCGAGACGTATGGTCGAATTTCCTTAGTTGAGACATTGCAATAAATTAACGAGTTGTCTAACTGATCTTCCGAAATTCGATGCCTGATTCAGCTCGAAGTAGATTTTTCAGTTCTGTAACAATTATTGGCATAGCAATATTATGAATTCGGGATAATGCATCCGCTGTCGTGTTTTCTGTTCCAGCGATGCATGTTAGATTATGTAAGTCGTGAACTTCCCAATAAGGTCTAACTGCTTTAATTGCCGTGGAGACACTTTATCTAATTTCTGCTTGAATGCATACGTGATCGGCTTATGGTCTGTCTTGATGATAACAACGCGTCCCTCGATCACGTGTCGAAAATGCTTTATGGTGCTATAAATTGCTTGCAGTTCGCGGTCGTATGTACTATATTTACACTGCGCTTTGCTGAACTTTTTCGAGTGGTTCCAAAAGAGTATCGTTTAATTGCTCGAGCTCTGCTCTCATTGCTGTATCGGATGCATCACACTTTATTGCAAGCATAGCGTTTTCGATGGGAGGGCACAAAAATGTTGAATTGGCAATTCGACGCTTACATTCCTCAAATGCTGATTCCGCTTGTAGAGTCCATGCTATTGGTCGCTTGTCTTGCTTTGTGGCCCCATCGAGAAATTCGTGCAGAGTTGCATGGACTGCTGCTGATTTTTTCAGTGATTTTATATAAAAGTTAATTGCTCCTAGAAATCTTCGCTGTTCTGAAATGGTTGTCGGCTTTTTCAAATTCACAATTGCTTCTACTCGATCAGGAAGAGGTTTTATGCCTCGATTATCGATAAGATACCCTAGATACTTCCCAGTTGGTACTCCAAACGTAAATTTGCCTAGGTTGAGCGACAAACCATATTCTCTTAGCTGGCTTAACACAAGTTTCAAAACGATGTCGATTTTGCGATTTGGACACAATAAGCGTACGCGTAACAGAATTTTAGACCGCGTAGAGCGTAATCGATGTATCGTTGGAACGTTTGTGCGGCGTTGCAAAGTCCAAATGTCATCACTTGAAACTCATATAGCCCAAATGGAATTATCCCCGCTGTTTTGGGGACATCCTCCGGTGCCACTGAGATTTGATTATAGGCTCTCATCAAATCCAGTGTCGAAAATACAGTGCAACCCTTTAGTTTGTGGGCGAAATCACTAAGGTGAGCGACGCGGGATCGATCTGGGACTGTTATGGGATTGAGATGGCGATAACCCCCGCAAGGTCTCCATTGCCCACATTTCTTGGGAGCCATATGTAATGGGCTTGCCCACGGGCTGCTCGAAGGCTGTTATATTCCTTGTTAAAGCATGTAATCAAATTCGGCCTAGGCTCCACGCAATTTTTTCTGGAGGTAGGTCTCTTGCTTTTTCAGCAACCGTTGGCCCTTGCGTCAGAATATGGCGATAAACACTGTAGTAATCGAGCAGTTAGTTAAATTTAATATTTTTTTTCTTCGTTTCTTTAAATTATTTGATAATCTCATGTAAAATTTAAATTTTATTTTTTTTGTATCAATTTATAGAATTTATATTTTTATATTCAAAATAACTAAAATTGCTCGATTTGAATTCGGCGCAGGCAAAGGGTTAAAGGGAATCCCTGCATAGTAGAGGCCAAACCTGTTAAATCACTACACAACCAGCAAATCATTTCCATCTAGAAAATCCGGTTATGACTAGAAAGTATGTAACACACACATTCTCTCGCTCAGCTCATCGGAAACCTAGACATACAAAAAAAAAGAAAAAATACATTTACACTCATAGAACACCGCGACAATTCTTATGAGTGAACAATCTCCTTAACGCTACTTGCGATTTCCATGTAAATGGGAAAAAGATTGCTAAAGGATTGGAATTGTGTGCAGCTGGTGAGGGGAGTCTGCTCGGGATTGTGCACCAGCGTGGATGCGGTTGCAACGCAGAACGTAATTTCAACTCGTCGTATGTCGGACAATTTTTCTTGTTTGGGAGTCCGTCGCGAGGCTAGACGCTTGAACTGCACAAATTCGTGAGTGTCGGACAGTGAAAGAGGATTGAACTTCAATCGAACCGAATGTACTCGGCGCAACAAAAAAAAAGGGTGAAAGTTTTGACGTGTGTGCCATTACGCGAAGAAAGTGCTATTTACAATCCCAATTTGCGCGATTTATCTCTCTCCGGTGTTGCCCGTGGTGAATCCCTCTTTGAATTCGGAAGTGTCTGTTCCGCTTCCCATCGCACTTTACCGGTTCTGCCGTGTTATCTTGCACACATGAAAACAAAACGCCTCTGCCGCGTTTCAAGCTAATATTTATGCTGTTTATCAACGTCGTCACATCTTTCCCCGCGAAAACAAACAACTTCAAAGGACTTTCCGCGGACAATCAGCTGGCGGAATAGTGCTTTGAGTTTGAGTGCGGCCAGCGGAGTTGGGCACGTCTTGTGGAGTAGCGCTAGCGCAGGACTCGCCATCGTGGTGTTCCTCGCGAATATCTCGTGTGAGCCGCACGCACTTTTCTTGTGTCGCGCTGTCCAAAAAAGTGGAATTTATGGAATAGCGTACTCTTGCCGTCGCGGAGTGCTGTTGTAGCCAGAATACGGTTAGAAAAGCGATTTATCTACGAGCGAGCGCAGGGACGTGGAAATGATGCACCGTGCCTTGTAGCATGTAGGGTGCGAGATAAGGAATAGCGCCAACATAAAAAGTAAAACGAAGAAATCGTCGAGAAGTGAAACCAGAAATCCCAACACGATGAAAATAACGGCTTAGACGCTCTGACTGGAATTGTACGCGGTGTGCCGAATGACAACAGAGCGGGTCGTGGCGGCGCTGCAAAAGCTAAGATAGTGGGTCGAGTGGCCCGAGCAAGGTGCTTCTTTATGACATATGATTATGTAATCGAATTGCAGAATTCTATGGCATAAATTGGTCACCAGGGTACTTCTCTTCTGATGGGAAGGCTCATGCAAGTTAAGTTGTATGAGTTTTCCACTCAGAAGAGGAATACCTGGCCACTGCAACAATTATGGATTTTAATCCAGTTGAGTGGGTGCGCAGGGGCTCCACCGCCACCCGGTTGCCCCTCTCTCATTTGTGGGCCATGAGGCTCGTCGGGTAACGACGAAGTTACCCTAAGTCCACCCCTTTTTAATTGTTTCACTTGTTCTCGGAACAGGTCCTTTTTCTCACGGTATGGTTGCCTACAATTTTTGCGACTTCGGTCACCTTGCTTTTGTTCAACCCCAGCAATTCGTGAATGCGAAATTCTTTGTAGTGGGTCCTTGTGCTGGGGGAATGAACCCGCCCCACGACACCGCAATGCTAGCCTGCCAGCGCATTCACGCGTCCCCAGACAAGGGCATTCTCGGCAGATATTGACACCTTCTTCTGCTGAGGCAGCAGACCATCGCTGCAGTCCTACACGGACACTACAACACCACAAGCAGGATATCGGAAGCAACAGTCACATCGACGAATTCTTTTAATATCCTTATAGTTCAAATTGGTATCGATGGTTGTGATGCGCGATTTGGATTCACTTGTACGAAGAGTTGTAGCGGTCACGATTCGTTTCACGATCCGTCAATTTTTTTCCGCGTTGGTCGACAATTAGACCAAAATGTTGGAGGGAATCGATTCCAATGATTGGTTGCCGTACGTCTGCAACCACAAATTTCCACATCTAATGAAATAATTTTGTGACCGTAAGTTTTTATCTTAGTATTGTTTGCGGCATATAGTTAGAACTTCATGGGGACGTTTCGATTTTTGTCCGGTGGAAGGACTGAAATGTAACGAATCGGTTTCCATTCTGTTTGTCATAATTTATAAGTCGGCGATTGTCATGCAGTTGGTCATCCTCGCTCGCCTCAACGCGGAACGACAAACTTAGTTTCCAGCATTGCCTTTTCCATTGACTGTCCACTGGCAGGGTTGATGACAATTTCTAGCGCATTGTCCAAAGCGCTTATGGTAAAAGCAGAACGAGTCGTTTGATTTCGACTTTGAACATTTCCTTGTCCTTTGAGACGTTGAAGCTGGTCGGGATTGCTTCTGAAACTCCAGGTGGTTGAGACGGTTCAATATATGTTGTAAAACTTCGCCATTTGTATCTTCTTGTCTTTGTATAGATGCAATGGCCAGTGGTTACTGCTACTCAATCATTGGATCTACCATCTTTGCAAGCCTGTCAATGTCAGGCTCGCTTGAAATTGCCAAAACAACTTGAATATTCTCAAGTAGCTGCTCCAAAAGAAGCGATTGCAGCATTGCATTTGTCACTTGCTTTCCTCCTGTATTTCGAAGATACTGAAGATAGTGTGATGACTTTCTTTCATCTATATTTTACCCTTGGAATAAACGTCTAGGCTTTGATTCGCTAGATTGTGCGAACGCTGCTAGTATACGCTCCTTGACAGTATTATACTTGTTTTCCTGCGGTGAATTTCCCGCAATGGAAATAACTTGCGGTAATATTTCTAGCTCAGCGTACTGGATGACATATTTGAATTTTGTTTCATTTGCGTGATGCCATTTGTGTGGAAAGTGGGTTCCACAAACCAAAATTTTGGATCCAATTTGTAAAACGCAGGAAATTTAGTGATTCTAGATGCTTTCACATACAGATTCGCAGTTGTCGAAGGCCTCGGTGCAATAGGTGGTAACATAGTACTTGGAAATTTTGATGTCTTTGGCGTATCTACGGAGTTGTCCGGCCCGGTAGCCATTTTCAATATTAGCTGGCGTCACTCGTGAATTTGCGTTTTTCTGGGTAAATGTTCAACCCGACAGGAAATCACATCGGCATTCATCACGGCGTCATCAGTTAAGGGATTCACTACCGTAGGGGTTCACTGTGTGTCCGTATAAATTAAAATGCACAAAATTCATTATAAGTTTTATTAACTAAAAGACGAATTCTGAAGTACCAAAAATGCGTGCGTACACGATGGCGGTTAGAGTTGGAGAGTGAGTGACACAAAGATAAATCAAAAACTCTTCTTGGTTGCCGATCCATATAGCGGCTACATTCGAATATCCATTGGTCAGCAGTCATGTTGCT
Source organism: Odontomyia ornata (assembly GCA_963969285.1). Taxonomy (NCBI): domain Eukaryota; kingdom Metazoa; phylum Arthropoda; class Insecta; order Diptera; family Stratiomyidae; genus Odontomyia; species Odontomyia ornata. Next base: position 81,793,816 of record OZ017738.1, read on the forward strand.
ACAGAGTAGCCTCATCAGTGCAGTTCAAATCAAACAAATTTTCGAAAGATTTTTGACAGTACATATGACAGTACGTTTCAAATTTTGTCAGCACTATGTCAACCATTTACTTCAGATTTGAGGTTTCGAAGACATTAGCGCGCAAATATATGTATTTCCTTCCATTTGTATCATTTTGGCTAAATGTCATCTGAGAAATGTCATTCTTGACAATCTCAAAGCCTTCTGGATAGCTGTTTTCGAAAATTTAGGGCTACTGAGCAACTGTTTCCGATACGTGAAGTGACGTTAGGTACGTTAATTGATTTCCTTATGGACCTGAGTAAGAAGGCAACGGACGATCGCAAACATTGTACAAAAAAGCAGCCGTTACTTTTTCTGAAGAAAGTCGTCGCATTACAATGGGAATACGAAACATAAAGATGTTAAAGTGGCTGAAGTGAACCACTCATCTTTGCCTAGAGAAAGGAAACTTAGCGGGTGTAGTTGAAAAGCCAAAGTCAAAGTCAAAAGCGCTTTAATCAATACTAATCATTATAAATTTTAAAAGAATATAAAGCTAATTCCAAACAATAACAATACAAAAACTTAATGGCCCAAATGACTCTAAATTTATACGTTGTCAGTTAAATACATTTTATCAAAAAACCTATAGCAAATTCAAATTAATTGAGGTTATTATATATTTTATGATTTAAAAGAATAAAAAAACCAACCAACACTATTCGAAAATTATTTATAAATTTCACACAACAGTGAACTTTTATCCTACACCTTATATGTTATAACCTAATTCTAATAAAATTCAATCAAGAACATTCTCTTGTACTTAAAAATTCTATCACAATATTCCTAACCTACGCGTTCAACTTTATCTCTAAACCTAATATAATAAACATAATATACTGCTGTGACCAAAAAATAAGGTGACATTTAAATTTAAACTGCGCGCGTCGAAGGATTTGGAGAATTATTTTTTTAGGTTGGTATTACTATCAGTGACATCTATGTCAAATTCACATGTCAAAATATTCATTAGTGTTTGAGATACGCGTGGTTTCCAGGATGGCCTTCAGTCCCGTCTTCGCTGCGGCTTGAATCTCTTCTATCGTATCAATTCCTCATCTGTGATAATTTCAACATGCCATCGATATGCTGGCAAAACTCTTCTATAACCTCGGTTAATGAAGCTTCTATCGCTCTTTCATCCTTTTTGTCCCTATGTTCCCTAACCCAACTTATATATATATATAATTTTTCTTTATTGGAATGTATGCGGTACAGAGGCCTTATAATATAGTAGGTGTTCTGACAAAGTCATCTCACCATCGTTTGAACATTACTTAAAACTATGAATATAATCGTATTTCTATGAGATTATTACAATAAGCTAGAGGAAAATTTGGGCAAAAACCTCTACTGAACTTATATTAGCTTAACATAACTTAACTTTCTACTTATAACTAGCTAAAATCTATGAGGCTAGGTTACGGCCAAAAGATAGGTGGTAGCAACTGCTGATTTTCAATTCGCCAGGGCATGTATTAGCGGATTGGGCGAGTCTTTTGCTTTCGCGATTAATTTGTCACGGCGCAATGCAGCGAGCTTACGAATTGGACTAACGCCAGCCAGTCTGTGTAGCTTTTCAGAAGAGAAGTAAAATGATTTGTTAAGGACCATTTTCAGGTATCTATTTTGGGTGATCTGAAGCTTTGTTACTAGATATTTAGCACATTGGATCCAGGTAGGCGAGCCGTATAGGATGATCGGTTGGATTGCCATTTTGACGATGAGGACTTTGTTTCTGCTGTTGAGACGTGAATTACGATTAAGAAGGGGATAAAGCGAAAGCACGGCCTTAAACGCTTTGGAGCTAATATGCTCAATATGTTTTCTGAAAGTTAGTTTTGTATCGAATATAAGTCCAAGATATTTAAGATCCTCGCTCCAAGGAATAGTTTGCCCTAAAAAATTTATTGGTCGCTTGGGTAAGTGAGCAGGCTTACGCCTCCTGGTGAAGAATATTGACTTCGTTTTTGCAACATTTATTTTAATTTTCCATCTATGGTAGTATTGATAAGTAAGTTCTAACGCCGTTTCAAGGCTAGAAATAATGGAAGTTGGATCTGCGCCTATGCTGTATATGCAAATGTCGTCTGCGAAAGCTGCAACTTGGCAGTTTGGTAAAGAAGGGAAGTCAGACGTATAGATGTTATATAGAGATGGGCTTAGGCAGGAGCCTTGCGGAACACCGGCAGATATACTTTTTAGTGAGGAAATGCTTTCCCCGACTTTGACCTGGAACTTCCTATCAGTTAAAAATGATTGTAAAAGGCTCAACAGGTATGGGGGTGTATTGTATTTCTGAAGTTTGTAGACCAGAGCACCATGCCAGACAGTATCAAAGGCTTTTTCTATGTCCAGTGTCACCAAACCTACAGACAATTTATTGTACATCGCTGCTTTGACGTCCTTCGTAACACGGAGGAGCTGATGCTCAGTCGAATGTCTGTTTCTGAAGCCGAATTGGAAATCCGGTAAGATATTATTGTTAGCCATTAAATTATTTAATCTTTTCAGGACTATTCTTTCAAAGAGCTTACCTAATCCTGGTAGTAAGCTAATGGGCCTGTTGTTGTCAGGAGAGTGCGGATCTTTTCCAGGCTTCGGGATAGGTATGACTAGAGCTTGTTTCCAGATGGATGGAAAGAGAGAAAGCCTAAGGCATGCGTTGAATAGGTGGCATAGGAATACTATTCCTTTTTTGGGTAAATTTTTAAGTACTATATTCGGTAGGCCATCGATACCAGGTGCTTTACCGTTTTTAACTTTTTTAAGTAAACTTATTAACTCCCTGGTTTTTATTAATGCACCAGGAGGTAAAGATGTTTGTTTAGGCTGATGTTCTAAAGCTCTGGCCACCATCATTTCTGCTAAGTTGTTGCAGAACCTATTGGAGATATTATGGAACTGCTTAAACTTATCTGCAAGTATATCTGCTTTTCCTTGATTAGAGTAAATATGCTCTTCGTTGTTATTTGTAATCGAATACGGTAACGCATGATACTTTCGCTTAAAAATTCTATTTAAATACCAGACTTTCCGCGAGTTGTAGCCTAGATTTGATAGCATGTTGTTCCATCGGAGATTCCGGAGCTCCTTAATTTTATTCTTAATTGCTAGAGTGAGGATATTAGCACCAATTTTGAGAGACCTAATGCGGGTTTTTTGCCATTTACGCCGCAAAGAATTACGCTTCCTTATTAGCTTGTATGTTTCTTCATCAAATTCTATTAAATTATAGGAAGCTTTTGATCGCTTTGGAACGCTAGACTCGATAGCTTGCCAGATAGTGTTTGTGAACTCTACAATTTGCTCCTTACATACTATCGGAAAAATTCTCGACCTAATTTTTTCAAATAATCCCTCCACCGTCAGTCCAATTTCTTTAGCAATAACGCCATATGTTACTCCGGATCTTCATCATCCTCCCTTAGAAATGAAATTATCGATGCATTCAATACGCTCGCAACGGAAAACAAACCCTCGTCGTTTTAACTTCTATAAAGCAGACTACGAAAGCATAGAATCAACTCTCGCGAGCATTGATTGGGTTTCTCTTTTGGATCCAATCAATCCCAACCTAGCTGTACAATCATTTTACGCTACGCTCTACAATATTATTACCCAGTTCACACCATCAACCAGTGCACCAAGTCATAAACGTCCAGTTTGGTTCCATGCTGAAGTTGCAAAAGTATTACATGTAAAAGACAAACCCCGAAAAATCTATCTTCGATCGGGCTCCAATATTGATCTTATAAGGTACAAACTTCTTCGAGCGGATGCCAAAAAAGCCATATCTTATGCTCTGCTTGCCTATTACAAATCCATTAAAACATCCTTCTCCTCAAATAACCCTAAACCTTTTTGGTCTTAAGTTAAGTCCCTTAAATCTTCCAAGAATCTCCCTAATTCAGTATATTTGCTTAATAAAACTGCCACTAATGATCAGGACATATGCGATCTCTTTGCCGTTTTTTTTTTCATCCAATTTCAAATCCTCCTCTCCTAATTCCTCCAACTCCGGCAATCCACCCCATTTCGATTTCAGCTCTATCTCAACCAGCTGTTCTGAAGTGGAAGATATCGTCAACTCGATAGATACAAGCGGATCTGTTGGACCTGATGGCCTTCCTAACTTCTTCATAAAATCGCTATGCTCGTCTCTTAGTTCTCCTCTTGCATTAATATTTAATTTGAGTCTCTCCACGGGCGTTTTCCCTGATACATGGAAATGTGCCAATATTTTCCCAATCCATAAATCCGGTGACCGTAATTCCGTCTCCAATCATAGGCCAATATCTCTTCTCTCATCTTTTGGCAAGATTTCAGAGAGAATCGTCTAATCACGAATTTAAGAGGCCTTCCATATGAATCTCTCCGCTAAGCAACATGGGTTCATAAAGGGCCGTTCAACAGTTACTAATCTACTCGAGTTCTCCAGCTTCGTAGCCCTTGCGTTAGACTCCAGGTGCCAGGTCGATGTGATTTACACTGATTTTGCCAAAGCGTTCGATAGCATTGACCACCATACATTACTTAGCAAACTCAGTAGATACGGAATATCCGGTCACCTCCTTGCATGGATCAGTTCCTTTATCCTCAACCGTTCTTGCTCTGTAATTTGGAACGGTTTCTCCTCTGCCCCCTTTTTCCCAACTTCCGGCGTACCTCTGGGTTCTATCCTAAGCCCACTCCTATTCAACGTTTTCATCAATGACTTTCCCAGTAGTTTTAACCTCCGAATGCCTCCTCTATGCCGATGATCTTAAGATCTTTAGAATCATTCGCTCGACGAATGGCTGCTTGGCACTCCAAAATGACATCAATTTATTAGACGAATGGTGTCAAGTCAATCGTCTTGCACTTAACGTTCCTAAATGTTTCCATATGCGTTATTCCAATAAACATAATCCTCTTAGCTTCGACTATTCGATTGTTGGGTCTATACTTTCATCAGTTGATCACTTTAAGGATCTAGGTGTGACATTTGATGTACAGCTCAAATTCGACCACCATATTGCACATATGACATCCAGGGCAGCTCGAATCGCGGGCTTTGTTCTGCGTTGTTCACACATTTCTTTTAGCACCCAAGCATGTGTCCGTCTATATGTCTCACTCGTGCGATCTATTTTAGAATACGCATGTCAAATATGGTCTCCCGATCACACATACTTTTTGCACGCGGTTGAATCCGTACAGAGAAAATTTACTCGCTCGCTTTTCTATAAATTCAAACTAGCCTACTGTTCCTATCATGATCGTCTTATCTACCTTGGCATCCCTTCCTTAGAGGTAAGGTGACAATACCTCGACCAATGTTTGCTCTTCAAGCTTATTCAAATGTTCAAGATGCTATTTGCATACGTCCTCCATCTAACACTAGGTCTACCCAGTTCTACTCCATTCCTTTTGCACGGACAGATATTTGTTTCTATTCGCCATTGGTCCGACTCGTCCGTGACCATGAATACCTTCAGCTTGGTCCTCCTTTGGAAACGCTTGGAATTTTCAAGTCCAACCTACGGAGAATTCTTAACATGTAATTTTCAATTGCGTTTTCTTTTCATAATTATTGAATTGTCATTTTGATAAATGGTAATTTCTTCCTTCATTTTCTGGATCTATTTTGTAATTGGAAATTTTTCTGTGACATGGATATAAATAAAATAAAAAACGGTGTCCCCGGAGCGGTTTTTTGAGCTTGCTGAACAGCCAGAAGTCGCACGGTACCAGATCAGGTGAATACGGTGGTTGCGGAACGATATGGGTTGTTTTTTGGCGAAATGATCACGAATTACGAGTGCAGTATGGTATATTATCATGGTGTAAAAACCAAGAATTGTCTTTCCACAATTCCGGCCTTTTCAGGCGGATAACGTTACGCAAACGACGCATAATGTTCAAATAATATTCTTTGTTGACTGTTTGGCCCGGTGGAAGGAATTCATAATGCACAACACCACGATAATCGAAGAAGAGAAGAGGTCGCCTAGGACGCTTTTCCTCTTCGACACGTTCACGGCCGGCTTGGAACTCGCTATACCACTTTTAAACATTTTTTTTAGATATACCAAAGGCTTTCTGCACCATCCTCAACGTATCCGCAGCAGAAAATTGATTCCACAAAAAAAATTTAATGCAAATTCAACATATTTCGACATCGCAAAAACGAAAAACTCACTTTTAGCAGCTCACAAAACGACGCGTATCTCAAACACTAATGAATATTTTGACATGTAAATTTGACATAGATGTCACTGACAGTACTACCAACCTAAAAAAAAATAATTCGTCAAATCCTTCGACGCACGCAGTTTAAATTCAAATATCATCTTATTTTTTGGACACAGTAGTATACCTAACCTATCCCTAATTTTTAACACAAATAAACAACAACACTAAATGTAGCAATAATGAGCTGAAAGTCAAAAACTATATAACGAAAAACATAACAACTGAAAATAAACACGAATAATTTAGACATTGTCATTCAGCCACTAATACCTAGATTGCCCCGTCTCAGCTCGATCAGCTCTAACGAATCTAGCAAATAAGTATCTCCATTGGAATCGTTGGTCTTGTGAACTCAAATTCGGAGGATATTTTATCTTCTTATCGGTGGCCCGTCTATATATGTGATATATGATTGGAACATCGTCAGAATCAAAAATATATCGATTCATGTCCAAATACACGAATGCTTCTGGAGGAACGAAGCCAATAGCGAGACAAGTCGCAGTATACCCGTCGGCTGTAAAATCCAATTGGTTTCACTCACAGTTACAGATCTAGCGATATGATTCCGAAGAAGTTTCAATATGAAGATATTGACTCTTGTCACTTGAGCAGTTTGATAAATTCTTCTATTCGATTTATAATGCTTCCAATCCGTCTCAGGCTTTCTGTACAAACCAGTAAATTTACGAAGGCATTTCCTTTCGAAAACTCTTAATTTTTTCATAGTACTAGCACTCTTGTTGTACCAGATCTGACATCTATATGTCAAAACTGGTCTAACCAGGGTCTTGTGGCAGATAATTTTGACCTTTTGATCAATGGGGTGTAGTTGACTTTAACCTAGTAAAACAACACATTAAGCAGTTGCGACGGGGTAACCAGCTTCTCTCTTCAGGAGCAATACTCCTGATCGCCACGGGGCTGCTTGACTGCTTATATTTATTACATTTGGGATATAACTGAACCCGTACATCATGAATTATAACGTAGAAATGCTTCCATTGAGCCTTGAGTTACCTTATATTACTTTAAACGAAATCATCAACATGAAAAGCAATGTTATGAATTTCGTGGTGGTTATTACAAGTAGAGGGTGGAGAGAACGTAGCAATTATTCATATCAAATCACATATAACGCCTCTTCATGCAAAGTAAATCTTTATGAATTTTTTTAATAATTGTCAGAAAAATATCCCTTCATTTGAAATTCATTTATGAAATGTCATACACTGTAATAATGAACCCAGGTGAAATCAATTTTTTTAATTAATATCATAATTTATTTTCAGAGGATCTTAACCGGGAAAGAGAGAAATACAAAGCTATTGCCCAGGAGTTGGATATAACAATTGCTGATATGTCAGGATACTAATGCTCTAGCAAATCATTGCGCCTTAACTTTTCCTTTCAAAGCACAGTGTCAACGAAGACAGTTTGAACTCATACGAGTACTTCAAAAATTATAATATAATTTCACCAGTATTTGCCAACATATTATTCCAATTTGAACAAATTATTAACCAGCACGTTCATACATTCCATTTTGAATAAACTATTAAATCAATAGATTTTAGTTTTAAGGGTCTCACCAATAAAATTCTTGAATGGAGAAAAATAAGAGAACTTCCTTTCTCACAAAACCATGTGTTCAAAGAATAAAAAAAATGTTGAAACATTCTAAAAGTGCTATCTTCAGTAAAAATCTCTTTGACTTTAATCAACATTCCCATATTATTTGGATAGATTTTAAGATACATGTTTTGTATTGTATTGCTTAAAGCAACATTTGACCTACATATATCGCGAGTTAGATAAGTAATCGAGAAAAAAAGTCTTTGATGTGTACATAATAAAAGATGACTAAAATAAACAGCTAGCCTTAAGAAATAACTTTAAAGAACTATTCAATAGAATGGCTGCATTTAATTCCATTTGGCAAACTCAATGCTATACCTTCAAAATTAACAAAATTTAGAACGAATGTGCTTAAAAATCAAAATTTAATTAGTTGAAATTACAAAACATACAAAACTTAAATGTTTTTCTTTCTTTTTTGATTAGGGTTAAAAGAAGATTAAATTGAAAGATTTATTATAAAATTTATTTAAGAAGGCTATGAAATGTTATTTTGCACTTAATGAGAATTTAATTTGATGAAAATCTAATTGCTTTGGTGTTTGACTTTAGCACCTATAGCTTTTTATATCACTATTATTTTGCATAGCAAACAAGCTAATAGTTTTTATAACGCTGAAATAAAGGAAAATATATCTTTAGTGAAAAATCAAGAAGCGTAGATTATTGAAGGGTTTATATTCATAAATCTTGAAGTTTATCCAGAATTGACGCCAATTTTGTGTCATTCATATATTTTATTGAATCGCTCAAAGAAAGTTTTAAATAAATATTGAAACCAGAGCACCTGATCTGTTTTGTACGCTCAAATCATTTGATTGCAGTACGAGTATTAGCTATGCAATTTAAGCAGCCATTTCATGCCGTCTAAAAATCATATCAGTTAGTGTTTTCCTCGAATATTTTCAAAATCCAAGTGTCTGTTACTCCAATAGTACTGCAACTAAGTGTGAGGTCATGCTGGCTTGGACGTCTACCATTTGTTGCGTACAGACATGTTTTTGAATCGCTCCTGTCAACAGTTTTCAATAATTAAATTAATTTTTTTAAATATCAGACTGAAGTTAATTTTTATTGAAAATGTTTGTATCCTCGAAGCAGTCGTTGTGGGAACCTTGGGAAATGTCAAATGTGAATATGGCGACAGTTATCAATAAAATACAACATTATCAAGAAAACTCCGCAGATAGCAGATGCAAACTAAAAACAATAGCATATAATGAAGAAATGATCAACAAGTTGGGTAAACAGACCTACGCTCATGTCAGAAGGGTTTTGTATTCAATTTACAAAATTCAGTCACCAGATCGAATCAAATCAAGAAAAATGTCAAAGACGAATTATGGAGAAAATATGAAATACGAAGGTCATACTATTATTAACAAAGTTGAACAAATTTCAACTTCTGAGGTTTTTGGTATTTTTATACTCATAAATATCTCCCTTGATAATTAATGCAGATGTCCATCCGCGACGGAGGAAACACATTTTTCATGTATTTCCCCCCTGTGCCCTCACTGAAGCAAAAACTGACAGTTTCACAACTGTTTTGAAAAGTTCCCATGAAAACTTTCATTTCATACTCATATCGGCTACGTTTGATGAATTTTTTTTTTCAGGGGCCACTCTCCTGTGCTGAAATCATCTATTCATGGCCAATTTTTTCGAATCCTAGAATGGTTACAAAACCCTTTTGCTAGGAGCTCTCTCCCACCTCCTTGGCTTGTTTCGCCTATGAGCATTAATTGTAGGTACTCATATTGAGTCATTCATTAAATTGAATCAAGTGTTCAAAGCATGCAGCTTAAACGTTGAAGTTGGGAAAAAATAACTGAAAATTATTCAATCTTCGCATTTAAAACAGCAACTATTTTGTTTTACGATTACTGATACCACTAGCTAAACCGATTCTCAAAGATCTACATGCCACCTATCATTCCTGAAATTTTCATGCAAATCCTAGCAAAACTGTAGTGTCTGAGTCGGTAAAAAGCGCATGTTGTTCCATAGCCATATGTTGCCATAGTAATAAATGCAGCGCATATTGTTCCATAGTAATACAGGAAAATTCAAACCGCTATAACTTCGCTAAATATGATTCAATCTTTATGAAACTTTCAGGATGGATCAATCTTATAAATAGTCATCTACGTACTGAATTTCATTGAATTTAAGGGTACCGTTAAGAAGAAAACATAAAATCGATAGATCATACTATTACTAACAAAGTTGAGTTAATTGCAACTTCTAACGTATTTGTTGTTGTTGTACTCACCAAGGCCTACATTCCTGATTTTTTTCAGATTTTTCGGATCACAGGTGTCCAATCGCGAGGGGGGGTCACAAATTTTTCGTGTATTTCTCCTCCCTGTGCGCCCCTCGAAGCAAATTTTGCCAAACTAAGACCTGTTTTGAAAAGTTCTCATTAAAACCTTTCATTTGATACCCATATCGGCTACCTTCAATGAAATTTATTTTTCGGGGGGTCACTCTCCTATATGGGGAGACCCCCCTTAAATACCTTATAAAATTTTTTTGTAGTTGAACTTTGAAGAGATCACCACTTTACAGCTACACACAAAATTTGATGTTTCTAGCTTAAGTAGTTTCCGAGAAAAACTGCTGTGACACACGGACGGACGGACGGACGGACGGACGGGCGGACAGACGGACAGACGGACAGACGGACAGACGGACAGACTGGTCGCGAAACTAGTAGGGTTTTGTAAAATTATTTTACAAAACCACAAAAAACGAAAAGAAAATCATGAACTAAAGCTACAGGTACACTTCCTCAAAGATCTAGTTAAGAAAGGGATGAAGACAAAACAAAGGCAAAGAAAAGTGTGAAACAACCGATCCCAGAAGAAATTCTAAATGCTGTTGGCACTAGCGATAGTAAAAACTATTTTGCGGTTCTGGAAGGAGTGCAAGAAGAAATTAAAGCTGAAGAAAATATCAAAGGTAATTCAGACAAGGAAAATAATATAAATTTTATTCAATATTTAAAGAAAAAATAAGTAGAAGAAACCAACGTACAGAACTGCTGGTTCCTCTGGAAAAGCCAGTAACAATGCAGAAAAAGTTTCGCCAATAAATATATTCGGACAAAGCGGAAGGAATATGGTTCGGCTATTGGCAGCCGAAAATAAATTAAGAAATTTCGAAATCAAAAGAGTATACGCAGAAAAATTAACTATTAACACGAAGTCACTGGTTGACTTCAAGTCACCCAAAGATACTTTGAATCCTAGCAATGTTCCACACTGTACCTATACCCCAAATCAGACCTTTCTTTTGAAGTGTCTGGACAGCGGAGAAGATACGGTTGATCTTCTTCAGGTGCTCAAGCAAGCTGTAGCAGAAATTGAATTAATTTTTGTCAAAACCTTTGCCACAAGGACCTTTGCAACAAGGAGATCGACCATTGAAAAGAAGAATTCACCACTCCATCTAAGACAAATTTTTAAAAAAAGTAGTCCAGAAGCCGTTCAACAGATAAGGTACTTGAAATTAAGAGTGACTCTAGAAAAGAGAAGTCAACCAGTGTTACCAGTGTCTCGGCTGCCTATTGCGCCATACACTATCGGTGCGTAACATGCAAAGAAATTCATTCCACCGGTGGGTGCAAACTGGCTCAGAAGGAGTCAAAAGAAAAATTACATTGCGTCAGCTGTGGTGTATTTGATCATCCGACATCATTTGGCAACAAGAACATATGTTAGAAGAGTGGAGCCAATCAATTATATTTCCTATCAACAAAAACGGTGAAAAGCTCCTGTGTGAAATTTATACAGGCATATTTAGAAAATAGTAAGAATTATAAAAATCACCTCATAATTGGTGACTTCAATATTGACCTCATAAAACTTCATGTAGAGGGACAAGGACATTTGTTCAATCTCCAAGGTAAAGGTTTTCAACCTGGCTTCCAATGCATCACCAGACCATCTGTTTTTAATGCTCATGAGGGTTTCTGTATTGATAACATTTTTATCAAAGTATACGCATTTGAGCCGAAACCTTTTAAATATGAAAACTTGTTTACTGATCATTATTCCCTTTTTTTATCAATTAATAATGTCAATAAAGTCTCCATAGCTCAAATTTTTTCTCACATGAATTATCATAAGATGAATATAATAGCTGCTTATCAAAAGTGGTCTGAAATACTATCAATGCAGAACCCTAATGAAGCAATAAACCATCTAATTAATTTAATTCATAAGTGTATCAACTTAAGCAATATGTGTAATAATAAGCCCGTTAACATATGTAAGCAAATACCCAGAAGTAAATGGATTACCGCAGGATTCTTAACTCATGTCTAAAGAAAGAAGCATTATACAAGATATGGAAATGAGATCCTAATAGTTTATTTGCAAAAGCTGAGTATAAAAACTACACTAAAATCTTGAATAAGGTTATTAAATTAGCTAAGCAAATGTTTCATAGGAATTTGATCAAGCAGTTTATGGAATATAATTGGTGATATGTTGGGAAAAAACAAGAAAAGAAATGACGGTATTACTTATATTTTTGATGAACAGCATAATAAAATTCACGATCATATTAAAATATCAAATTTAATGAATAATTACTTTTGTGACATCAGAAATAACATTAGTACAAACATTTGTAAGCCGAAAAACTCTGCTCTTATTTTGCCTAAACCTAATCCTAAGTCAATTTTCATTGCACCAACCAACTCTATTGATGTTTTAAGTATTATTGACTCGATGAAAATGAAAAATGGTGGCATGGATAATATCAATATGAAAACGATTCAGAAACTATCTGATTATACGAGTATTGTTGTTCCCTGGGTCCATATCATTAATGTGTGCTTTGAAAAATGTATCTGGCCTGATGCCCTTAAGCCAGCGGATATTAAACCAGTTTTCAAATCTCTATGCAGACATACTACTTCCAATTATAGGTCCATATCTCTGATTTCTAACTTTGCCAAAAATTTTTGAAAAAGTTTTATACCGCAGAATTCTGAACTTCATCAACAGTTGCCATATTCTATCTACCAAGCAATTTGGATTTATGAACAATGTGGGCACTAGTGATGCGCTACAGCATCTATCCAACATAATTTATAAGCAACTTGATCGTAGCATTCCTATTGCAGTTACTTTCTTAGATCTAGCAAAGGCTTTTGATACTGTGAGTCACAAAATTTTATTAGATAAACTGTACAATTATGGTCTTAGGGATAATGCTCATAAGTTGATTTTGAGTTATTTGCAAAACAGAAAACAGCGAGTTAAATTAAATGGTTCTTTTAGCGATTTTTGTGAGGTTAAAACAGGAGTTCCCCAAGGCACAATCCTTGGACCTTTGTTTTTTCTCTTGTATATAAATGATCTTTTAATAGATTTACCTCAAGATACGGTCCTGTCTTTTGCTGATGATACAGCAGTTATATCTACTGACAAAAGCTGGCAACTTGTTCAAACAAAAATGAACTATCACCTTGATAATATTGCTGAATGGTTAGCACTTAATGAATTATCACTTAATGTAGACAAAACAGTTTTCATTGCTTTCGGTAATTACTGTGATAGTGTACCACCAAACTTAGATATACAAATTAATGGATCAAAACTTCGTCGTGTAGAAATTTGCAAATACCTTGGAATAATTTTTGATTATCGGATGCGGTGGCTCAATCATTTTCAGTTTATAGTTAATAAAACGAAATATATGACTTTTATCTTTCACAATTTTTCCAAAATCATGCTACCTCAAACTCTTCTAATGATTTACCATGCTTTTTTTCACAGCATACTTAATTATGGTATTATTGCTTGGGGCGGTTGTTTGTCTTCACATCTTGCAAAAACTTCAATTAAAGTTGTTTCAAATAATTTTCAAAAACCATTCTCAAATTGGCAAAAAACCGCTTAGCTTGGATCAAATGTTTGCACTAGAATCACTTTGTTTTCATTTTAATGATTTAAAACTTAAATATAATATTTCAAAGAGTATTACGAGGAACAAAAACATTTTACTTCCACAGATTTATAAAACTGTTGAAAGTAAAAATAGTTACATTAAATCTATACAGCTTTTTAATGAACTTCCTAATAGTCTAAAATCTTTGCATTACTCTAAATTTTGTAAATATAAACTGAAGAAGGGGATTCCATTACAAAATATTTCTTGAAGTTTTCTTCTTTGTTTCAAATTTTATTTCCATAAAATTAATTAAATTGAATTAAATTAATAAATCATTTTAAATCTTATATTTTGTTGAAATACAGTAATCATACATTTTTTTTTCTTTCTTCCCCTTTTTGATGAACATTGATGACACTTAATCATATGTTGCCTATTGTTTCTCTTAGTATGTAAGCTAGTTTTTTAAGTACTCAAGCTTACGCACAGATATTTAAATATCTCTGTAGGGTTTACACCTGTTATTGTTACGTTTTGTATGATAATATGTAAACTTTGGATGAAATAAATTGAAATATCACTACTTTGCACGGCATACAAATCATAAGATCTTAGAAAATAAAATCGGCTCATACACCAACAGTATTATTGGGGAGTATCAAGGTGATTTTAGATCAGGAAGATCGACGAAAGACCGATTGTTTACAGTCAAGCAGGTACTTGAAAATAGCTGGGAGTTCAACATAGACGTTCACGTTCAGTATTGATCGTAATTAGTCCGTCTTACCAAAATGACAATGACGTCGACCACCTCCCAAGCTCGCATCAAGAACCAACTTACCCATGCCTTTGACACAACTATTGGACGAAAGCAAGGAGATGGGCTGGCCTCATTGTTATTCAATTTGGCTCTGGAGTACGTCTTCAGAAAGCTACCTGTCGATACGCGAGGTACATTACTATACAAGTCGAGCCAAATGCTAGCCTATGCGGACGACACCAAAATTTTGTCACGGTTATTAACAACTGCCAAAGAACTCTTTCTGAAATTCGACAGTGAAGTAGAACTAGTTGGGTTACAAATCAATGAAAATAAAACAAAGCTCATGATGCAGTCGAGGAAAAATACCTCAAATACACAAAATATCACACTTGGCGAATACACTATTGAAAATGAAATTGAATTTGTGTATTTAGGTGCCAAAATAACGAGAATCAGTAATGAAAGGGACGAAATTTGCCGATTGCAAAACTGCAAAAGCTGCAATGGGCTGGCCACACGAATCATATGGATGAACAACGGACACCCAAACAGGTATTCGTTAGGAGAACTAAAGGCTGGAGACCAGTAAGAAAACCGAGAAAACGCTAGTGTAAGTTGGTCGACGAAGACAGTTCATCGCTGCTCGGCTTTTGAAATTAGAGGACGCGGTCAATGGACCGAGACAGTTGAAGGCGTTTGTTTCAGAAAGCGAAGGCCCAAGAGGGGCTGTAGTGCTACGAAGAAGAAGAAGAAGCATCATATCGAGGATGCTCCGGATATCAAGAAAGAAATGCTAAATTTATTCCGAAACAAACGCAATTACACCGCAGTGTAGCACCTTCCAACTTCGTCAAGCCTGGGGTATCATTTGCACTCACCGCTAGAGGACCAACAGACAATGCAGTAAATAATGTGAGTAGTAATAATGAGCTGCTGCTTAAAATTTACCAGCTACTTAATCCTTTACCGGAGAGAACCAACAAATAAGATTAAAATCAACTTGGTGTTTCAGCGTTTAGATCTTTCAAATGTCTCAACAAATTTTGCCATCCAGTCACATTCTCATGGATGGGCCTCATCTCATCCCGATCAAAGTGAACTCCATTGTTACTATACATTGACGTGACATCTTGCTTCCCGCTGGAATCCACCTCAATTTATGGCACTCCATGACATTCAAGGATTTTGAATTCGTAAGACGCGATAGGGTAAACGGTGATAAGAAGGTGGTACCGGGATATTCGTTTGAAGGCCTTATAGTTTTCAAAATATTAATGAATTCAAATTCAAAACCTTGAATTTTTTGAAGTGTCCGTTATGAAAATTTCACTGCTAGGTGGAGATAACCTCTTCGTTATCTCTGCCTATGCAACTGGTCGGAACGTTCTCCAATTCAAAAAGGAGCTCGTTTCTTTGTTTGAAATACTCAAATTACATAATTATTACATTCTTATCGGTGATTTGAATACCTAGCATACAGCAATCCTGCTTATTAATAAAAATTTTGAGAAATTGCGCATTATTGATAATTACATTATTTAGATTATTCGCATTATTTTCATTATTGTCTGCTAGTTCTCTAGCCATAAGTGCAAATGATACCCCGGGCTTTAACTTTTGCCTCTTGATATCAGGGGAATCCTCAATATCATGCAGGATAACAGAATAAACCGCACTTGATGCAGTACAATTTCTCTTCAGGCTCCATCTAGCCAGTTTGCATTCCCTAGGGGCATGAACATCTTTTCATTTAATGCATCGCACAATCTGAGCCAATTTGCACCCATCGGGAGCATGAATATCTTTACAATTAATGCATCAGTAGTAATATACATGGCACATTTGGCAGCCGAATAACCAAACTTTTGACACCGATAGCACTTGTTGACTTCTCTTGTTTGGAGATGTTTTCTCCTTACTACTTTGAAGTTCAAGTATCTTATCTGTTCTTCTATTCCAGCTCAGGCTTTCTGTATAAACCAGTACATACACGAAGACGTTTTGCGATCGAAAACATTTAATCTATCTATAGTACTAGCACTCTGGTTGTACCAGATCTGCCACCCATATGTCAAAACAGGTCTAACCAGGATCTTGTAAAAGATAACTTTGATCCTTTGATCTATGTATCTGAAATGAAAGAGTCGTCGAAGGAGTGCCATGGCTACTTTTTGTGCTTTACCGATCATGATTTAGACATATTCAGTATAGTACAGATACTGATCGAGATGAACTACCCTCACTAGCCATGTGGAAATCCTTCCAATTACGTTTCAGGTCTTGAATGGCCCCCTGCAGCATTGTCTGAAACAAAATTGTTTCGCATTTCTGCGCATTGATTTTCATTCGCCAATTGTTGTTGTAGAGCTACATATCATTAAACATTTTTTGAAGATTGCTCTGAACTATTGTAGCTTCTCGGTCTGCCATATGGATGGCCAAATCATCAGCAAACGCCACCAATGATCTCGTTAGCGAGATGTTAAAATCAAAGCCGCTAAATACCTTGCAAATGAATACTGAGAAAAGCAGAGATGCAGTAACTGTTCCCTGCTGAAGACCATTCTGTTCCCTGCTGTAGACTATTCAACAAAATTCATCCAGTTTTATATGAATACCAAATTGATGGATGGCTGCTCGTCCTTGTGGACAAATTCAAAGATTAAGGGGGTAGTATTTGACCCAGGTTTGAAGTTTAACATCCATATTTCATGCATAACCACTAGAGCTGGTTTCATTTTACGATCCTCTTGCAAGTCTTAGCATTTCAACCAGCGTCCATCTATTCGTACTTCTAGCCCGGTCAATCCTTGAGTATGCCTCCCAAGTATGCTCTCCTCACTATACCAATCTATCGGATGCTGTTGAAACTGTACAGCGTAAATTCACACGATCTCTATTCTACAAATATAACCTCACTTACAGCTCCTACGATGAGCGCTTACAGATCCTCAACATTCCATCACTCAAAAATAGGAGAGAATTCTTAGACCTGTGCTCCTTATTTAAATTATATCATGGTATTCTTTCATCCAACCTTTGGGAAAGGCTTTATATACGTCCCACCTCAAGAACGCGTTCAACTGACATATTCATTGTGCCCTTTGCTCCTACCGATATTTATTTTTATTCATTTTTAGTACGCGTATCACGTCATTACAATGAAGTCCAGCTGGGTCCCCTGCCACATTCCTTAAACCCTTTTTAAAAACATATCGCATAATATTCTCCTTAGCTCCCAATAGTTTATTAGTATTTTATATTCTTGTTTTTTCTTCTTATTTCAAATTGCTAACTTTGTTTTTTCGCATGTATTATGTTATATTTCATTACCTATTTTGTAGTTGGATTCACGGGTCTGTAAAATAGTGTAAATAAATAAAATATATAAATAAGACCTTGAAGTCGCGCATTGTCGCCGGATTTCCATCTGTATCAACAAATGATTTCCCGTACAATATATTGCACATCATGGTGGCAAGTTGTCTGGGGAACCTGACCTAAAGGAGTTTAAAGACTAGTCCATCTAACCATACCGTACCAAAGGCTTTCTCTATGTCAATGAGACACACTCCAACACATTCTCGGTTGTTTAGTTTCCAACAGATATCTGAGATTACTTTCGTTATCGCATGAATGGTCGAATGCCTGGCACGATAACTGAACGGGCAATTCAGCATCAACTCATATTTCTCAATGTGGGCTTTTAGTGCTTTGTCCAGTAACACTTCAGACACCTTGCTGATGTTAGGCAACAAGCCGATTGGGCGATAGCTGTTAGGGCATGAAGATTCTTTTCCTTTCTTCAAGATCGGAAATACCTTAGCCGTTTTCCACTCATTTGGGAAATAAGAATTACTATACATGTTGTTGAACAATATGCAATAATTCTTAATAACAGCCTCAGGCAAATATCGAAGAGCTATATTTGGAACACCGTCGATGCCACATGATTTCTTGTCGTTTATCTTGCCAAATTTGAGACACAAGTCTTTATAGCTGACAAAATAAGCAATAAGATTCAAGCTCGGTATGAGGTCAGATGTTAATGTTTCATTGAAATGAAGAATAGATTGGCTGTTCAGACTTGATTTGAAGTTGGAAACCTTTGCTTCAACGACCTCTGAAAGTATTTGATTCCCTCTCCCAGGGTTTGGAAGATGAAACAACTCAAAATGAGTTCTAATCAGGGTAAATTTATGCAAACTATCACATCTAATCCTCTTTCTATTTCTATCCGGAGTCGTACTATCAATTTCGATACGAGAAGATTTATCTCATCACTAGTGATTTCAAGATTCGATACCTTCACTCAAGACTTCTTGCGGAATAAATTATTGACTTTCGTGAAAACGCCATCTAGATACTGTGGGGTAGTACCCTTCCGTTTTTCCGCCCATCGATTGTTGACCTCACTCCTGAAGTATGAACGGATTAAGTTCCGGACATTCTTCGGGTGTAATTTCAACAAAGCTAACGATTGCCGCTTTTCAATCTTTTCAACCTTGCAATGGTCGGTGTTTCATATCCTTCCATATTGTTTCGAAGTTTAATCTTGGGAACTACTTTCTCAATCGTTTCCAACGTCAGCTTCTCTAACTTCGACAAATAGAGATCTATTTCATCGTAAGTTAGATTTCTGTCATTAGGAATCAATGAGCAAGAGTTGCCATCATCAGAAGGGGGACATTGCTTCTGGTGCTCCCGATTAAACTTCTTCTGAAACTTTCCCCAACCCGTTTTTTTTAAATTCAACCGATGATTTTCATGTTGAACTGGAATGAAAAAGACATCATCTCTTTGGTGATTCATTTCCATTACGATTGCGTTATGGTCGCTATCGTAAGGAAGCACCTGTAGTTTCCGTTGAGGACTATTAAAGCTGAATGCAAGTCTCACGTCAGCGATTCAGAGGCTGAATTAACTAACATTTCAAATATCAAAACACCCAGACCCCACCAATCGACCGCACGGTAATATGAGGTTGCCGTTAATACTACAGGTGCTAAGAATTCTGGGGTACCGCAAAATGTTCCCGTTCTGTCGCCGAATCCCATTCCTTCTTTGCATAATCCGAAATCGGCACTTTTCACGTAACCTTCTGTATCTAACAAAAGATTATCTAATTTCAAGTCTCTGTGACTCATCTTATTCTCATTTAAACAAAAAAGAATGCTACTACGCAAGTCCTGCAACCTTAGCCATACTATTTATCTGAGTCCATAATGGTGTTCAATCGATGTGCAATTGTACTCCTTCAATTCGGTACGAATAGTGTTTTTGAATAAGCTCATCAGTTTCTAAATCTACAGCTGCCGTCGCCTCGTCTAACACAAGCAATTTCTAACCAATGGGGGCTACTTGGCGTTCAGCTGTATCAAATTCTTTCCACCACAGCAGTGCGCCTGATATGCTCTCTGCAATGACAAGAACAACATACCGGGTTGTGTCACTTCTCGTTATATGGAGAAAGTCTTGCTTTATTTTTTTCTAACTTATAACATAAACTTTGTATATAGTTTGATGATATCGTTACAAGGGTGTGATACAATTATATTGAAATTATGCAAAAATGAACTTTGTCTTGCAAAAAAACCTCAAAGCACACCCATGAAATTTTCCTATGGAAATCAAGGTCCCTATTTTGCAGAGGAGGCTGCAAGAATTGAAAACGTAGGAGATCAAATTTAAATTAGGGTTACAGCCGTCTTAAGACACACTGCGAAATACGGGCCCGACTTGTTTATTACATCTGTTTCTCTATTCATTACATTTCTCAAGGAACATGAACGCGATAATGTGGTCGTAAATAGAATCAATGGATGCACAAAGCATGTTTAAGAGTTATAGGATATATGCCCAGAGCATAGTCAATTAAACTTTTGTAAATTCTTCTCTATTATCGCGCCACATAATTGCGGCATCGACATTAGCACCCGATTCATCATTTGGCTTTGCCAACATGGAAACAACGCTCAATAAAATTTTCTCTACATTCTGCACAGGGCTCTATCTTTTGGCTGAAAGTTCAGAACCCATCGTATCATCGCCAGGAGCATGAAGAATTGATATACAAACACGCCCGTCAGCAAATATTTTGGGGTGAAACATTTCGCAAGTAAGTTTTATCTTGGGCGGACTTAATGGGAAGTCTGGCGGAAAAACTAATTTAGCTGGAAACACTCCGCCTTCGAAACAAGTTCCTTCAGGGCCTGCAATTAGAGCTTCCCGCTCGAAAAAATTATCTTCACTTATTGGTCCTGCCACGATTCCTTCAGACGGATTTAATGTGAGCTGTCTATATTCAGCCATCAGACGGCGTAAAGCCGACCCTGCCATTTCTATTCAAGAATTTCACGCGATAACAAAGTTTAACCTAAAAACGTATACCTACGTCTGACAAACAATTTCGCAACCAGAAATATGAGAATAAGCAACTCAATTCTTGCGCTTTCCTGACTTGTATGAATGCCATGCGTCCATCACTTTTGACATGCTTACTTTTCGGCACTTTCACAAACAAACTAGTTGCTCACACCCGCGAAATTGCAAAAAATCGTCGACCGCTCTTGAGTGACGGCCACCACTTACACACTCCACTGCCATGTGGCTGCCAATTCACCTTGACATCCCACGACAAAATTGACGTGAGATGTGCGCCCGTCACAACGAACATGAAATGACAAGCCACCTAGCAGGAAGGTGTGTTGGTAGTGGTCGCCAGTGGCGTCGCATGATTCATTACATCATTTATGGCGCGACGGCCCAAGCCGGGCCTTGGACTCCAGGAGTAACCTCCTCCAATCATCACGGTTCCGCAGCTTGTCTGCCAATTGTTGACTCCTAACAAGGATCTGCTGTCAGCTTTAATTGTGTCTTCCCATCGAGCCCTTGGTCTTCCCACTGAACGTTGACCTTGTGCTCTACCCGTTGATTTGGTAGCCGGTTTTATTCCTTTCTTTCTACATGGCCTGCCTATTGTAATTTACGTAACTTTACTCTAGAGGAAACAGGTGGATCGTCAAAAAGTTCATACAACTCATCACTGTAATGTAGTCTCCACTCTGTTCCTTGTTTCACTGGGCCGTCGATTTTTCGGAGCACTTTGCGTTCAAATACGTCCACTACCTTTTCGGATTCGCTCATTAGGTCCCATGTTTCTCTTCCATATAACAGTTGAGGTTTGACTAGTGTTTTGTAAATGCGGAGCTTATTTCGCTTATGCACAACCCTAGACCTTAGAATAGGAAGTATGGAGTAATAGGCTTTATTCGCAGGATTTATACGGCGTCCAATCTCGTCCTTTTCGGCGCCTCTTCCATTCAGGTTGGAGCCAAGATACACAAAATTATCTACATTCTCAAGGTTGTAGTCACATACGGTCAGAAATTGTTGAATTGGAGTTTTCTTCCTCATTTGAGTCATGAATTTAGTGTTAGTGTCAATAATTCATAGGCTGGTTCGGTTTGCTTCAAATTCATGGCTCAGAAATGCTCCTTCGGCATCTAAGATTGAACGTGCCATGATATTAATGTCCGTCATCAGCATATGCTACCAATTCTGTGGACGTGAACATTAGTGTACCCGAGATTTCAGCTGATGTCTTCCTTATGACGTGTTTCAGCGCAATATTAAAAAGCATCGGGGCAAGTTCATAACCTTGTTTTAAGCCTGATTCCATTATGAAGCTGTCCGTTAGTTCAACGTTTACCTTAATCTAGGACTCTGTATTTAGCATCGAGAGATTGACCATTTGGATTAGTTTTGCTGGAAGGCCAAAGTCAAGCATTCTATCAACACTGTCGCATGCTTGCTTGAAGTCTACAAACAGTTGGTGTACATCGCTGTTATATTTCCAGCATTTTTGGAGCACTTGCTTTCCTGAGAATATTTGGTCTATTGTAGACCGTTGACTTCAAAAGCCTCCTTGGAATCCTCCTATAATGCTTTCATAGTACAACTTTCATTTTCTCTCTATGATTTTGGAGAGCACTTTCTAAGACAGGCACGGTAGAGCAATGCCACTATAATTTTCACACTTTCATTTGTTGCTCTTTATGTGTACAGGGCATATTATACTTTTTTCGCCAATCCTCTGGTAACTACTCCACTGACCATATTACGCATATTAGCTAATGTAGAAGGTTATTTAGATGGGACCCCGCTCTGGAGTAGTTCTGCCGGTATTACATCTATTCCACGAGCCTTATTTTTTCTAAGGTCCCATACTGTTACCTGTACTTTGTCTCTGGTTGGTGATGAGGATGGTCCCTAGTGCCCTGCTTCTGGAATGTTCACAGCTTCAGTCACTGTTGAGCGCTGAGAATAGCTTCTGGAAATATTGCAGCCATTTGTTTTTAATTTCGACAGGGTTGCCTATCATTGCTCCTTGTACACTTTTGCAAAGATTTGTTTGGGGATTGAAGCCGTCTCTTAGTTGTTTGGTAGAGGCATACGCCTTATTGCGAATTGCGGCGTACCATCATTCTCCCATTATCAACTTCCCATTATCAACTTCAAATTGCCTCTGTAACATCTCTGTCAGTCTGCATAAAAATAAATAAAGTTATTGTAGCGAAGAACAAGGAAATTTATTGGTATCATTTATCTCTACCTTATTTTGGGGTCATATACCTTTTTATCTATACATTTATTTATTTTTGGTTAACATTTAATAATTTCCTTATAATTTTTATTTTCCCATCATCTCAATCCTACTCTCTTACGCTATTATTATTTGCAAAAAAAAAAAATAGTAATAATCTTATCTTTCCCACGAACAACATTCTATTCATTAATTCCCATTAACAAAATTTCATTCGTGATCTTTTCACTAACAAAACGTAATTCCTTCCATCATACTAACTAATTTTATTCATTATCTCCCACTGAAAAATTTTTTTTGTTATACTAACAAAAATTCATTCACACTTCATTTCAATGTCCATTAAGAAAGGTTCACAATTGAAGTTGCTAATTGGATGAATGGGAGATCAACAGAGAATGTTTGCGGTGGTAGCGTCGTATATTCTCAATCGGGAAGTGACGCTGGGACGCTGGGTTCAAGTTCTCCCGAGCGCAGGGAAACACTCTTTTTGGGATATCATCAAAAGCAATTATTTCCGTGCTTATGACGATTTGCATGTAACCAAACCTATCATTGTTATGCAAATCGCGTTTGTTAATATCGAAAATATGCTCAATACACTTCAATTACATTACACGTAGTGAATAAATAAGGTAAGTTCAAGAGTCCGTAAAGGACCGCAGCCATGGTCTGCTGCCTCGGCAGAAGAAGGTGTCGGTATCTGCCGAGAATGCCCTTGTCTGGGGACGCGTGAATGCGCTGGCAGGCTAGCATTGTGGTGTCGTGGGGTGGGTTCATTCCCCCAGCACAAGGACCCACTACAAAGAATTTCGCACTCACGAATTTCTGGGGTCGAACAAAACAAGGCGACCGAAGTCGCAAAAATTGTAGGCAACTCCACCAGGGACAACTGACTTGTTCATGGAACAAGAGTAACAAGTAAAAAGAAGTGGAAGCAGGGTGACCTCGTCCTTACCCGGAGAGGCTCATGGCCCACAAATGAGAGAAGGGCAACCGGGTGGTGATTGAGCCCCTGCGCACTCACCCAACCGGATTAAAATCCATATTTGTTGCAGTGGCCAGGTATTCCTCTTCTGAGTGGAAAACTCATACAACTTGACTTGCATAAACTTTCCCATCAGAAGAGAAGTACCCCGGTGACCAATTTATGCCATAGAATTATGCAATTCGATTGCATAACTCTATGTCATAAAGAGGCACTCTGCTTGGGCCACTCAACCCGCGACGTCACCTGAAACAAAAAGGAAGGATTAGTGAGTACCCGGCGGCTGGCTCATGTTTTAAGGGGGAAGCCTGCCACCGTACCGGGTCATATACCTGGCCAGAATTGTAAGAAAGGAAAGACCGACGTTGTACTTTTAACTAAACATATTTTATTTTAATCGGCTCCTTTATATTTACAAAAATTATTTTTGAGCAGTTTTTGAAGAAAAGAAATCTCAACGTATGTTTGATTAGGCTTTTTGAAAATTCACATCTGAGTCTTTGTCAATGAGCGATTATCATGAAAAATCATATGCGATTATAGTTAAATAAATACCTATTGTAGAAATTAGAAAATATTTTTTTCAAAGAATGGTTCAATCCATTTTAACTGCTTATTTACAATCCAACAACAATAGCACATACAACAGTGAATTTACTAGTCGAGAAATTAATTCTGTTAATAAACCGCTAACTTGTTCATAACAAGGTTCTGTAGAAAGATTTAAATGTAGTTAGGGAACGAATAAACAAGTGTTAGAATTCTTAAAATTTACTTCATGCTGTCACTTGCAATCTAATACTAAACATGTCTTTATCATTATTCTATCAATGAAGTTTATATGACGCAATTAGAAATGGTTGTTCTTTCTTGGGTCCATAGCATATTTGTAAATATACAGGAACTTTCCCTACCAATTTGATTTATGTGTGATATATTATTTTCTAAGCAGTTAAAATTCGCAAAAAAGAACATACCTCTCTTTTCATCATCAATCAGTCTTTAATCGATATGAGTTTCAGCAATTTGCCAAAAACTCCAAGAAATCATATAAAATCTAAATCCCAAAACAAAAGTCAAAATCCAACTTAGGAGCTCTCTAAAAATCATACTTTGAATGTCTTTTCGTGATAGTGCCGATGATGAGAATGTGATGAACCATATGATAATGTATCATTTGAACATTTTAGATGTCGTTTAACGTTCTGCGCTTCGTACTGAGGTTGAGGCTTGATGGTAGTGTATTCAACTCCGCTACCTTTTCCAATATTATAATTTCGATTCGAGCTTGAGCTATTCCAATTGAACGTGCTTGAGGGCTGTGACACGATTACGAACTTTTTCGGCCAACATTTTCACCATTTCTTGTAGGAAGTGACGTCGTATCGGGCCGGACATGAGAGCTGGGCTGTTTAGAAATTGTGGGAGAAAAGGGAGTTGATCGATGTGAACAACACTAGTTCCAATATCTAGGGTACCCTTTTTTTATGTGCTGTTTGGGTAAGGTAACTGTGGCTGTGTGCTTGAATAATGATAACGTAATTTCTACTCTAGATTTATCAACCAAAATATTGACTTGATGCACTTTCAAAGTCATTCACTGTATTCCAAATGTAAATATTGTTCATAAAGATTCCAATGTGGAACAAACACAAGCGTCTTCAAACGTCACATTTGCACGGGTGTATGTATTATTTGCAAAGCGCAAGTGTAGGAACGATAAATGTAGAGGAGACAAGTAAAAATCATGAAATGTTTCGTCTCCACATATTGCAAATCTTTCCACTTCACTTTATCGCGTCCAATCAGCCATTCAAGGAAATTATTGGTCAAGGGTGAAACTTCGCACTACCCGAGGAGCGACACAAAGCACTTTCATCGTCCATTATACTACACATTTCCTCTCAATTTCCAGACTTTCTAAAAGTACCATTTTACGTTGCGTCATTACACTCGCATTATGATTTAGCCAACATATCAAAAAAACTGAAAATTACACTTCGAGATCTTAATATATTGAAAATATCTTTCGCTTTGTATTCCAAACAGATAGACACGATACGATATTCCAGCAAGCACCCCAAGGTTGTTCTTGAGCAGAGTCCGTCTTGCCGTTCGATAATCGACCGAACGACACACACACACAGCCGAGTGACCGTTCCTCCCAGTGGATCGCGTGCAGGACAAATTCGCGTCCAATTTCGGTGGAAATCTCGATTTTCCACACAAAATTTAAACGAGTCGCGATTATGCTAAATATTTCCTATATCACACTCAAACTTCGATATTTCTGCTTAGTGTTTCAACAATTCTCCCGCAATTGCTTTTCACTGTCTTGTATTCCCCTTTTGAAACATCTACCCGCTGAGCTAACTACTCGCTCAAGCCCTGTACTTCCTCCTCGCGCCCACGCTCGTTGGCAATTCCCAGCACACTCCCCTCGCGACCATCTCCTGGCAACAGCACCAGCAACCCAAGCAAATGGCACTTCCTATACTCAAATTTTCCAAATCATTGATATTTGGAGACAGCAACTTTTTGGCTAAAAGTGGATTCGCTATCGAATATCGACTTGTTGTTGCAGTTGTTGTAAACTATTATTTCCATTGGCAGTGTTCGTTGTTGATATACTTGGCATGAGCAAATTATTATTGGCATTTTGTTGCTGTTGTTGCTGATGTTGATGCAATTGTTGTGCGGTGGCAAGATAATTTTGATTATTTGTATTGATTGTTTGTTGGGTATTATTCACACTGTTATTGTTTTCCTCTTGCTTCACTTCAGCTGCAGTGAAATCTGACAAAAAACTATCCAGTTCAAATGAATTTTCAATCAGTTGTCGAGATACATATATCATCCGAGGAATCATTGCACAGTGGACTCAACTCACATGATCCACGTGTTACAACCTGGCCCTGATTTGTACTCGCACCGGCAGTGACAGCATCCTGTAAACATGTCGAAATATCAACCATGCGTCCGTCGTTTTCTGGGCACTTCGGAAGGTTGTGGCTAATGCCAGCTTATTGCGTTTTATTTCCAGGAGACAAAGAAGATATTCAGCAATTGCTTGCTGAATTTTCCTCATACTACTGCTTCGGTACTTAAGCCTCCAAAAATTGTTCTCTTAAATCTTTCTGATCAACTTTCGTTTATTTTTATCGTAGAAAAGACTTAAAACGAGCAATTTGGCTATTCAATCTTAATTTCAGTCTTTTTGAGTATATGTAAAAATTTTTTGGTCCAAAAACTCCTGAACTTATTACAAAGCGAGATCCAGATTTTTTTTTTTGTTGTTACAAATGTTCCATAACTTTACCTGCTCGATTACTACATACAAGGATGCGGCAGCGGTAATTGGGAAGGAAAGGATTGCGGTATTGAGTTAGTGAAACTCTTGATTTGGAAGGGGAGTCTAGTTTTACTCGTAGTTTACAGAGAAAAGGGAGTTTTTTAGCGGTTTCGGGACAAATAAAGTGGAAAAAGAATAGTGTGAGACGATTTCAGACGAATAGAGTGGAAAAAGAATAGTTTAATATGATAAACTGGTGATTCTGGTATTAATTGAATGGTAGAATAGACAGTCAATCAACAGTTGTGTTCGTGCTGAAGGAAACCATTGTTTGTTTTCTATCGGAAGTAATTTGTGAGCGACAAAGTGTTTAATTGAGTTAATCAAATTATTCAATTAACTGTGTAGGTTTTGCGGCCCTTCGAGCGGATTCGTTTTTTCTTATTCAAAACCAAAATCTACGAAAACATAAAATAAAAGGGCGAAAGTACCAGTAACTGGCTCAAAAACTATTTCGTTGAATTATTTGACGATTTTAAGGAGCTGGCACGTGGATTTGTGGCCGTTTGTTTTTTTTGTGTTTTATTCTTTGCTGAAGTAAATTTAATTTGGTTTTTATAAATTTTATTAGTCTCCCCCCCCTTCAAATTGTAGAGCGCTCTGAAGCTTCGAAAAAGGTGGTCATTATTTTTTTTTATTTATCTGCTTGATATTGAATTTTTTTCTCTTTTGGCGATTGTTATAAATCTTTTGATTTTCCTTCTGTAATACTCTGCTTCGAACTAATTTCACTAAAAAGAAGGTTTACATTAATTTATTGAATTCAATGTATGTTTATAGTTATTTTTTTTATTGAAGTGGTATTGCAAGATCATGATTAAAGTTTTTAAATACAAACGGCCTTTTCCTCTCGTGTTTGTTTTTAGGTGTAGGCTGGCTCAGCATGAGCAGAGGGTGTCCCGGAAGACCCGTGACACGACTTAGCACTAGCTGGCCTCATAATGCCACCCCGGGCTACGCACCCCTCTGCTAAAACTTAATGCTGGCACCCATGGTGAATTCCACGGTTATTACAGCCTCTTTCGTTTATCTGTTGGATCTTGGTGTTGACGGTCAGTCGTTGCTTCCTTCGGAACATTTTTTGAGCTTGACATGAAAGGCTTCTTTATTGTTCTTCTTTGTCACGAGTTAGTCGCTAGATGTATTCTTTTGCACCTGGTTCTTTTTTTAATCGCTTCCTTACATTCTTCGTCGCACCAGTCGTTGCTACTTTCCTTTGGCTCGGCTACTTCTGTCACCGCGTTTCTTACTGTCTTCCACATGGTTTTGATATCATCATTACTTTCTACCGCCAGCGGGGATATGTGGATGTGATTTTCCAGCACTGACATGTATGTGGACGCTATTGTGCTATCATTTAGTTTGTGTATTTGGTACCTTGGTATAACTGACGCTCCTTGTTTAAAGCTCTTGGAGACGCAGCATTGGAAGTTGACCCTTATAAGTTAGTGGTCCGAATCACAGACAGCATCGTGGAACGAGGGCGTGTCTAGAATGCTGGCGGCGGCTCGTTTTTTGGATGAGAACATGGTCGATCTGGTTGAGTATGCGACCATCTGGGGATGCCCACGTTCTCTTATGGGTGTCTCAATGTGGAGCTTACAGTGAAGCCTCTACTAGTAGCGAAGTCTATCGGCCGTTGTTGGTGGCCTCCGTATAGAGGTTGTATCCTCCAGTTGTTCCTGGATGTGCATTTTTTTTGGCCGAGTTTTGGTAGAAGTCACCCAGAACAATTTTACTGTCGTTTGAAGCAATGTATCCTTGCACTGCGAGGATGTTGATTTTATATTCTTTATTTCTTCCAGATGTTGTCACAGTGCACCTGGTCTGTACAATAATCTAACATTCCAAGCTCCAAAAGAATGGTCTTTAATACGTAGCGATAGTCGTTGCGGTTTATCCAATCCGATCCTAGGCTATTCTCCTGGTACTAAGTGGAGCGTTGTCACCGACTTAGTCGGTTTTGGTCCACAAGTGATATTTTATTTCCCACATACCTGCTAGATAGCCGGTTAGGGTACCCTCTATCCCTTATCTGAGGATGCGTCCGATGGGGGACCCAAAATCCCCACACGGACTGTAATATACACAGTTAATTAAATATTGACTTCCAAGGAACTTGTTGTACTTTTCAATTTTTCGAACCAAAGATGTCAAACCACGAGGTGGATAAAAGAATCTCATAGTTCTGTCCCCGCAGAATAAGAAGCACAATTTTGATGACAGCTTTTCAAGAAAAAAATTATATATATATATATATATATATATATATATATATATATATATATATATATATATAATGCATATAAGTATATTTTAAAATAAATTATTAAATATATCAGACTCGAAGAGAGTTTCTTAAAACAACGGCTATGAAAATGTTCCAATTTTATTTTCTTGTTTGAATTTTATAGCTGAAATAAAATGGCGAAATAAAGATTTAATATTCTCAACATGCAACCATAAATGTTCTAGTTATGGCCTCGGAACTTCTTAAAAAATAATTTACAATTATCAACAAAGCACAAATTACGCAAGCACGGAGGTCATCTTTAAATACAAATGCAAATTTTGCATCAATCTTAGCACCATTGAACATGATTTCATGCATTCTTCTCCTGTCAAATTTGCGAAATCAGAACCAATGAAAATATTTCAGAAAATACGTCCACTAAATGCCGCAACTAACGCAGAAAATTTCTCTCCATCCATAAACCTCCCCCATAATTTGCCGAGGCAGGCATTCAAAATTTTCACTTCAGTTCTGTCTAAAATACGTAAAATCTCATATTACACTCATCCGAATTTCCCACTTCTAGCGTCTGCCCGTCAAAATTCGCCTGGTCAAACAGCGAACAAATAAAAATAATGGCGACTTGGAAAATTTCCAATTGGCCAGCCAAAAGAAGAAAGTCAAGGAAAAACGTTGTGAAAGAATTTTCATTTCGGAGACGACGGACGGCCGATTTGGATTCTGGTTTATATGATCCGTTTCCATTTTCCAGTAACAACTGAGCTTTTGATTCGGTTACGTAAAAAAATTTTAAATCTGGAAAATTGAGTGGGATTTTTTCAGAAGGCTATGTCCTCTTGCAGGCGCTGTTCGATCCCAACATTCTTTAGAGAGCATATAATATCATGAATTGACTAGTGAACATATTTCCCCCCCAAATCTGTGAATGTGTTACGAATTCTATTCTTGGGCGGGAGTGAAAATTAATTTTGTAATGAAATTTATATTTGCAAATCGTTTGGCATGCAATTCCTGTGAAAATATGTCGGGACAGTTGTTAACCAGAGCGTCATAAGTTGCCAACACCTCTGATGAATTTCAAGACAGTCTATTTTTCAATTCATATTCAAACTCAATCCATTGAAATTAAACTATTGAATATGAATGGAGTTTTGTTTGATAAACATTACGAGCAATTCATTTAGTACGATTTCTTCCATTTTTAGGGAAACAAGTAGGAAGGCAGTAAAGAATATACTTTTGGTAGTTTGGGATAAACATATTCCATTAGGATGCCAAATCAAAAAATCATGAGAAATTTCAATTAATAATTTGAAAATTGCTAAATGACAAAAACCCCACCAGTATATCTCCGAAAAATAAATAAGTTCTGCTTAAGGTTCGAATTACTTCCATGTATGATGTCCTTAGGTGCGGAATATTATTGGCCCCAGGTTGTCAAAACTAATTTATGATAAAGTATGGCCCAATGATGAAAGTATCCAAGGCCTTCATATCAACTCGACATCTGAATGTTATGGTTGAGCTTCTTGAGAACAATTCGACTACGCAACTTAAGCAAGTGTTTAATGATGTAGGAATATAAAAAAACCTCATTTTTGGATCAGTGTACACATATAGAATTTGACTCGCCCCCTTTTCATAATTTTTAATAGATC
Source organism: Odontomyia ornata (assembly GCA_963969285.1). NCBI lineage: Eukaryota > Metazoa > Arthropoda > Insecta > Diptera > Stratiomyidae > Odontomyia > Odontomyia ornata. The sequence continues at coordinate 81,825,284 of OZ017738.1, forward strand.
ACTTTCGAGGGGTCTTTTCCCCTCGTACTGGAAATCACCTTATAGGGGAATTGCTATTTTAACTATCATATCGAAACTTTTTGAAAAGATCATATGTAATAAAATTTGAAGCCTTATTGGGCGATGTCACACGCTTCAGCTTGTCGAGAGGAAGAAAACAAGATGCATGAGTCCTGAAAATTTTCTAACAACCAGGCCGCACGCACTGCAACAAACGAGTACCTATCTGAGGCGCCTGCAAAAAATTTTTCATCTATCGATAGCTCAAGGGGAAAGATCTCATATGGGAGATTAGAAATACATTCTTGGTTTCAAGATGAAATCGGTCTGGACGCACATCTCATGTATGTTACTCGTGCTCACTTGTCTACGGCTGACAATGAAATGGACTCAGTGACATACATACATTGAAAGAATGTATATCGTATACAAAGTGAGCATGGCTGCAATGTTGGACCATGTAGGCCTCAGAGAGGGTTCAGTTGACTTGAATGTTGAAATAGGTCGCAAACCTGTTTACGACTACGTCTGACCTGGCCCATTGAACTGTATTTCAACGAAGAGCAACATGGCTTCCGGAAAGCAGATCTTGTTTCGACGTCAAACATTCTACGTGAGATGAAAAAAGGTACCCAAATCGACGCCGTATATACTGACTTTAGTAAGGCGTTCGACTGCGTCTTCGTCTATTAGTTGCGTATAGATGTGTTTTTAATCGCTCTTGTCAATAATTGTCAAAAATTTATGATTTTTTTTACAAAATTCAGTTGCAAATTAATTTTTCAAATTCAAAATAATCACTGTCGATTTATTCGAATAATAATTGAATACCTGAAGTTTCACTTCTGAAGAAGCCTCAAAAAGCGTAAAGACATTCAAGGGCAGTCCCGGTTTATTAACATTCCCTCTAATCTCGCTGCAAAAGTAATGAGATGGAGGAGCCCGATGGCTTCAGCCATAAAATAGAACGACCATGTCTATCGGCAACAATGACGGACGAAAAAAAAGCTAAAGCGAAGATTCAAGACCAATGGAGAAAAATATAAACAGAAAATTTTATCAGTTGTTCGAAATCGAGCAACTAGTCAAAGCTAATGACAAAGTGGAGAAGTATGGGAGGGAATATAAGGAACTCAGACTTAGGATCCAGTCTCTAGAGGAGCTAGTTGGCAAATTAAGTTCAACAAAGAAAAAGAACCACCATGAAAGAAAAAGAAGTAAAGTCAAAAGCAACCGAAGACAAAAAATCTAAGAAACCGCATAAGGAACCTGATCAAGAAGAAATCCTCAGTGCACGCGGAGCAAACGTGGGTACAAATTATTATGCAGCGCTAGCTGGGCTAGGTGATTCCATCACCATTGAAGAGGATAAAGGTAACGGAAATTCTATTGTCTTACTAAACCTGATAATCAATTCATCGAATATTTAAAAATTAAAAGAAGAGGAGAAAAAATCAAAAGTTTTGTCTGCTGGTCTGTCTGTCAATATTAATCAAAAGAAAGAAAAAGTCTCACTAATTCATGTATTTGGGCAAACTGGCAAAGATATAGTTCGACTTTTGACATCCGAAAATAAATGATTTTGAGATCAAAGGAGTGAATGCCGACAAACTGACGATTGAAACTTTCACACTGGCTGGCTTTCAAACAGTGAAAAATCCGTTGAGTTCTTGGGAGGCTCCGCACTACACGGACACCCCCAAGAGTGAGAAAAACCAGACCTTTTTGTTGAAGGGTCTGGACTGCGGAGAGGACACAGTTTGATTCCTTCAAGGAGTTGATCCAGAAATAGAATTTATTGCAGTTAGAGACTTCACAAGAAGGAGATCGATTGTCGAACGTCAAATTTGCCTTGTTGCTTGGTCCAAATTTCGAGCAAAAGTAGTCTAAGTGCCTTTCAAAAAATAAGGTACTTGTACTTCCAAGCGGTGATATTGGAACGCCTCCAGAAGAGCAAAGTCAATCAGTGCTATATATGCCAAAGATTCGGTGATTCGGCTGCCAATTGTGCCATGAAATATAGATGTGTAAAGTGTAGACATGTTCATGCTCCCGGCGAGAGCAAATCGGCTTATATGGAGCCAAAAGAAAAACTATATTGGGTGAGCTGCGGTGTCTTTGGTCATCCAGCATCATATCGAGGATGCTCTGGTATCAAGATGCAAAAGTAAAATTCACTCTAAAACAAACTCAAGTGCACCGCAGTGTGATACCTACTAACTTTGTCAAGCCCGGGGTGTCATTTGCACTTGCTGCTAGAGGACTAGCAGACTGACAACAATGTAAATAATGTGAATAAATTAAGTGGCAATAATGAGCTGCTTCTTAAAATTTACCGGCAACAAAATTCTTTATCGGAGAGAATCGATAAACAGGGTTCAAAAATTATCTTTGTTTTTCAGCGTTTAGGGCTTTCAAATACCTCAAAATAACTTATAATCCAGTTACATTCCCATGGATATGCTTCGTCTTATCTCGATCACCGTTAACTACGTTATGAGTCTACAGCGAAGTGACTGTCTCTTGGAGTTCCTTGTCAAGCAAGGAAACCCACCTCAATTCATGGCACTCCATGAATTTGAAGGATTTTGAGTTTGTAAGAAACGATAGGGTAAACGGTTGAACGCAGGTGCAATCTCTATGGATCGGAATCCCAAACATTCTCTAGAATAAATTCACATTAAGACCACTGCCTTACTGATGCAAAACCTGAATTCCGATTTAACATTTATTTACGGAAACTGCAGGTGCTTCCTTATGATGGCGACTTTCTTGCCATTGTAATGGAAGTATAGGGTTACCCATTTCACGCTTGGGAAAGAAAAGCTGAAGAAAACACATAAAATATTCAGTTAGAAACAAATAATTTTTATTCAATATAAAGATTGAACCTTGCAATTATACGCAGAACACAACAACATTCAAATTTCTTCCACGGGACCTCTTACAGGCCTCAATCCTTTGGAGGTAATTTTCAATGACTTTTTGGCACATTTCCGGCAATATCTCGGCCATAACTTCACGAATATTGGTTTTCGATTGCTCAAGATTTTGAAGATTGTTCGCGTAAGCACGATCTTTTGCATAGTCCCATAAAAAGAAATCCAAAGGTGTTAGGTCGCCGGATCTTGCCGGCCAATTGACATCACTCAATCTCGAAATTACGCGTCGTGGAAATTTCTCTTGCAAAAGTGCTCGATAAGCCTATGTTGTGTGGCTTGTGGCTCCATCCTGTTGAAACCACGTGTTCTCCAAATCATAATCTTCAATTTCTCTCCAAAAGTAATCGGTTAACATCCGTTCATAGCTGTCAGAATTGACTGTAATCGCTCTTCCTTGATCGTTTTCAAATAAATACGGGCCAATGACACCATCAGACCATAATGCACACCAAACGGTCACCTTTTTCCGGATGCGAAGACCTTTTTGCGATCACCTGAAGATTTCAAGAGCCCCATATGCGGCAATTCTCTTTATTTACATAACCACTGAGCGAAAAATGAGCCTCATCACTGAAGAAAATTTTGTTCGAAAAATCGTTATCAATGGCTTGTTGTTCAATCACCCAATTCGCATACATTCTGCATTGTGTATGGTCTTGAGGCTTAAGTTCTTGAGTGAGTTAGATTTTTTACGGATGGAGATGCAAATCCAAATGCATAATCCGCCACAATGAGCTGTAAGACAAGCCCAAATGTTGAGCACGTCGAGGAATCGACAAATTCCGGTCTTCCTCCACAATTTAAGCAATGACAGCGATATTTTCAGCAGAACGAATGTTGCAATGATACACAGGCCTTGAAATATCAACAACCGATCCAGTTTCTTCAAATTTTCTCACTGTGTTCGAAATTGTTTGCTGTGTAGGTCAATTATGTCGACCGTAATCGGCTCGTAAAGCTCTAAATGTTGATACAGCAGAATCACCATTTTTATAGTAAAATCTAATAATCTTAACGCGTTCTTCGACTGTTAAACGATCCATATTTCTAAATGGGAAACTTTCAACTAAAAAAAACACGCTTTGGACGATATTTAATTTTGACGAATGTCAAATAACAGGGTTATACCTTCCCAAATACGAAATGGGATAACCCTGTATATCATTAAATGCATGATCTCTTTCTTATTCCAGTTCACAATGAAAATCATCGGCGTAATTTCAGAAAATTAGATTGGGAAACGTTTCACAGAATGTTTAATCGGGATTACGAGAAGTAAGAAAGTTTAATCAGGACTACCAGAAGTAATGTCCTACTTTTGATGGTGGCAACTCATGCTCAATGGTTCCTAATGAAAGGAATCTAACTAAAAATGAAATAGATCTCTATTTGAAGAAGCTAGAGAAGCAGACGTTGGAAACAATTAAGAAGTTAGTTCCCAAGATTAAACATATGGATGGGTATAAAACGTCAACCATCGCAAGGTTAAGATTAAACAGGCTTCTTCTCACACGCGTCAACATTATTGATTGGCAATTTTTGGACTGCAACCATCCCTCATTGGCGTTGTTGAAATTATACCTGAAAAATGTCCGGAACTTAATCATACTTCAGGAGTGAAGTCAACAATCAAATGGCGTGAGAACTGAAGGATACTAGCCCACAGGACCCTGATGGCATTTTCACGAAAGTGAATAGCATATTCCGTAAGAAGTCTCAAATGAAGGTATCGAACCTTCAAGTCGCTGGTGATGTGATAAATCTTCTAGGTAGGGCTGCTATCCAAATCGATGGTACGACTTTGGATAGAAATGGAAACAGGATTAGATGTAATGAAATGCAGAAACTTACTCTGATTGGAACAATTTTGAATTGGTCCATCTACCAAACCCTGAAGGGACGAATAAATACTTTCAGAGGTGGTTGAAGCAAAAGTTTCTGACTTCAAATCAACCTTGAACGGTGACGAATTGACACCTGGCCTCATGCTGGGCTCATTGCCGTAGACAGTCCCAACCCCGTTCGAGAAAGGAGGAGAGAACCCCTTATTTCCCCAACCCACAGCTTCCATGATTCCTCATCCTAAAGCCCCCGGTTAAATGGTAGTAAATGTTCTCGGGGTCACACATTTGGTTTACTGGTTCCCCAATAATGGGACATTTTATACCAAGAAATGCTAATGACTGGAAAAACATCTACAGCTCCGCTGCCATATCCTCTTTGCACCTCCTTTGTGAGGACGTAAGAGGGTGAAAACGAGTTTTCTGCGCTTGATAATGGGATTGAAGCAACAACCATGCTACCAGAATGGAAGTTGGGCGACGGGTGGACTGCATATCCTTGTAAAACCGTAAAATGCTTCAAAACCTGCAGGAGATCCTTGAAATGAATTGCACTCACGCCAACAACCTTGCAAACGGAAAAAGAACTATGTTATCAGATCCTAGAATGTCAGATCACTAAATTATCCTGGCACTGTTAAGGACCTTTTAAAACAGGCCAGTCAATATGAATTAAAAATACAGGTAATGCAGGAAAAAAACTGGGCTGAAAATGGTATTCAAGACATGAAACCGCACATAACATTCAAAACTGGGAAGCCTACTAGAAAACGAGAGTTCGAAATGGGCTTCATTGTGGATAAGGAATTTGAATCGCACATTATTGATTTTAAGGCAGTTAATGAACGGTTGTATGCGACCCGTATAAAAGTAAAATCCTTCAAGTTCTGGCAGACAAATGTGCATGCCCTCACAGAAGAAAAGGAAGGACGCTAGGGTTGGTAATGAGATATCTCATTGGGGAATAACTGGAGAATATAGCCCCCACGATGAAATAAATGACAACGGCTAGCGCCTGATTGACTTTGCATGTAGCAGGAATCTAGTCATACGTTTGAATTGTTTTCCTCATCTACGCATACATAAAATTACCTGGGTATCACCAGATGGCAACATACAAAACCAGATCGTCCATGTTGTGATCAACAAAGTTGGGCCTCGAACATACTTGACGTCCGTAAATGTCGAGGGGCCAATTGAAACTCAGGTCATTACTTGGAAAAATTAACCAATTGATATCGTATATCAAAGGCATATTTGGTGAAGAATAGCACGCTACAAAAATTTGACATCAAAAGGCTCCAAACTGCGTCTGTGGCAAAAAATTTCACGGAGACCCTCGACAAACAGCTGGCTTCCATTATATCAGATGCATCACTGAAAACAAGCAACGAGATCTAGATGGAAGAGAAAGTGGCTTTTAAAACCGTAGCAGAACACACAGCCGGACATCAAGCCCGGCGCAAAAGAAGTGATTGGGTTCGAATATGAGTGTCAGAATGTATTAGACAAAAAGAATCACGCGTACAAAGAGTATTTAGGTAGGAAAACCAGTGTGAAGAGAGAACATTATGAAAATCGCAGAAGAGTAGCGAATAAAATAATTAGAATCAAGAAAAGAAAAAACTATAAGTACCAATTGAGAAGTATGGATGTAAGCTTTGCGAGCAACAACATAACACAAGCATACAAAGTAGTGAAGCGCCTGAAACGTGGTTATCAGCCCAAAAGGCTGATGAAACCAAGATTAAGGAAAGATGGGCTTCATATTTCAAGGATCTCTTGAATCCTCCGCATAGCTCCAGAACATCGGAGCATATAGAATTTTTCCGGAGAGCATCCATTAGCCCCATCAACTCTCGATGAAGTTTTTTCACAATAAATTCCAAAAGAGCAAGAAAGCGCCGGGTGTCAATAAGATTCCAGTGGAACTCATCAAACATGATGGCAGCAGTGTTCATAAAGCTATTCACAAAGTTGTCAAGCACATTTGGAAACAAGAACATATGCCGAAAGAGTGGAGCCAATCAATTATATTCCCTTTCCTTAAAAAAGGTCACACGCTACAATGTGAAAACTATAGAGGCATATCACTACTTTGTACGGTGTACAAAATATTTTCAAAGATCTTAGAAAATCAAAACGGATCATACGTCAACAGTATTATTGGGGAGTATTAAGGTGGTTTTAGAGCAGGTAGATCGATGATAGACCAATTGTTCACTGTTGGGCAGGTACTTGAAAAACATTTTCGTTGACTTCAAGCAAGCATAAGACAGCATTGACTGCAACGTACTGTACCAAATAATACTTTGCTTTGGCATCCCAGCCAAACTAATCCGTCTTACCAAAATAACAATTACGTCGACAACCTCCCAAGTCCGCATCAATAACCAACTCACCGATGCCTTTGACACAAATATCAGACGAAAGCAGGGAGATGGGCTGGCCCCATTGCTATTCAATTTGGCTCTGGAGTACGTCATCAGCAAGTCGAGCCAAATAGTAGCCTATGCGGACGAAATCAACATTTTGCCACGGACATTAACAACTGCCAAAAAACCCTTCCTGAAACTCGACAGCGAAGCAAAACTAGAAGGACTACAAACCAATGAGAATAAAACAAAGCCATGACGCAGTTAAGGGAAAATATCTCAAATGCACAAAATATCACACCTGATGAATACGATATCAAAAATGTGGGTTACGAAATACGAATTCAGTTGTGACGATCTTGAAGACCAGCTGCATAGACAGGAAAACAAAGCTCCAAGTACACAAATCTGTGGTAAGACCTGTGTTATGCTATGGGTGTGCAACATGGACCCTAACCCAAAACATATTGAACGCCTTTGAGCGACGGGTCCTGAGGCGACTAACAGGAGTAAAGCTAGACAGAGATCAATGGCGAATTCGATACAACCATGAGCTGTATAAAATTTTTTACGAACTGGAGGTCTCAAGGATTGTAAGAATATAGAAGCTGTAATGAGCAGGCCACATATATCGAATGGACGAAGAATGGATACTCAAAAGGGTATTCGTTGGAAGAACTGAAGGCCGGAGACCAGTGGAAAAACCGAGAAAACGCTGGTTGGTCGATGAAGACAATTCAACGCTGCTCGAATCTCAAACTTGGAGGACGCGGTCAATGGACCGAGACAGTTGGAAGCGCTATTTACTGGAAGTGAAAGTCTGAGACGAGATGTGGTGCTACGAAGAAGAAGAAAGACTTAGGTCTTATATTTGGCAGGATAAACAACAAGAAATCATGTTGTATTGGCGGTATTCCAAATATAGTTCTCCGAGATTTGCCTGAGGTTGCTATTAGGAATTATTGCATATTGTTCAACAACATGTTGAGCAATTCATAATTTCCAAATGAGTGAAAAAAGGCCAAGTTATTTTCAATCTTGAAGAAAGGAAAAGAATCTTCGTGCTCTAAAAGCTATCACCATATCAATTTCCTGCCTTACATTAGCAAGGTGTTTAAGGCGATACTAAACAAAACAGTAAGCGCCCACATTGAGAAATATGAGTTGATACCGAATTGCCAATTTGGTTACTGTGTCTGGCATGCGATAACGAAAGTAACCTCAGGCATCTGAAACAAAACAATAGAGAATGTGTTGGAGCGTGTCTCATTGATATAAAGAAATCCTTCGATATGGTGTGGTTAGATGGACTAATTTTTAAACTCCTTAAGGACAGGTTCCCCAAACACCTTGTCGCCATGATGTGGAATGTGTTTTACGGGAAATCATTTAGTGTAACTGATCGAAAGCTGAGGACAATGTATAATTTTAAGGTATTGTATGGTGCACAGCAGGGAACAGTTACTGCATCTCTGCTCTTCTTAATATTTATTGGCAGCTATTGAACGGCTTTGACTTTAACGTCTCGCCAACGCAATTATACAACCGGCCTAAAAGCTAAAATAGCTTAGACCAAACTTCGAAAAATGTTTAATGATGTGCAGCTCTACACCGGAAATTGGCGAATGAAAATAAATGCGCAGAAGTGCGAAACAATTTTATTTCGTACAAAGCTGCAGGGGGTTAGCCAAGACCTGAAACGTAATTGGAAGGGTTTCCACACTATGGCTGGTGGGAGTAGTTCAGAATGGGCTGCGCATAAAACCTGAGTTCGATACCTCGGTGTTCATCTCGATCAGTATCTGTACTATGCTGAACATGTCAAAATCATGCCCAGTAAAGTCTGTGTGGTCTAGTGGTTCGAGCATGAAGGCATAAGCCGAAAGTCCCACGTTCAAATCTCTCTCATTGCATGATCATACACAAAACGAAGCTAAACTTCCCAACGGACACTCCCAGAGTGTCTCACTCCTGTTTTTAACCTTTACATTATGATTTGCAAAACGAAGCTAAACTTCCCACCGGATACTCCCAGAGTGCCTCACTGTTGTTTTGGCGTAGTCTTCTTGTGATGTGAAGACGTTGCGACATTGGGACACGTGAACGCGGCGGATCATTCTCATAGCGTTTAGGGAAGACGAGCTAAGACATTTTGGTACATTCGTTACATTATACGCTTTTTTTGGGTTCACTCCTCTCGCTCACTGTTCCTTAAAACCTCTGTAAAGGAAAATAAACTTAAAAAAAAATAAATAATAGTTTGTTCCATCTTCGCAACCTGAGTAGCCAGTAGTGCTAGATTAAGAGTTTTTGAAAGGAAATATCTTCGTGTATGCACTGGTTTTTACAGAAAGCCTGTGATGGATTGAAAACACTATATATCGAATAGAAGAATTTATCAATCTGCTAAAGTGGTGAGAGTCGACATATTCATTTTGAGAATTCTTCAGAATCATATCGCAAGATCTGTAACTGAGAGCCATGCTTCTCCTGAAGCATTAGTGCATTTGGACGTGAATCGATATGTTTTTGACATACTGTACCAAATAATGCTTTGCTTTGGCATCCCAGCCAAATTAATCCGTCTTACCAAAATGACAATAACGTTGACGACCTCCCAAGTCCGCATCAATAACCAACTCACCGATGCCTTTGACACAAATATCGGACTAAAGCAGGGAGATGGGCTGGCCCCATTGCTATTCAATTTGGCTCTGGAGTACGTCATACGGAAGCTACCTGTCGATACGCAAGGTACATTACTATACAAGTTGAGCCAGGTAGTGGCCTATGCGGACCATCAACATTCTGTCACGGTCACTAACAACTGCCAAAGAACTCTTCCTGAAACTCGACAGCGAAGCAAAACTAGTAGGGCTACAAATCAACTAAAATAAAACAAAGCTCATGACGTAGTCGAGGAAAAATACCCCAAATATACAAAATATCACACTTGGCGAATACAGTATCGAAAATGTTAGCGAATTTGTGTATTTAGGCACCAAAATAACCAAAACTGGCAATGAAAGAGACGAAATACGCCGAAGAATACAGCTCGCAAATAAAATATTTTATTCAGTATTGAGGATCTTGAAGACCAGCTGCATACACAGAAAAACAAAGCTCCAAGTATACAAATCTGTGATAAGACCTGTGTTATGCTATGGGTGTGAAACATGGACCCTAACCCAAGCATCCGCAAATATATTGAACGCCTTTGAGCGACGGGTCCTGAGGCGAATAATCGGAGCGAAGCTAGACGGGGACCAATGGCGAATTCGATACAACCATGAGCTGTATGAAATTTTTGACGAACTGGTCTCAAGGATTGTAAGACTGCGGAAGCTGCAATGGCCTGGACATATGAATCGTATGAAAGAACAACGGATACCCAAGAAGGTATTCGTAGGGAGAACTGAAGGCCGTCGGCCAGTGGGGAAACCGAGGAAACGCTGGTCTGACTCGGTCGACGAAGACAGCTCATCACTGCTCGGGTCTCGGAATTGGATGACGCGGTCAACGGACCGAGACAGTTGGAGGCGCTGTTTGCAGGAAGCGAAAGCCCGAAAGGGGCTGTAGTGCTAAGAAGAAGAAGAAGAAGGAAAATAAACAAAATTTAGCAAATGAAACCAATCACTAATCTTTTTAATTACATAATTATTATTGATAAGGAAACTGAAGTAAAACAAATTCAAAGTTATGAACAATTAAATAATTCACAAATAATTTTAAGGATTCCGGTATTTATATTGTACTCTTGGCAAAAGTCGTATATTTCGGAATCTTCATCAGGAGAAAAATATGAAACATACAGGGTCAGAATAATAGGTAACCGGACTGACTTCAGGAAATTTTTTATTGGCAAAATATGTACAATTTTTCTTTAGGAATCTTCAAAGTAGTCCCCATTGGAGTCGATAACATGCTGATACCGGATTTTCCAATCCCCGAACGCTCCCTGAAAGTCGGCAACCTTGATGCTGTCTAGAGCCCTCCACGTAGCACGTTGAACGTTTTCCAGAGTCCCGAACCGCGTCCCTTTAAGGTGTCTTTTGATCTTGGGGAAGAGAAAGAAGTCCGCTGGTGCCATATCCGGGCTGTAAGGAGGCTGTGGCAACGTTGCCCTCGACTGTTTGGCCAACTGCTCGGTGACGAGCAGGCAGGTGTGCGACGGAGCAGTGTCGTGATGGAGGATCCACGAATCGGCAATCTCCAGATGGACTCGGCGAACCCGGGTGGTTAGTCGACGGAGCACCTCTCTGTAGTACTGGCCGTTTACAGTTTGGCACAAACTCTTTGTGAACAATGCCTTTCACGTCAAAGAAGGCACAGAGCATCGACTTTACCTTCGATTTGCTCATACGCGCTTTTTTCGGTCGTGGTGACGCCGGTGTGTGCCACTCCGAACTCTGCGGCTTCGTCTCAGGATCGTATTCGAAAACCCACGTCTCGTCTCCTGTAATAACGTGGTTAAAAACTCTGGTTCGGTTGCTCGATCGTACGCCCCATTTTCACTCCGACGACGTAACTGAACACGCACTCCGCTGTCACTCGATGCTATCTCTCCAAGCACTTGGAAGCAACAGCTGCAACCCGTTTCCCTTTATCTAGACCCCCACCACCACTACAGCACCAGATACCGGTTAGCAGATGCTTTGACGGCACGGGGTAGGCTCAGTCCGGTTACTTATTATATAGGCCCTGTATTATTGAATAATGTTCGATGTAGCCGAGGCGGCTGAAGAGTCTTCGGGAGATGGTGTATATCATAGTATACTCAACTAGTAACCACACTCCATCAACCCTCCGGAAAAATTCGAACACAAGCCGAACAGCGAGCCATAAATCTTCGGTAGCAGGTAGATGGTAAACGCTGATGCGAGGAATGGCGCGAATATAAACATATGCTTCGATGAGAGATTTCAGGGCTAGCAGAGCTAAAAAATCAATAACATTGCAGAAAAAACAAATTCGTTCCATGCAATCTTTTAGTTTTTTGTTAGGATGTGGCAGCACGCCTATGTTCTGAAATGCGTAAAAGAACACGTGCGTCGGAAATTTTATTTGCATTTTGCTTTGTTTCTTGAGCGCGTGAAACATGGGATCAGCTGTCATGCCCCGGATCAGCTGACGTGCCCCTGGGAAAATTCAAAAAGTGTGCAACACAGGGTAAATGAAAGGTGTGGCTACTATTTGAGTATACTATGGTGTATATGGTCAATATGCCAGTTTTTGAGGACTTAGCGGTAGTAGCGAGATAAAATGTATGGGTGTCATCTGTGCATTTTGAGGATTCATAGAATGTAGTGACAATGAAGGAGTGCCTCTAGCTAAATAGCCATGGTTTTGAAGACTTGGCGATGGTAGGGAGAGAGAATATTTAGGCATCACGTGGGAACTTTGAGGGCTTGTAGATAATAAATATATGAAGGGGAGAATAATTTCTCCCCTTCTCACTCAGCCCTTGTAATCCAGACGGCCCCGGTTGTTGAGATAAGTTGGAAGAATGTAGCTTTCTATGCGAGCTTTGTTTTTTCAACATCCTGGAAAATTTGCAAAATCTTAATTTGCACTCCTAGTTATTTCTCTACTGGAACTACTTTTAGCAATGGAACCAAAGAAACCGCAAAATATTTTTCCTTCTCATCGTCATTGCATTCATTTTTTCGGTTAAAGCCTCGATCAATTTGCTATCATATATATTTTTTTTATTTAAAATTTCTAGAAGCCACTACTAATTCACGGCTTCCTTGCAATTTTCTGCTTTTAAATACAAAGTGCATTTGCATGCCAAATGTGTCTTTGCCGTGCTATCTCGTTTTTTGTGTTGGGAGAATGTTGATTTTATATTTCTTTATTTTATGCAGAAGTTGTTCCAGCCTACATTGTCTGTTCGATGATCTAACATTCCCAGTTCCAAAAGAATAGTCCTGCATATGTTGTGACAGTCGTTGCCGTTTATCCAATTCAATCGGAGGCTGCTGTCCTGGCTCCATGACATGTAAAAGCTAAGCTTTGGCTTAATTGGATTTCGGACCGTGAGCGGTATTTTATTTCCCACATACTCGCCAACTGACTAGTATCAGCTACCTGTGGATGCGTCCGATAAGGGACTGAAAGTCCCAAATGGAAGCAAGTAATTATTACAAGCTAGGCTACTGGTGACCTAGAAAGATGCAAAATGTTGAAATCAGTCTCCTTAAGCCTGTATCTTCCCTTGATAGCATTATTGACCTTACTTTTGAAGGTTAAGCTGATTGATTACGAGAAAATAATTAGCATTTTTTTTGTAATTCATTTTACAATAAAACTAACTATTGTAATAAAGGGTTTTTCAATAAGAGGTGTTATTTTGAATAGCCCGGTATTTCGGTAGACGTCACTTCTGAAGCTGTCATTTTTTGACATTTGACAAGTAAAAACTACGCCATTAATAAAAATGGAACGATAAACGCTTCAACAATGCATTGAAATTATTAAAATTCACTATAAAAATGGTGAAAATTTGGCAGAGACGGTTCGCAAAACTCGAACATTTTTGGATCGTCGTGAAGCATCTTGTCGAACTGCAATACAAAAATTGGTGGAAAAATTCGAGTTGTTGGGACAACTTAGTGATGTAAAGAATAAAACCCATGCACGTCACTCAATAACAGCCGAGAATATTGCTGCTGTAGCTGAAAGTGTTGAAGAAAACTCAGGTTTGTACATTTCTCGTCGTTCTTTGGAATTAGGCATTCCACTTATAAAGTTCAGTCAACACAAGAACTCAAGCTGGTCGGTCGATCATCAACAACGTCGTGTCTTTGTTGATTGGGTCCTTGAAATGCATGAAAATGATCCGGAATTCCATCGAAAAATCATCTTGAGTGATGAGGCCAATTTCCACCTCGGTGGCTTCGTCAACAAGCAAAATTGTCGCATCTGGGGCTCGGAAAATCCAAGAGTTATTGTTGAAAAGCCTCTCTATCCTCAACGTGTGACTGTTTGGTTCGGTTTATGGTCCGGCGGAGTCATTGGACCTTACTTTTTCGAAAATGAGGCTGGAGCAACAGTTACAGTGAATGGATTGCGCTATCGAGAGATGATTAATGATTTTTTATGGCCGGAATTAGATAGTATTGATCTGGACAACGTTTACTTTCAACAAGACGGCACTATGTGCCACGAAAGCAACAAAACCATTGATCCTTTACTGGAGAAGTTTCCGGACCGTGTTATTTCTTGAAGAGGTGATCAAAATTGGCCACCGAGATCTTGTGAATTAACACCTTGCGACTTTTTCCTTTGGACCCACGTGAAAGAGAAGGTCTACACCATCAGCCCAGCGTCAGCGACCGCAAAGATAGAATTCGTGAGGCTATCGAGGACATAGCCTGATGTTATTTTTTACTATTAACGCCATATCTTCTTCTTTATAATGAAATAAACATCCGACCATTTATATTAAAAAATGGTATTTTTCTTTTAATACCAAAATAGCACCTCTTATTGGAAAACCCTGTGTTATCAGGTATTGAATTCAATAACATTTGTTTTAGCTTATTTTAATTGCAAATTTATAGTTTACTTGGCTGGCCTTACTACTAGTCATACGAGTATATAGAATAGAATGGAATCATGACTGTCCCGAAAATTCTTTCAGTGGCAAAAAGGGACCTGCGTTGTATTTTAGGTTGGTATAAAATTTATGATTTTCTCAAGAAAATTTGCCTTTTACCGACACTAATAGAGTGGTAAGTCAAAAGTAAGTATCTTGTAATGAACATGGTTTTCAGCTTTCGAACTCGGTAAAGTAACCATAAGATAATTTTTTCCTACTTTAATGAACTACCACTTCACTAATGCAATCATCTTCATAATTTTTATATTTGAATGTACCTTCTTTGCGTGATAAAAAAACACAGAAATCTTCAGTGAAAGTATTTAAAGAAATCATTAAGAATTGGGGAAACATTTTTAAGTATCAGGAAGATGGGATTGTTCCCATGGCCTATAAGACATTAGCAATGCTTAGATGAGCCTGTTGCGGTTTCAGCAACTATTTTTAACCCTTGCACGGAAAACAGCTTGAGTGCTTAAATCGTGCGGATGTTCAAGGGAAAGCTCTCTTCGAGCGAACTTGTACGATGCGGGGAAATCTTATTTATGTCTTCGGAAAACGAGATTCGCCTCCGATCTTCAAATCATCTCCTACAGGAGAACTTATGAATACATAAATATTCCTTCCTTGTTCCCCTGGCGTTAGCGGGAAATTTTTCTTGGTGTGTTAGTCTGTTCTCCTAGACTGCGGACTAGAACAAAATTTTCCGATTTTCACATAGCATGGGAAAATTCAGAATGTTTGAATGTTTTTATTAATTAATGGCTTTTTCCTCTTTTAATACACAAACAAGGTGGGGCTAAGGGGCCTGAAAATTCGATCACCATCAGTGCTTTCGCGTATTTGCTGGCGCATAGAGTGGTTTGAGCGCTCAGGTTGGTTCTCGAGATTTTTTGGGCTACCAATAATTTTTTTTGAAGATTTTTGAATCTGTCGAGAAAGTTCAAAAATTTATGAAAAAGTTAATAATTGCCAGTGAAAGTTACTAATTTTGTGGACCTTTTGTATAAGTGATAACGTTAACGGTGACCGGTTTCTTCTTCACCTTTTTCCTGTTAATTTCAAGAAGCAATCATACACGGTGATAAACTGGAATAAATGCTTGTGTATTGTGAATGTGCCTTATGGAATGCCAAATAGAGATTTGAAGCCTTTGCGAAAGAAAAGAATTTCTGATGGTGGAAGCCTTAAAGCGAAAGAAATTTTGACTGCTGTATGGATTATCTAATAGTCAAATAGTCTTGAACGTAATTGTTGCAGAATTACCGAGAAAGCATGCGTAGTGCAAGCTTCCATAGTGTTAACTGATCGCATCGGGCGGGTATTTAAATTCGTTTCAACTCATATATGGTGCTTGGTAATAGATATCGTGATCACATACGCACATACATAGATACACACATTCACATACACAATTGCATTTGATATTCTGTACTATAGGAGAAAAAATCTGGTGTTAAAAATTATTGTTGAATACAGATGGCTCGATATCACTCATTCATACATTTTCATGAATTTAATTATGATTGTTATATTCTGTTTTTAATATAATAACCAGATTTGTAGGTTAATTTTGCGAGGAAGTTTGTATTTTTAAGGTGCTTAACTATGCATTGTTTCCATATATAGACGGAAGAATGTAAATGATTCAATTAACAACATATCATCAAGGACAAGTATCTAGAAGAGCTCTCAAGCAACTGTTCGCATTCTTCAGCAGCTGAAAAAGAATCCTTTTAGATCAGACGATCGTCCAAGAATCACATCGTTTCTCAATAAAACGAACATATCTACATGGGGGATAAGAAAATTGGATTTTAAAAATAGTCTCTTTGCGTAGGTGCAACAGATTTTCTGTTGCTTAGATCATTTTATCCTCGCCATTTTATTTTCGACTATGTTGAGCTATTTATATAAAATTTTTTGGCCAAATTCAAATGGTTTGCTTTGACTTTTCCACTCACTCTCCATTCATACTGTTCTGTCACACATTCAGACATGTATGCCCGAACAAATATCACAGTGGTTTTCATGTTACGAGTTGAAAAAAAATCGGAAGAGCTTTTTCAAATTTTTAGAAACTGTTTCAAAAATAGAACGTCTAATATCTTCTCTCATTCCTCAAAGTGTAGCGTCAAAAATGGGAACAACTGTTTCGAGCATTGTCATCGCGGATAATGTGTTTATGTGTCGTCATCAAATGACAAACAACAATGGTCTATGAATAGTCCCTTGTGGTATGTCAGCAAGGTAGAGGATTTGATATGTGGAAATTGTTGAATATTATCCAATACTCGTATATACCTCAGCTTAAAATTAGATTCTAAAGCAATTAAGTCAAGTGAAATTAATTAGAAAGATTTTGCAAATGCAGAAATTCTAACAGTCATCCTCCGGAGAGATGCCAACGCAAACCGTTGAATTAATCTTTGTTGCTATTTATATCGTGGCGGTAAAGTCTTAATAAATTTTTTAGCTGACTGAATTAATTGAATTATAAACGGGATTTTTGATTGAAATTTTTTGCTTCTATTGACTGGTAAATTTATCTTCCTGTAACGTGATACTGACTTTTAATTTTTGAGGGTGTATATTGCTCGGATATGCATTATAAAATTGGAAGATGGAATTCGATAGCATCCAATTATACTTTAGCCACCTGCCGGGTCCTACTTCTGACCGTCCAAAATCTGCAGCTTCGATTACCATGTAGTATACAATCTAATGCTCGTTCAAAAAGGAAATTTTCATTTCAACATCTTTGGGTTTCGGAGAAAAAATTTGACAGGGTTTGTCACATTGATGTGTTAAATGTTAATCAAATTAGCTTGAAATTTTTGATTTGAGCCGTGAATAATAAGCAAAGAAATCAAATTTTATTCCAACGATGGCTTCCATATAACGCCAAAGTGTTTTACTGAGTATCTACCACAAATAACCCTAGCCTGTCGGTATTCATAGACGAGATTCTATGAAATGTCAAACAACGCTCCTCGCCTAAAACATGAGGTCTTAGTCTATCCAAATTTAATATACCCGGAGCACATTGAGTCATTTTCTAATGATAAAGTTACAGTCAAGATAGTCAGCTCAAATGGGCGAAGAAAAGTTAATTGACTCAAAGTTGGCTTATGGCGTTTGCATCAGATTTGACATATTCATCTCGTTAACAAGGCAGTGAGCCATGCTAACTTGTTGTTTACCCGTTCTTCTCTTACCAATGGTCACTTGGAGACGGTAAGCAATTATCTGAGAGCAAGCCATAGGCCTTAGAATTAATATCATTCTTTGGATGATACCATTTTGAGATTGATAATAGTGCCCAATTGACCCGAAAATTACTGCATCTTTTGTTGAATCAAAAACTAGGGGTAATATCTGGGCATTGAAAGATGAGTTAATGAAGCTTCTAGTAATATAGTGGCTAAATTACCGATGATAAAAAGTTCAGCACTGCTTTTTAATGATCCTAAATCCTATCATAACTTATAGCTTTGAAACGCTTGAGTTTCAATCTGAAGCTAGGAGCTCAGATCTTTTCTTGTCTTTTTTATGTTGGGGCTAGATGGTTGTTTAGGCTACTCTCGAGTACTCAAAGCTTAGATGATTGTACTCAAATATTCTTCTTAAGGGTCATCCGTTATTTTGGAGTAACATTGTATGTCCTCCAGATTCTTATTCATGAACGAAGTCCAGGTCATTGCTGTGACACCAAATACCCAGCATAGACACAAAATGCATAGTTGTTTTATCTTCTTTTAAGCACTTTTTGTAAATACGGTTTCCAGCTATACTTTTTCTGTTCAAATCAGCATGTAAAAAATTGTACCCTGTAATTAGTCCAATAATAGTTCCGCACTTTCCCTTATTTAGTTTAAGTATAAAATCTACCAACTTCTATTTTGACTCATTCACTTTAGATTTGTAAAGTTTATAGTGGTTGCATCCTTACAAGGACTTCCCCGATGTAGCCTTCATTCAGCAATTTATCTTGTGCGTGATATGTTAGTTGGGGAACCCTATACAGGATTCTAAGCTTAAAGAGAAGAGACAGCCTCCTTTTGCCAAAACATCATATTTCTCAGTGCTCTCATATGATTTGTGCTCTGAAGCCCAGCAAAGCATGAGCAAATTGTGTTTCCCAGTTGAGTTTAATTCGTTCAGATATTCAAAAATAATTTTTGATGTTACCACCCGTTTGGGGGGATGGCAAGTAGTACCATTTAACTATCATTGCAGATGTAGGTTTACTTTCTTCTCCACTGATTATCCATGATTCATGGATTCACGTCAAATTAACAGCAGCATTCCTATTGGTATTAATCGTTGAATATGTTCTTTTAGAAAAAATCCTGCTCCAGTTTTCGCGTTTGTCTTAGGGCCATCTTTGTAGAAGTTCTGTCTGTCTCACTAAATAGTAGATCAGAATATGATCATTCACTCCTTTTTGGGACGCTGTCATGAAGTTTTCTGTAACAATTTGACACAACACTCATCTACCAGAAATTTGAAGATACAAGTTCTTGATTATCTTCCTGTGTATCCTGCCATCCAAAGTTTCAGGGTAGATTTCAGGGTCGTTCATGGAGTTTCAAGGGAAGGCAGATTTAGTGTGAGTTGAATACTTACCTGGGGTTCTGATAAACATTCCGGTGGTTCCCAGATATACTAGTGTTTGCCGCCTGAACAGAAACGAGCCCCAAGAGGTTAAAAAGGGGGTATTTATTAGGAAAGTCAGAAACTTTGCATATCTGCGTGTCCCACATGCAGAGTATTAAAAACTTTCATCTTTCTACCAAAGTTCTGAAGTGCTTTTATGTAAATCATGATATGCCTGGAATTTATTTGAAGCCGATATTGAAACAGATTCAACGTCTCAAATACTTTCCAACTTTTGGCGTTGAACAGCCAAGGATAGCTTGCTTCTTTATAAGTAAAGAATCGTAAAGGTATTACTCAAGCGAGAGGTACATGGCATAGCTTGTTATCTCTCTGCTTTTGTTCTTGGATAGTGCCACCTCTAAAAATACCATCAATGTAACAACATACAATACTGATTATTGGAAGGCATACTCGTATATAATGCTGTATCTTTCCTGTTTTGATAATTTGAAGGAATATTTGTTATGTCAAAATAAACGGTATTTGCTTTGTATATGTTTGTAAAGTACATTTTATATCCGACGAACATCCCAAATACTTTTGTAGACTGTCTGTTGAAGTATATTTGTACTACTTTGAATAATGATGTGAAAACAAATGCTGTATAATGTATCAATGAAATTTTCATGATAAAGGGTATTTTTTAGAGCTATAAAACTTTAAGTTCGCAACACTCTTTAATGCTACGTATGGTGTGACAGCTGATATGCATTTTATGGTCAGTTTGGTTTGCCATTTTATCATAAATAAGATGGAAGGGAAGACAATATTCGCGAGATACGGCTCTAATTATTCGTTAGAGTAGTCGAAAATTGGACCCCTCGTTTCAACTTCCTCCACACCAGTTATGGCGCTGACATGTCTGAAATTATTTGTTGGGTTTCTGTCTCCGATTCCAGGGAAGTTGACGGGGACTTACGTTCCCGGGGTACCTGAATCACTTAGTAAAAATACTAGGACAGGAACTTGGTCTGAAACATAGTGGCTATGTGATTGTTCGATAACAAGATCAACTCATAGCTGCGAACCTCAACCCTGGAGATATACTCAGGTACCACGGGCAGGTGATGTGCCTCCATCTTCGGATGGTCAGCTGATTGATTGTGGCCCTTCGGGGAGTATCGTGGTGGTTGTGGTGCAAACAAAGGTTGGCGTTGACCTCATAGCGTCAGATACAGCTAGGTCCCGCATCTACTAGTATGAAAGTTGAGAGTTCCTTCAATGTAAACTGAAACTGTGCTTGGGGGCGATGATTGGCGCTAAACCAATCACTGTCTAATGGTGAGCGTGGAGTAAGGCTTCTTCTTGGCGGGAGCCCAGGTAAATCCATGTCGTCTTCATGCTTGAAATCTTATTTGAATAAAAATGGCAAAGAATTATCTTTTCAATAAAACCAATTTCATGGCAATCAAAATAATTTATCTGTATTTTATTTCATTTTAAAGATCTACACCTCTCAAAAAACACTCACACTAATTTTTTTGCCCCCAAAATTTAATACGTTCTCTTTTTTGCGGTCACTTGGTTTATTTTGAATATCTGAGAAGCTTTAAGAGTGATAAGATCAATGTCAACCGGGTTTGAATTAGGTTACCCGATAAGCTGCTGATGGTTGGGCTTGATGATTTGAGCGTATGACATTCGACTACAGCCCACCTTCAACTCTAGTGCCTCGTTAGTATCATATCCAATTGTCTTGGCATTGAAATCTAAATAGCAATCTGCTATTGTCCACCACAGATTCACAACAGTGCCTCTTGGATTTTCCAACTGATCTTCACCCCTCAGTTCTGTCAACACATTCTGAAAGCATTAAAACCATTTCTCGATGCTTAAATGAGGGTCTTTATCTCAAAACGGCAGGATAGCAAAGGTCTTTTGACGGATTTGTGTGGTCGAAGTTTTTTTTATCCTCCGTATGCTATTAGCTCTCAAGATATCAAAATCAAGAGACACATTAAAGTGAGGCCGCTGCATGTTGGACATTTACCCTGGAATTTTGTATGATAAAACATGTTTTTACATTGTTTGATACAGTCACAAGCAATGTAGATAGATTCCTTGAACCAATTGGATTACCCTATGATGTTGAAACAACTCTTGCTTCAATACAGGAGTTGTATGGCATGTAGACTGGTTACTGATAAATGAGTGATTCCAACGATAAGCAGACTAAAGATTTCACAACTGGAGGTGTGATGATGACTTATGCTATCCTTTCAGTAAAATGTCTGGATATACTGACCATGGTTGATGGAGGCTATTCAGCATTGCCTGGCATTTAAACTGAATTTTTTATAAAATTTGTCAGATATCAAGCTGACTATGATGAGAGACAGCTTTATTCTAAGCCCAAGATATCGTTTCAAATCTATGTTTCAAGGCTGCTTATGCTTTTATGAGGAGTCTTTTAACTCATATTTTATAAGGAGTCTGTTGATTCACTAGTCATTTCTGGACCTATTGATGACGTTGAAGTCGGCTCTAGCCGCTGAAACTTTCACACAATTTTGGCCTAGTAGTACTCAATTCTCGTTCTATCCTTTTAAACTAAGACCACGAAATAATTCGTTTATGGTGATGGAGTACTACACTGATCTTCTAAAATGGTGCAACAGTAGAACATGTTCTGTTTCCTCAGCTCTTAAATTTTGGCCTCTTTGCGTATTTTCTTATGTTTATCTGGGCTAGCTGTGACCAAAATCATGCATTTTTCTAGCGGTAGGGAGATGAATGCCATATGCGCACTAAATTTGGAGCTCTGTACTCGCGAGTGATTCAAAAACCCATTAAACACCTCCCATGTCAACCGGAGAACATAGCCTGGTACCGTTTGACACATTACTTTGGGCCAGGTCTTGTCTTGCTACGCTATGAGGCATCTTCAAGCTGGGGGACCCGTCCTCCAGCGAGTGGAGCGGGAAGAAGAGAAACCTTCAGATAAATGATCGTCTAGTCCCAACGCCCTGGCTGCTGTGAATCCCTCTTTATCTTTTAGGACTGCTCGAACATAATGTGCCATGTGGTCCCATTTGTCCACCAATGCAAGCATCATTGCGACTATATTATCCGGGGTGAGCTACCCTGTCACCCTGCAGAAGTCCCGTCACAGCCTATCCCATTTTTGGCATGCAAATAGTATGTAGCAGGCATCGAATTCCACTCCCAAACAAAATCAACAGTCAGGGCACCGTGAATTACCAATTTTGTGCAGGCAAGACTGAAAACACCCATGCCCGCTCAAAAACTGGGTTGAATAGAAGTCAGTCTCATCATGCCTTTAATTTAGCCATGGTTTCAGATCCAGGACAAGCTGCACATTCTACCTTCCCTTCGTGCTATTCACCCAAAACTACTGCCAATCGTTGAGTGGGCACTGTCACTGTCGCGGGCAATCGTCTCTCTTGTGTCTTCGTTTTGAGGCAAGTAAATAGTGCTGCGCTCTTTAGCAAGGAGGGTAACAGGTATCACTCGATCAATAACTCTCACTGCCGAATCAGAGACTGTCAGATATGAAGATGCAATCCTCAATTCTCTTCTTCTCTGTATTTGTACCACACGATTTTGGTACACTTTCTTACTGATTCTGCTCCAGCAGTAGCACTGACCCTACAGTACTCATCAAGAGGCGTCTTCTGAATGGTTTGAGCTAACCTACGTTGGCCATAAGTCAACGCAGAGCCGATTTGCGTGAAGCAGCTTTTTCACTCGTTGCTCCAATTTGCTCAGAGAAACTCATCTTCAAGTCGATCAGTAGCCCCAGGTACTTCACCGCAGGCTTTGATTCGATTAGTATGTCACTTATTCTATGTAGGTATTCTCTTTTTTTATCAAGATGACCACTTCGGTTTTCTCCAGTGCTAGACTGAACCCGCGAGCATCTCCAGTCTCAGTATCCCACCATAAGACATATTTCACAGGTCTGGAATACCTACATGCTTCGCATATGAGATGTTAGGATCTTTATGGCAAGGGACTGCTTCTAGCTGAACATCCTGGGTAGAGTAATTTATAGAGACGTAGAGTGCCAAACAGGAATTTTCGTTGAGGATTACATTCATGGCTTATTACAAATATGTTTCTCTTAACAACTTTTCAGGCATCTCGTCAAGTTAAACTTTTTACATCTGTGCATCAATGGGTTTGATGTCAGTGTTGTACTTAAATACACCACTTATACCGGAGCTTTTGTATTGAGAGTTATTAGCTATTCGCGATACCACTACTGCTCATGTTTGTGCTCGTCAAGGGAGATTCGTCAGGCATTCTGGTTTTTGAGATGTTGATTTTTTAGAACCATTATTGAGCTCCCACATGAACTGATTTTTCTGCCACTCATAACGAAAGGTCACCTGTATATTAAAGTGGAAAAATTGTAAATTTGACATGCTTTGAATGAATGTCAAAAAGTGCCTGGTCTGATTCAGCTAAATTCAATTAAGCTTTCTTCGTATTCTTTGTAGTTAAATGCTTTGCGTTTTTTTAGATAGTCACATCGGACTAGGTTAGGGTTAATTTTATAGCAAGATATGGCATAGGTAGCATGCTGAACTCGTTAAGGAAGTAGAAGAGGTCTTTTTAGATAGCCTAATTGGAGAGATACTTAGATCAGTCGACAGAGGGAACCATGTAGTGCATTACGTTCCAGTAGTACGTTACTCTAGCAACCGGGGTTGTCCAGGGTTGAGGACTCTATTTTAGCAATCTTTTCTCTCTCTCCCTTTCCACTGGATATCTGTAACTTAGTGGCACCCCTGGAAGCCGTGAAGCAACGCGTTACACAAAGTAATCTGTCAAACGGTTCCAGAGTAGGTATGTTCTCTGATAGAAAGAGGCGGGTTTGGTGGGTAGTCCATAATTTTTGCGGCTAAAAAGCACTCCGATTGTTTTAGGATTCCGTTTTTATGTAAATAAAATTAAAGGTATTCTGCCGTAAAATCTAAATCTAATATTCTATCAAAATTGTTTATTCATTGTATCAAAATACTCTGCCATGTAATCTACTGTTTACACAGAAATTCAATATTGTTAAAAATAATTTTGTAAGGCAATAATAATTGTGCCATTTTCAACAAAAGAAACACAACAATATTAATACAAAAACAAAATATACCTCATTTCTAATTTATTTAAAAGAACTATCCATCGAAACCTAGAACCTTTCTCATTTTTATGCAAGAGCTAGATTTCGCTGCAGGCTAAACCCTGGTCTTTTGAAGCGATCCAGTCCTCAAGCTATTTTTCGATATCTGCGAGAGAGCTGGAGTGCTCTCTGGAAATACTTGACTGAAGTGATTGGAACATATGGTAGTCTATTGATGTAATTACTGGTGAATACGATGGTTGGGATAAGATTCCCAGCCAAGTGCATGTTATGTTTCCTTAATCGGTTTCGCAATATTGCTCTAGCATTGTCATGATAGGAAATTACTTTGTCATTTTTTATGCATACTCTGGCCTTTTTTCTTACAATACCTGGTTCAAATGAGTTAGATGTTGTTGGTCACGTTCAACTGTGATGTTTTGAGTCTAATTCCAGCAGTTTATACTAGATGACATCCTTTTAATCCCATAAGATGCTCAGAATAAGCTTTGAACCATGAATGTTACATTTTGGTGTAAATGGGCATGGTTTATCTAACTTCACTTATACTACTGGATATTCTAGATTATCGTAGGGAATTCACTTTCTATCATTGATAACCATTATATGAAGTTAAGATTACTCTTTCACTCTTTTAAATACAAATTCACAGATACAGGTAGTTGAACGGTTTGCTATGTTTCTTTGCCCTAGTTCATTTTGTACCAAATTTCCCTTTCTTTATTAAACATACCAACGCTGTTGCCTAACCATTTTTAGTTGTCCCAGTAGAGAACACAATTCTCCATCTTCAATTTTGTTTTCTATGTCGAAATTATTATTTTTAAATCTCCTTAGCTAGTTCCGTATATATAGGGTTTTGTATTAGGGACATGAAGATGTTGTATCTATATATGAACACACTCTTTAACTGTCAATGTGAAAACGTAAGTTGAAGCCAACATTTTCATGATGGTAAAGTTCACGAACCAGTAACGTTTTTTGTTTTTTGTGGTAGGGAGGTGAAGGCATTTACGCCCACCGAGTCTGGCAGTGTGGGACTCCCATGGAGTCTACCCTTGGACTACCCACTAAACACCTCCCCTGTCAATCTGAGAACCTAGCCTGGAACCGTTTGACACATTACTTCGGGCCAGGTCTCGTTTTGTTACGCCATGGGGCGCCTTCAAGCTGGAGAGTCCCTTTCCTAGCGGGAGGGGAGAGGGGAAGAGGAAATGCCAGAAGAGCGATCCCCCAGCTCCAGCACCTCCGGCTGCTGCGGGTCCCTTTTATCTTATATTATCCGGGGTGAGCTCTCCCGTCTCCCTGTAGAGTTCCCTTCGCAGCCTGGCCCATTTGGTACACGCAAACAATGTGTGACAGGCATTGTCCTCCTCTCCTGGGCAAAACCGACAATCGGGAGACCGTGACTTACCGATCTTGTGCAGGTGAGACTGAAAACACCCGTGCCCGCTCAAAAGCTGGGTCAGGTAGAAGTCAGTCTCACCATGCCTTCGATTTAGCCACGGTCTCACATCCCGGATGAGGCGCGCAGTCTACCTTCCCTTCATGCAATTCCTCCAAGACTGCTGCCAATCGTTGAGCGAGCGTTGTCTCTCCTCGCGGACAACCATCTCCCTCGCATCCTCGTTTCGGCGCAGGTAAATAGCGTGGCGCTCTCTAGCAAGGAGGGCGACAGGTATCACGCCTGCAATCACTCCCACCGCCGAGTCGGAGACTGTTGGATACGAAGATGCAATTCTCAGTGCTCCTCTTCTCTGCACCAGTAACGTTTGGAAATTATTAAAATTACTATCGAAAAATCGTTTTAAGCTCATTTTTAGCTTAATGGCTTTGTTAATCAGCAAAATATGCATTATTGGTCAGCAACAAACCCACATGTGTTTCACGTAAGACTAAAAATACGCACGCCCCCACAAGAGCATGGTAAGGTAGGAGTCAATCTCGCCATGTGTTCCATTGAGCCACGGTAGATAGTACGAGACTCTCTAGGAGGGCAATAGGTATCACGCCTGGGATAGCTAGCACCACCAAATCAGAGACTGTTGGATATGAAGATGCAATCCTCAGTGCTCCTGTTCTCTTTACCTGTGCCAAGTGTTTTCGGTATAGCCTCTTGTTGAGAGCGTCGCCCCATATTTCTACTTTACTGATCTCATGGGAAGTCGTCTTCTTGATGGATTGACTCCCCCCTGCGTTGGCCATAAGTCGACTCAGAGCCGATTCGCCTTAAGCAGTATTATCAGCCATTAGCCTGATTTCTTTAGGGAAACTTATCTTCGAATAGATCAGTAACCCCAGGTATTTTAGTGATGTTTCTCATTTGATGAGTACTTACTTAAATAAAAAACAATGACTTAAAGCAGCCTTTTTCTTAATGAAAAAAGGGGAAACAAATTTTCCTTCAAAAACTGTTTTTTTTTGTGGAAAGGTTTCCATGTTAAATCGAATAAAACAAATACATCTTTACATGCCAACAAAATGTCGCTGAAAAAGTGAGTTTGTTTCAACACCTTTCAAAAACATGTGTGGCCAGATTAAACATAAAACAAAAAAATCTGCCCAACGCCACTTTTTGTAGACAACGGAAAGTTATTTAACAACAACAACACTTGAGAAAAAGTAATCCAAGTAGTGTAGTAGCTAGAGTGCTTGTCGCATACCCCAAGGGTCCCTGGTTCAAATCCCAGTGGTGACAACAAGATACATTTTGAGTGATTTTTCAGACAAACTATAAGACATTTCAACCAGAACGTTGGCAATTTCGCGTTGGATGTTATCTTTGAGCCCATTTAAAGTAGCTGGTATGTGGACATAGACCAGTGACTTGATTTAGCTCCGTTAAAAGAAATCGGATGGAGTTGTGTCGCATGAACGAGGTGGCCATTCGACCGGACCACTTCTGGAGCTAACACGTTCACAAAATTACCCTTTCAATAAATCGATTGTGAGGCGTGCAGTGTGGCTAGTGGCACCATCTTGTTGAAACCTCATATCGTTGACGTCAAGTTCATCCAATTCTGGACACAAATAATCTTCGAACATAACACGATAGCGCTCTCCATTAACAGTAATATGACGGTCGTTTTCAACGTTAAAAGAAATCGGATGGAGTTGTGTCGCATGAACGAGGTGGCCATTCGACCGGACCACTTCTGGAGCTAACACGTTCACAAAATTACCCTTTCAATAAATCGATTGTGAGGCGTGCAGTGTGGCTAGTGGCACCATCTTGTTGAAACCTCATATCGTTGACGTCAAGTTCATCCAATTCTGGACACAAACAATCTTCCAACATAACACGATAGCGCTCTCCATTAACAGTAATATGACGGTCGTTTTCAACCACGAAAAAATACGACCCAACAACACCTCCAGCATGAAAACTGCCCGAAACAGTCATTTTTTGCGGGTACAACGGTATCTCAAGAAGCACATGTGAGTTTGTGGCTGACCAATAATGCATATTTTGCTGATTAACGAAACCATTGAGCTAGAAATGAACTTCATCACTCAAGATGCTTTTTCGATGAAATTCTTTATTTTCTTTAAGCTTTGCCGGAGCCCAGCTGGAGAAGTTTCGGCATTACGAATGATCAAATGGCTTTAGCCCTTAAGTCGATTTGATCTTGTAGCTATGCAGGCCAAAGACGCCACAGTGTCATTTGAGTGGAGCCTAATTCTTGAAAACGACGTGGAATCGACTGATTTGGCTCATTTTGAATCGATGCATCTACGGCTGCGATATTTCTTCACTTCCAGCGGTACGACATCTTAGCACTGGATCATCCAATAGTCAAAATTTGAACTCCAACTTATCCACTATAGCACGCACAGCCTGTTGGGTGGGACGATTACTACGGCCAGAAATAGGAGTAAGTGCTCTTAAAATTGCGACCACCGACACAGAATTTTGGTAGTAATTATTAATAACTTTTAAACGTTGCTGATTCGTGAACTTTAATGATAAAAATGTTGACTTTAGCTAACGTTTTGACATAAGCAGTTTATTGAAAGTTTGATGGCGCGTTCATATAAAGATACAAAACTGTTATGTCCCGAAAGGAAAACCCTCTACCATTGACTCACACCTTCCAACTTCTACCACTGCACATTAACAACTCTACACTTTCATACTCATCGATAAAACCTAAAAATTTTCAATGGAAAAAAATCTCACTGTACAAAAGTTAGTGTTTTACAGAAGAACTACATAGCCCCATTATCACCACAACCAAATAGACCTGATATATATTGCTAAGAATGGATTGGGTATGGGATACCCAAAATCATCAATAATGTCAGAAATATTCATGCGACCTCTGGGAAGTAGTTTCATACCAAAAGTTGTTACGAGACATAACGTTATATACTACAAACGATATGTGGTTTACTGTTTCATAGTTATTGATTCACAATACAATGAAGAAGACGAACAACTTATCTCTGTACGGGTATATAAATAGAAGTCACCCAAATATATATTTCATAATGAAAAAAAAAACAAACCGACAACTATATAGATCTAAGTGTGACATGGGAACAAACACAGTTAGATAAAAATGTACAGAAACCCCATTTCAACAGATCGCCCTATACCCCAAGCAATAAGCATAACATTAACTAGAAGCATACAGATCAATGGTGCAAAGACTTCACTGCCCTTTTCGTGACACCTTTTAACCAACCCAATAAACTTAACAATATTTACAGAATAGTCGGCAATAACGGATACAAAAAGCGTGAAATTGATGGGCTCACCCATTGCCTGCTCTAATTAGGCCCAACTGCTATAATCGATGACAGGCTAGCAACTGACAGTCAGCTGTATCGTTGTGCAAAGATGCTTTGCCTAAAGTTAACAAGCATAACTTAAAAGGTTTTCTCTCGAAATTTTCATGATCTTTACCTTTTCTTGGACTGTTTCGCATCCATTTTGCCGTTCGAGCTGTATACTTTTCATAAGTGTTGTTAACCTGTAAAGAATAATACAATCAATATGTAAAAACTTTAAAATTATTAAAATCTCACATGATGTTGATGGGACTGTAAAGAGTAGATGGACAATCAACAACACAGAAGAAGCTTCTTTAAACACACTCCTCAGAAAGGGAAGACAGCTCGGAACAGCTGTAACTCATTTTTCGAACACCTTTGGTAAGGCTGAATGGACTTAGATCAAAATGAACTATCTTCCTTCATTTTCATATCACAGTAACGAATTTGCTGTCAGAAATTCGTTTAACATTGAACGAATCACAATACCATAGTACATATTATCGTCGAATGATTGCTTCTTGAAAATAAAAAGGTTGAACAAACTACTCGTATTACTAATCCAGTAGTTAATTCATCGATAATTTCGATAATAATTCCTCTTATTTTGCCTTCCAGATTTTCCTTATATTTTTTCTCTCTGTAGTAAGTAAATAAAAACTTCCCATTCACCATGGACGCGATTAAGAAGAAGATGCAAGCGATGAAGCTTGAAAAAGACAATGCGATGGACAAAGCCGATACCTGTGAGGGACAGGCTCGCGATGCGAATTCCCGTGCCGATAAGGTAATGGAAGAGGTCCGTGAATTGGGAAAGAAATTGGTCCAAGTTGAAGCTGATTTGGTAACATCCAAACAAGCTTTGGATCAGGCCAATCAAGAGTTGGAAGAGAAGGATAAACTCTTGACTGCTACAGAATCTGAAGTTGCCACCTTGAATCGTAAGGTACAACAGATTGAAGAAGATTTGGAAAAATCTGAAGAACGTGCAACAATTGCCGCTCAAAAATTGTTGGAAGCTACTCAAAAGGCTGATGAGAACAACCGGTAAGTTAATTCGATTAAATTTAATCAATGGGAATGCATTGATAAATTCTGGTTTACTTAGTATGTGCAAAGTACTCGAAAATCGTGCCCAACAAGACGAGGAACGTATGGACCAGCTTACCAACCAATTGAAGGAAGCCCGTCTCCTCGCTGAAGATGCTGATGGTAAATCCGATGAAGTTTCACGCAAGTTGGCCTTCGTTGAAGATGAACTTGAAGTCGCTGAAGATCGTGTCCGTGGTGGGGATGCCAAGATCATGGAACTTGAAGAAGAATTGAAGGTGAGTAATTAAGGAATTTGATGCGAAAAAAGTCGGTTTGAACTTTCCATCGGTTTTGTCAGGCATTGTGACACCATGGTCTCTTCAAAGTCAGATGGTGGTGAAGTTCTTGTAGGTTTCAAAAGTTGTCTTATATGTTTTTCATGTTGAGATTGTTATTCTTTTCTTCCTATTAAGTGCATGTTGCTGAAAATTTTACTTATACTAAGTCCTTAATAGCTCGGGTCAACGACATGTACACCCTGCACATCTCTTTTACAAATCTGGACAGAATTCTTCGGTGAATAATTTCACTTTTTTTCTAGATTTTCCCATGACACTTTGTCATTATACAGTGACTTTAGCGTACCTGCAGTTGTCTGGAGTCTTGTTGGTTCCGAACGTATCACATAAAATACCTTATCCCGTTTCTCTCAACATCTTATCTTTCGTTTCTCTCAAGTGAATTCTTTCACCTATATAAACGGCTGATTCGTTTGTTTTCATCAGTTATGCTTTAGCCAATTATTTTGCTTATTTGATATCCGCAAACCAATTCTTTTTTCTGCAGACTAATTCCCTTTTCAAGAAGTCTTGCTGAATTTGCTGTCAAAAGAATACCTTACCACCATTTAATTTCAAGAGGGTTAATTTTGAAATATATCTGATACCCTTTCTTCTGTTAGTTCATCCAATATTTTTAATTTCCCTTTTGACAAAATGCAGATGCGATTCTCAGTGCTTCTTGTTGCTGCACCTATACCAGGCACTTTTGGTACACCTCCTCAGTAAAAGTGTTCGGCACTCACGAGAAGTCTACTTTTTGATAAGTTGTGTTTCTCTAGGCTGGCCATCAACTAACTGAGTATCGATATACTGCTGCAGCCTTATCAGTCATAATCTTGATTTTCTCAGAGAAACTCATCTTCGAGTTGCTAGGAACGCCTAGGTTCTTTACCACTAACTTTAAAGCAATTAGTACTTTGCTGGTGTTGATCGTCCCTACTTCGGAGGTTCATTGCATTACTAGGATGATTACTTCAGTTTTCTCCAACGTTAGCCTGAACCCTCGAGCAGCCAACCCTCGAGCAGCCAACCCTCTCTCAGCCCATGCATTTACAGACCTACCCTAAGTTGCGATTGTCCAACTGTGTGTTGAATGACTAGTGCCATAATATGTGACTGATTTGACAGCACAGGTCTCAGTATTTCACTGTTCCATTGATTTTTCCATTGATGTTTTGACGCTCCCTGGGCCTTTGCTGGATGTCGAGACCATTTGTCTTGCCGATACTTGTGTGGATGGTTGGCTATAAGCTCCAGAAAAAGATATTTCTAACACCGTAAATGGAAAAAGCTCTTTGTTAACCTACTGCATTGAAGGCATCAATTACGGTAGAAGAGGGAGTCAACCTTAAACAAATTTTTTTTATCAAGGATAGTCAAATCGGGTAACAAATGAAAGGTCTTCATGAGTGCGTTTTGAACAGTGTTACTAGCATTGATGAGTACAAGAAGTTGAAAAAATATACTTGCCCTTCCATCGCGATCGGCCACTAGTAATCCAAAAAATTTAGTAAAAATCATGAAGAAAGCTTTTCATCTGTGCAACAACAAAAAGCATCTTCGAAGTCTGAATTCATAAAACTTTGTTAAAAATAGACTTATAACTTCAAAATTTTATCCAATAAATTGAACACATGCCCCAGAATCATCTAGCTTATCCAGAGCAAGGTTGTTCTTTACTTGCGGCCTGAAAATTAAAAAAAATTAAGTTTATTAAATGAAGCTTTAGCCACCTAAATTATAGTTTGAGATGCTTTTTACACATGTTGCAAATAGGGCTACAAAAAAATGCCTGCCTTTTTGCCACCTCATGCCCACAGATTTTGTAGCAATTATTTTGCTCTTCATCTTTATCCACATAGTTTTCTAGAATGTGCCACCAAATTTGGGCTCAGTACTTAAAAATACTTCATATCTGCGTCAAAATAAGTCCAAAGAATATTCACTAGATATTTGGGTGGTAAGCTTCCTTATTGCTCCATTTTCCATTTTCTGCATTTACCTTCTTTTTATGACAACTTTATTTTTTAAATATACTATCTTTCCCGAATAAACTGTCAATTATTTGATCAAATCGTACCTGATAGACAAAATGAAATTGTGGAACTCTACTTGGTTCACTTGAGCCTGTCAAACTTTTGTCGCTCTTTGGACACAACAATCTTGAGATTAGTCCTCCTCCTTCATTATTTTAGAGTATCGTTTAAGCGCACGAAGCCCTATTGCAATCATGATCTGTCTGCTCGTTTGTTTGTCCATCCATTCATCTGTATGTTACAGCTGCTTTTCTTCGAAGCTTGCACAGTGTCAGATGTATTGGGTCCTTGAAAGTTGGCCTTCTGCCTGGATTCTCAGGCACCAGCTGTTGATACGTCTTGGACTTTACCTCCAATTACCGATGAGAGATCGGTTTAGATTTCCCGTGTGGAAATCTCGTTGTAGTAAAGGTCAATCATTAAAAATGGCGTCCAACGTGGGGCGCGACTCGTTACTTAACAGGGGCGGTTTCGAATCTTTTGACTTTTTGTCCTAAACGGAAATGAGCGATACTTTAGTACTGAGGTCCTGCGACCAGGAGCAGCAGAGTGTGCTTAGGCATCCAGTTATCACTGTACGTAAACCGTAGCTTCAGTTCCCCTTTGTTTTATTTTTTTTCTTCGTGACAGAGTTCCTTATGGTGTGTTGTCATTAGGCGGATCCCAGTAAGGACATTCGATACTTATATAGGGAGCGGTCAACCGGATAGACTTACCTACCTGGCTGAACTCACATGCGAATAGAATACCATCTGTGTGCAGAAAGGCTCTTTAGTTTTTTATGCGTAATAGGTGAGCGAATCGAGTTTGAGTTCGTAATGAATACGCTGGAAGTATGAAGTCCGGGATGCTTCAACACATTGGGACTTTAACCACGTTCGAGTTATTAGCGCAGATGCTTTCGCTCACCTCGTAGGTTAGATTAATGTAGATTAAACGGAAGGTGACAGCACACGGTAAGTATACAATCGACTGGGGATGGGATCGCTAATAACCCTCGATAAGTGTTATTGATGGTCCTCTGACAGTCATCTTTTCGATTCGGTTTCAGCGAGCGGTACCCTGCTTGACGTATCGGTTTTCATTAGAGTAGAATGTTCGGATCTTTGAATCAACGTAGTTTGTTTTCATACCACGTTGGTGAGTTCTGTGGAAACAAGTATAAAGGAAAGGTCGACCAGAGTAAGGTAGATTAAATTGTAGGGAAGGCTTGACGTATTTTTAAAACGGGCATTTTATGGTAGCTGGAATTATTATAAAAGAGCGTAGTCTAGTCGCATACGACCCGCGACGAAATCCTCTCCAAAATAGCTGGTCGATAAGCAGCTACCAATTGAACAGACTACGAGTATCTGGTTGGTAGGCCTTCTGATGTACCAGCCCTTGATACGTATCGGACTTTACGTCTAATAAATAGCTGATGTTGGAGTGAATACCTTAACATTACAAACTGTAGTAACTTAACTAAAGCAGGGAGATGGGCTGGCCCCTTTGCTATTCGATTTGGCTCTAGAGTACGTCATAAGGAAGCCACCTATCGATACACGAGGTATATTACAAGTAGTAGCCTATGCAGGTGACATCAACATTTTGCTATGGTCATTAACAACTGCCAAAGAACTTTTCGTGAAACTCGACAGCGAAGCAAAACTAGTAGGGCTACAAATCAATGAAAATAAAACAAAGCTCATGACGCAGTCGAGGAAAAATACCTCAAACACACAAAATATCACACTTGGCAAATACAGTATCGAAAATATGAGCAAATTTGGGTATTTAGGCGCGAAAGTAACGAAAACGGGTAATAAAAGAGACGAAATACGCCGAAGAATACAGCTCGAAAATAAAATATTTTATTCGATTTTGACGATCTTAAAGACCAGCTGCATCATAGGAAAACAAAGCTCCAAGCATACAAATCTGTGGTAAGACCGGTGTTATGCTATGGGTGTGAAACATGGACTCTAACCCAAGCATCTGCAAATATATTGAATGCCTTTGAGCAACGGGTCCTGAGGCGAATAATCGAAGCGAACGACAATTGTAAGACTGCCGAAACTGCAATGGGCTGGACACATGAATCGTATGGACGAACAACGGATACCCAAAAAGGAATTCTACCTTCAATGAAATTTTTTTTTCGGGGGGTCACTCTCCTATATGGGGAGACCCCCCTTAAATATCTTATAAAATTTTTTTGTAGTTGAACTTTGAAGAGATCACCACTTTACACCTACACACAAAATTTGATGTTTCTAGCTCAAGTAGTTTCCGAGAAAAACTGCTGTGACACACGGACGGACGGACGGACGGACAGACGGACAGACGGACAGACGGACAGACGGACAGACGGACAGACTGGTCGCGAAACTAGTAGGGTTTTGTAAAATCATTTTACAAAACCCTAAAAAAGGAGTCCAAGAAATAGGAAATAAAAGAAAATTGTGCAATTACTTAACTACTAACTAATACATGAAGAGAGAGCAGTTGTAAAGATGACCAAGATTAATAATTGTAGTTGTAAATTTTGTTTTTAAGGCAAGTTTTAAAGGCGGCAAGCGACCAAGACATAGCTGGTTATGCAAACGGGGCAAGCGTAGTAAGCGAGAGTGGAAGAAGGTGTTAGTGCGTGCAAAGGGAATAAGGAATTGATCGGAAGATCTATTAGGGCGACTAGTGTTCAATGTTTGAATGTAATTGCATAGAGTTTGGGGTAAGTGACCGTGATAAAGCTTGTACAAGCTGCATTCATCAAGAAAGCATCGTCTAGATTCAAGGGA
Source organism: Odontomyia ornata (assembly GCA_963969285.1). Taxonomy (NCBI): domain Eukaryota; kingdom Metazoa; phylum Arthropoda; class Insecta; order Diptera; family Stratiomyidae; genus Odontomyia; species Odontomyia ornata. Next base: position 81,860,776 of record OZ017738.1, read on the forward strand.
AGGGAGTTTCAAAGTACGAAGACGGTCACTATAGGGGATGTACGGGAGGTTGAATTTGACAAAAAGAGACCGTGTGAATCTGCATTGAACCGACTCAATAGCATCAATATGATTCCTATGGTGAGGGCTCCATATTTGGGAGTAGTATTTCAGGTTACTGCGAACAAGTGAAAGGTAAAGGCACACACAGGAGGCGATATGCTGAAACGAGGAAGCGGATCTTAAAATGAACCTTGAAAGGCGAGAGGCTTTGTTGATGACTTGGGCTATGTGGAGGTCAAACTTTAATTAACAATCAAACACCACATCAAGATCCTTAAAAGAAGTTATACTGCACAAAGGGGTTCCAACAAGTGTAGGTGGAGTGAAAAGGATTTTTTTTACAGGAGAATGTCATCTGGTGGCATTTGGAAACATTCAAGGAGAGATGGTTTGATTTGCGCCATTCACTTAGATGCAGTAGGTCACTTTGCAAGGTATCAACATCACATTGTGAGTCAATTACCCGAAAGATCTTAAAGTTGTCAGTATATAGCAGGCAGGGAGAACTGATAACAGAGGGAAGATCATTGACAAATAGTAGGAATAAAATTGGGCCAATTATGGATACTTGCGATACACCTGAACTGGGGCAAAATGAAGTGGAGAAGCAGGTGTTAACAGTGAAAAGACAACGACGATCCCAAACATAGGATAGAAGCCAGGAGTACAGGAAATCAGGAATTTGGAAATTTTTACATTTCTGAAATAAAAGTGCATGATCTACAGAATCAAACGCTTTAGAGAAATCCGTGAAAATAACGTCTATTTGTTGCTGACGGTCAAGGGCTGCAGCTATGTGGTGTGTAAAAGAAAGCAAGTTAGTGAGAGTAGATCTACCTCTGACAAAACCATGTTGTCGTTCTGCTAAGGATGGAAGTATAAGGGGAAACAGAGTATCAAGAACGATATTTTCAAGGATTTTCCCAAAACAGGGAAGGAGAGATATCGGACGATAGTTACAAACGGAATTGCGATCCCCAAATTTGAAGATAGGAAGAATATGGGCAATTTTCCACTGGGAAGGGAAAATCCCAGTAGCTAAGCTCAAATTATAAATAATTGAAAGAGGAACACAAAGAGACGAGGATAGTGATTTTGCAAGAAAGTTTGGAATGCCGTCTGGGCCACCACTGGTACTAGTATCAAGACTCCTTAAGAGTAGTTCAACCTGCAAGGGATTGGTATGAAGCGCGGGAGAAGAAAAGGAAGAAGAAGAAGAGTAGCAAGAAGGAGAAGTATTTGAAGTGCGGAAAAAGGAAGAAAAGAAAGAAGCAAAAATTTCACAGGACTCCTGAGGGGTAGATGATGTAATGCCATCGTAGCTGAAACTAGCTGGTGTATGATGAGAGCTCTTTAGAGAGTTGACATAAGACCAGAAAGTGCGAGTTTGATTTGATTCAAGTGAAACTTCGACATGATTGACGTAAGCACGAAGAGCAAGCTTTGCAATTTTCTTAGTGTCAACTCGTCTCTGCTTGTAAGCGGCAAGGTCATTAGGAAGGCCACTGGAGAGGAATTTTCTTCGGGATGCATCCTGCTATTAAGGCTTTGGCAACTTCTGAGTTAAACCAAGGAGCATCTTTAGGCCTCCTTGGGGGAAACAAAGGAGTGAATTGAGTGATTAAGCATGAGAGAAACAGATAGAACTTATCAATGCACTCTTCAAGGTTCAGGTTGCTGAAAAAAGAATACCAATTAACTGCGTTAATATGAGAATCTATGCTGCGAAGATCTGCTTTTAAAAAGTTATAGCGGCAAGGTGATGTATTTCTAGGCAAAGGTGGAGATTAGATAGGAAGCTCCAAAAAGAGAGGTGGATGGTGAGAATCTGGCTTAATGAAGGGTGAGAGTGAGGTGGATGCAACAAGAGAAGAGGCTGGCAAGTTGGAAAAAACAAGGTCAAGAAGTTTATTATTGGAGTTTGCAATAGTATTGAATTGGGTGAAGAAGCATACGGAGAGAAATGAGGAAAGGGCAAACGACAAATTACCTCCGGACAGTATGGAAAGATACTCACTATCCCAAGTAATAGAAGGAAGGTTGAAACCTCCACAGAGCAAAACAGGGGAAGATGGGAAATGAGTTAGGATGTAGCTGGAGAGTCCCGCAAAGAAACGTGCATCCACCATAGCAGAGCTGCTACATGGGATGTAGACACACGAAACGAGAAGGGAGAGAGCATCAGAAAGAGAGACTCGCACAATAATACACTCCACTGGGAGCGAAGGTAAAAAATCCTCACAAGAGATGCTATTAAGAGAGGCATGTACACCCACAAGAATACCCCCACCATCAGATTTGCGAGTGGCTACACGATCTCTATCTCTGCGAAAAATTAGGTGATTGGGAAGGAGTTCACTGTTGTAAATATCATTTGTCAGCCATGTCTCAGTTAGACAGATGATCTGATGCGGATTTATAATTGATCTTGGTCCTCAAACCACGGACATTTTGATAATAACAGGACAAAGATGAAATTGCATAAAGTTTACGATGCAAAGAGGTGGGAGGCGTATTACTTGTTTCTCCTGTTACGAAAGGACACAGTGTTGTTACGCTTCTGATTGGCAGAAAACTGTTTTACCAGTACTCCAGGAGGCCAAAATTCTTTTTCCAACAGGGAATTGAGATTAGCTGGAACTGTGATTTGGTATGAAGCAATTAAACGGTTAGTCTTCCCGTCTGGAGTGAGTTTCGTACACTGGAGCAAATCAGGTATAAAATTCAATTTAAACTTGATGTGATTGATGATGTCTTCAACCGGTGTGTTATAGTCCAATCTTGATATGAAGATTTGTAAGGGTGGCGAAATAGCACGCAGTGGGTTGCCAGGTTTAATTGAATTATCATGTGCTGCAACTCTAGGCGAACTTAAAGTTTCAGTGTTGTTCCGGGATGGCGATGATGCTCCAGAGGTTGAACCATTAGATTGAAGCGCTCGTCTGCTTCTTGATATGACGGTAGGTTTCAAATTATTTGCTTCATTCACAAACTGCTGGAACAGATTTTGGGCTACAGTATTGCAGTGTAAGTTTATCTGAAAGATACGAACCATTGCAGCGCTGTTTTGGCCTTTTCTAGTACCTTCCTGAATACCTGACACTTCACTGTCTCTAGAGCATGTATAAGTTCGCCCACACTAAGGCCAGTGTCCTTATATAGAAAGCAATGAGTTGCATTGTTTCAGTTTATGCCTCACTTCTATCAGGTCCCTTGGATCCTTTTGTGGTATATTTATAACCAAGGCACTTAAAACAATGAACAGGTACTGCTCTTCACCGTATCCTGCAGATAAACAAGCCAATTCGTATTTTACCCTTGCTATTTGTTGTGCCTCCTTTCCAGGAAGGTCAACGATGGCCATGCATTGCCCTCTGATGTTTGCTTTGATGAGGCTTATTTCAAACCCAGTTAAGTCAAAGAACTCAAGTTAAATGGCATCTTCGACCTTTGTCACTTCCGTGATGTAGTCAATGCCCGTGGTATCGAGTGATGCCATCGCGAAGGAGTAAAGCAAAAATGTAGAAGAACTAAATTTATTGTTAAAAAAATGAACATATTTACAGGTTGTATTAGCATAAATTCATTATATCATTGATAAATTACGAAAAAAATGAAGATAAAAATATGCCTAAAAGAATCCTTTTACACAAACAGGTCGTCGGTAACTCATTGAAATCTCTTGAAGTATCGGAAGAGAAGGCTAACCAACGAGTGGAAGAATTCAAGCGGGAAATGAAGACCCTCACTGCTAAATTGAAGGAAGCTGAGACTCGTGCCGAACATGCTGAGAAGCAAGTTAAGAGGCTCCAAAAGGAAGTCGACAGACTAGAAGGTAATGTGATTTATCTAATTGGCATTAAAACTCGAAATCGAAGGAATCATAGGAAAAATGGATGCTATTTTTATGTAATTATTCTAACAACAACAAAAATTAATGTTTTGTACTTTTTAACTTCTTCAAATTTCTATTTCAATTATTTTTATTACTGGCTTATTATTTCCCAAGCTTACTATCAATAACAAAGATAAAAACTTTTTTATAATAAATCACCTTCTGCGAAATAAGCCAAAAAATTGAGCTCATCTAATCCAAAATGTTTAATGTTTATTTTAATTTTTACTGCATTGATGGAGTATTCGACAGAATAAGCGAAATGATGAAGAACAAATCTCTAACTATGCTAGCAGATAATGCTAACCTTCTGTCTATTGCTCTATTTAAATCAGTGATGAAATTAACTAGATGTTCTATAGAAATGAAATAAAGCGCGCTTTAATTTTTTTGTTTTTAATACAATATTTGTGCAAATTTTTGTATGCTTTATTGCTTTTTACAGACCGACTCTTCCACGAAAAAGAAAAATACAAAGCGATCTGCGACGATTTGGATTCAACATTTGCCGAACTTACTGGATATTAGAAACATAAAAATCTCCCTCTGTTTAATTTTAATTGTAATACAGACATTTTCAAAGAAACTGAAAACACTGATAGGCACATGAAAATTTCAAAATTTTTCAAAAAGACAACACAATTAAAAAGTATTCACGTGAAACGCGACTTCATTGCAACATACTGCATCCTATTCACACATTGTAGTCAGTGCACATATATTTTTGAAGATTGCATTTTTTCTCCATCAATCTCGAACACTTCTAGACTTTTTAGTCTCTAATTCAAATGTGTGTGCCGTATAAAGTAGATCGAATTCTCTCTGTGTCTATTTCGCTAAAATATCAAATCATTTTCCACAATGCACACCTTTCTGTAATTTGAAGTTTCACGACAACTTTTAAACAACAGAATCAGTCGCTATTGAGAAACTTGAGTCAGGGAGGGCTTACCACGAGTACTACCGCTCCGAATTGTCCTTCTCGACTCATACATCTCATTACACTCAGCGTAATCTTATCAAACTTGAAGCTGAATACACAATCATCTTGCATCCAGAAAAGTTCCATTTTAAACATTCAAACAAACATTCGTATGTTGAAGTATTTTGGCTTTCCAAACGTAGGCCCTCAATAAAATTGTTAAGATCTATGGCCATTCCCTATACGCCAAAACTTGTGGAAGAAGCTTCTTAGAATAGAAGATCCTCTTTCTTTCAACGTAACACCTAATCAAACTTGACCACAACCTAACAACTTAACTTCACAAAGATGTTGTATGTATCACTCTAACATGCTGCTAAATACTGCCATACAACTAAACTCTATTAACTATCATCACTTTTGGAATTTAGCAAAGAGCAACGAATTACACGAAGAAGAATGTGTTTAATACAATAATTATTACATTTCACTTTGATTTCGTTTATAACCTAAGAAATATTGACCAACATACACTGAAAAGCGATATTGTTGAAAATTGTGTTTACATTTATTTATTATTACTAAAAAGCCCAAATCAAAAATAAATAAGTTAACAAATTGTTATCAATGAGAAAGTGAAAGATGAAAAATAAAAAATCGTAAAATTAGAAAAAGTATAAAATACTTATGAATCGGAAATGTGAATTTTACCATTAAATTTGCAACGGACAGCATCTGAAATTGAATTCGACAAGAATTTGTTACTACCAATTTACTATGCATAAAAAGTGCCTTCGCTTGTTTTTCAACGCTATTCTTACTAATTCGGAGACCTTGAATTTTCGAGGTCGAAGTAATCAAGCAGGTATTGTTTTTCCTTCTCTTAATATCCTAACTTAAATGATATTCAATGACAGGGGGTTCTGCTAATCACAAAAGCTTTATTTAATCCAAATTTCATAAAATCTTTTGTCTTTGTTTGAATCACACAATAGCAGTTCCTCCTCTCGACTGTAAATACGCACTTACTATATACTTAACAAATTTCAATTTAATCTATTTTAACGCAAACTTTTGCAATTTGCTAAAATTGGCATCCAGTATTCAAACACAATGTCAGCAACACATTTCAATTCTTCACATTTTGTATCTCTTTCTAACCAAATCCTATCATCTACTTCCACAGACGAATTGGGCATCAACAAGGACAGATACAAGAGTCTTGCCGACGAAATGGATTCCACATTCGCCGAATTGGCTGGCTATTAAAAATATCCTTTATTGGGAATATATTTCATTTTTAACCATCAGCGTCCGAATTGATTTGGTTTTTTAACTTAAATGAATTTCTTTGAAAAATTATGTTGAGAATGTTAAATGATTTATATTTCTATGATGTTTTTTTATCATACTCTCTCTCTCGAAGCTACAAACACCGACAACCAACAATACATAAATGCACAAACTTAAGTAAAAACATGCCTGGTAATAATTTACAATGATTGTTGTTGTATAATTGTGAAAGTAAGTAATAAACAATGAAATCTTTGACCAATTCATCTTTTCAATTTTTTCTTTGGATGTCATTTGTATATTATCTTCTGAAAAATATTTACTACATTCTGAAGAATATTTAATGCCTCAATAACATTCTTGGAGATGAAGTTTAGCTATCATAGTTAACACTGCATTAAAATCATCATCAAATCGGCAATTTCAGAGACCAGCAGGCTATTACTGAGATCCTGACTGCGACAAATGTGACGACTAGTACGAGAAAAATTTTCATTGACCTTAAGCAAGCATACAATAGTCTTGATCGTAACATACTGTACCAAATAATGCTTTACTTTGGTATCCAAGCCAAATTAGTCCGTTTTACCAAAATGAAAATGACGTCTACAATCTTTCATGTCCGCATCAAAAAGCAACTCTGCAATATTTCATTGGATGTTGAAGGATCCGCAGCGGTCGACTGCTGCCTCAGAGAGCGAAGAATTGGTGCTCAGATGGAAATGGCTTTGCCAGGCGACGCGTAAGCTTACTCTCAGCTAGTTTTGCGGTGTCGTTGGGCGGGTTTTTCACACTACAAAGAATTTCACCCTTACAAATTCTACAACGTGACACCCTTGAGGTGTTGAAGGCTGAGGTAACGACCGACGGACATGTAGGATTTAAAATGGTTTTAAATGTCCCTTAAGGACTGCAGCGATTGACTACAGCCTCAGCGAGCGAAGATTTTGGTTGCATTTAAGAATAAGATGATAAAAACGTCTCGGTTAGACAGTGTTGAGGCCGAACCTGATTAACGCGCTGATTAAGTCACATAGACTTGAGTTTGGGGGGAAAAATACGGTTTTGATAATTTACAACTGGTTTATTTCACGGTTAAAATATAACTGTCTTAACTTGTAACATTAATTTCTCAGACTTTCTGTATAAAGTTGTTTTGTTTGCAAAAACGTGTACAATTTAGAATAAGTGAAATACAAGCTGTCTAGACTTTTCAGAAAATGCAAAATTTGCCAGAACGTGTTGTAATAATCGGGCAGTCACACAAGCAAACTGCTCGAAAACCTTCCCATCTCCTATTCGAAAAAATATTTAATTATTTACATTCCTAATCGTAATTTGTAAATTAGTTTCCTTTTTATTATTATTATAATTATTAAATGTAATTATCATATCAATTTCCCTTTATATTAAATTTAAATGTTTCCCCTTAATTATATTCTTCATGAGATTTAACTTTTAGTACTATTCAAAATCTTCTTCATTTGCTTTAGTTCAGTTAAATTTTCTTTACTTCAGTTAAATTTTGTTTTAAAAAATTTTAAATCTGCAAATAAAATTTTGAATATTGGAACGCTGATTTAGTACTGCCATCGGGGTATTACACCAAGTAGTGCAAGCGAACCCGGCTGAGCTGGCAGCAGAGGGAGATAGCGGTACACCAAAAGAAGGAAGAAAAGAGGAAGTCGTTTTGAGATATGGACCGTAGCGATACAGATATTTAAGTGAATAGTTTTTGTGTTATTTTTAAATTGTCAAATGCTACAAAACGTCAAAGATTTAAATTTTGCTGTGTACACTTTTACAAGTGAAACTCCTCAGCACATGGAAGCGGAAGGATGGAGGTATATTAATGTTTACCAATACCAGTGAAGTGCAATTAAAACTCGTAAAGATCATATGTATGATTCAGATGTGTAGAATTGAACATATGAAAGCAAAAAAGCATTTACTAAACTAAATAACAAGTATGAAAACGAGTCCGCTTGAAATTCCCCTGAGTCGCGTTGTTTTGGGGTTAGTTTGAATGAGTGGGTCGAGAAAATAAAAGTAATAAAAACTGAATTCAATTTCATCATCCCAATTCACTGTGAGTGAAATTTGGTGTATAAGTGCCTCCAGTCCAATATCTATTGTTGTGTGTAGCGACGTTCTTTCTAAAGGATCGTATTCGAGGAAAGTAGTATGAATCGCCATGGCAGCACGTGGGGTGGCACCTAACCCCGAATTGAAACAGGGTAGTTTGCATCCATAGGTGTCAATTCCATGAATCTCAAGTTGAGACCCCAGATTGATACTTGTGGAAGGTTGCCTCAATGTCTTTATTTGGGATGCAGATGGATTGATGGAACTTTCACAAAGTTATCGAAAGGAGGGATTGCCTTTAAAAATTTTATACTTGCCTCTTAGCGGTTCAAATTACTGACAGTTGAGGATTCGGTGTTCGAGTACATCTATGGAGTTGCACCGCTTGCGGTTGTCGGAGGACGCAATTTGGGCCTTCTTGAGTCTGGTTAAACTATACGCTCTGTTGTTAAGCTTTGGATAATCACGACTCCACTTGGACTCAAAAGCGCCAATTCCAATGTGAAATGCACATTTAGTGTGCTGAGTAAAATACAAATCATCATTCATATGATTTTTCCAACATCGGGTGATATTATAACGTGTAAAAATTCAAGTGAACGACCATAATTAAAACAATCAGCAAATAAGTCATCGAAGAAAGCTCATACCAAGCCTACTAACTACGTAAAACAGCCAAAGAAATTTCCGATAATATCCAAGGTGCAACTCATGATTTGTGCACGGGAGTCGTGTTTCGCGATAAGAGTTACCGAAAAACCTATGCTGGATTTACCGCGAAAGTTTTAAAGATGCTCTGGGAACAATGTGGTGCAGTGAAATACGCAACAAGTGGTAATGGCGTAACATCTCAAATAACTTGTGTAACTTGTCAGAAACGGACAACCCTTGATGTTGATCTGTTGACACATTCTAAAGAAAACTCCGAACTACTATGACAAGCAGAAGAACTCAACGAGAATATCGTTTGAGATAAATAGTAATAATATTATAGATCAGAAAAGCCAGGCAAGCGATAATATCGTCGTTCTAACCGTTAAACAGTTTTAATCTTTCGTTTTTTCAAATGACGTAGACTTTTAACATTTGCCACATTAATTCCATTCATTCATTTATTGTTGCGTCGCTACAGTCGGTATTTGTATTGTGTTCATAAAAATTGGATCATTCAAAGTTGGTCCCCGTTGTAGGGAAACGACCCCACGTTTACGCTACCCGTGTTTTATTTTCAAAGTATATTTTTCAAACACTTTCATCCTCCTATATTCAGAGGAAAAGGGCAAAGTCAAGGTTGAGAATTTATTTCAGTTTTTTTTAAACGATTCTCAAAAATGTATGCCGGCTTCTTGCCAATTTCATTTGCATTCTAAAGGAAATGACGAAAATAAAACAAATAATGCATATTCTTCGTTATCTCGGTTTTTTTTTGCGCCATTTAAAAAATTCTCCAAATAAATGTTCCTACAACTTTTCCAGGAAAACGCAAATATTGTAAATTTAATGCTAAACAAATATATATTTCGGAGGTAAGAGTTCCTCCTTCTTCAGTGTTTTTTGTTATGGTTTTATTCCAAATAGTAACCACTTTTTATATCCCTTACATTAACTACATTTTACATATTTTTGTCTTTGAGACCTATCAATTAACCTATTTCCTTAATTACATTTTATTATCCCTGCTTAAGAGGTATCATTTATTGCGTTTCCCTCATTTATTGCTTTTCCCTTATTGAGTTTTTGTTTTTACAACTGCTATCATAATTCGTTTATTATATTTTAAATATTATTTAGATTTAATTAGATCTAGTATCCTTGAGTAACCGTTGCCCACATCTTCATTGAGCCGTGCGTTTTCCGGTTGTCGAATAATCCAAAGGCTCTCGTATACGTCCAATTTCCGATTGTTGCTCACGTCTTGTATTACCTCTAGATCATCTCAATTGATTGCGTGATTTGTTTCTACAATATGCTTGGCGATTTAGCTGTATCACCAGGTGCTTTCCTTGACTTTAGCTTCTCTGCTTCCTTGATATGTTCGCTGAACCTTGTTTTGACTGATCGCTTAGTTTGTCCGATGCACGATATCTGGCATGGCTGGCAGGTAATTTTATATATGTCACATTTTTCATCCTTTTGCTTCCTATCCTTCGGTGTGCCTAGTCTGGATCCTATTTTGAATTTCCGGCTCGTAGGTATCGCTGTTATGTCGACTTTCTTCAGGATTTTCCCGATCTTTCTGTATAAATTTGTTTGTTTGCAAAAACGTGTACAATTTAGAATAAGTGAAATACAAGCTGTCTACACTTTTCAGAAAATGCAAAATTTGCCAGAACGTGTTGTAATAATCGGGCAGTAACACAAGCAAACTGCTCGAAAACCTTCCCATCTTCTATTCGAAATTTTAAAGGCAAATTTAAAAAAATATTTAATTATTTACATTCCTAATCGTAATTTGTAACCTAACCCTGAATTGAAACAGGGTAGTTTGCATCCATAGGTGTCAACTCCGTGAATCTCAAGTTGAGACCCCAGATTGATACTTGTGGAAGGTTGCCTCAATGTCTTTATTTGGGATGCAGATGGATTGATGGAACTTTCACAAAGTTATTGAAAGGAGATCTTTGAATACGTTATTGCTGCTCTTTGATTTTGTTCTAGGTTCCGGTTTTGTTCATGGAGAATGATTAGCGATGCCGCTTTTAGTCTTGTTTCCATTTTCCTTTGTATTGTAACATCAAACTCCAAAACATTATTATTTCTTATTATTTTAATGTCTAGAAAAGGTATTTCGTTGTTGTTCTCCACTTCTATTGTGAAGGTGATATTTTTATGTATTGCATTCATTTTCTTTAATGTAAGGGATATAAAAAGCGGTTACTATTTGGAATTATACCATAACAAAAAACACTGAAGAAGGAGGAACTCTTATCTCCGAAATATATATTTGTTTAGCATTAAATTTACAATATATGCGTTTTCCTGGAAAAGTTGGGGGAACATTTATTTGGAGAATTTTTTAAATATTGCATGTCCTATTTTTTTTATATTTATTTAAAAAGAAAATTGACTTCGCCCTCCCCCCTCACAGAAAACTCCTTTAAAAATTTACCAACATAGTCATAAACAACTACATAATGCACATAATTCAAAATTCACGTCATTGTCTTCTTCTTCTTCAAAAAAAAAAACCAATTGAATGACTGATGCTTGAATAAATGCATTTATTCTTCCATAGAATTTATACTTTGAAATGATTGCTCAAAATTGTGGTTAATCAATGATAGAATATGAATTAAAACATTCAATTGGATCAATTATTAACAAAATGTATTGAAAATAGTGCAAATTGTACCAACAGAAATTTACACTACCCGAACATTTAATATTTGCGCAAGAAACATTTTTTTGGAATGTTAATATTTAGAGAAAAAAATTATTTTTTTTATGCTTTTAAATAATTCATGTGTTAAAAAAATTTTTTTGTAAATTTTAATAAGGTTTTCAATATTTCAAAATATTTAACGACTTATTATTGCTCTTATATTAGTTCTTTAAAACATGTTGCAGATCTTAATATTTTTCAACGAAAATTAGAATAATCTCAATAGAAGTGAAATTTTCCAACAATCTCTTATTTAAATTTAAAGATATTAATAATCAGATTTCGTTAAACGTTGTTTTCTTGATAAATATGACATTTAAAATTCTGTAGATTAAAAAAAAAAATTACAAAAAACAAGAAATGAAAACAAATCGCATGAAATACGAATTAAACATATTTTTTGTCGTTAATATTGCACTTAAATTATAATTTAAAGAAAAAAATAGATAAATATTTCGTGTGAGACATTTTGCTGAATATACACACTTGTTCATTGTTTTCTATAGAATTTTCAAGAAAAGAAGTAGATAAATATATGTATACACATACAATAATATTTTCGCTGTAGTAAAACTTAAAATAGTAAAAACATAAAAACAAATAAGTATGTTTCTGAACCTAGAAGGGATAACAACATTGAAAGCAAAAAACAAAGAAAACGAAGTACACGCTTATGTTTTATTGTTTAACTTCGGTTCCTACAGAAATACAATGAATTGTTAAACATCAAAAAACCCGCTCCTTCCATTTCGTTCTATATAGTCGGGTATAGGACCCGCATCGATGGTAAGCTCCTCCACTAACATGGACTAGCCATCGGGCGCGCTTCTCCGTTTTTTTGTTGTTAACAGGGGATCTTGCCGGGTAGAGTGGCCTTCCGCTCGCATGCACTTTTATGGTATAGAATTCGATCACATAGTTCTATAACATAAATTGGTCACGTCTATATTTACCATTTTATGGGAAAGCTCATGCAAATCAGGTTTGTATGAGTTATCCACTCTAATGGGAAATATACGGCGAAGTCTACGTTTGGATCTTGATCTGGTTGGGAGGGTGCGAGGGGGCATCACCTCCATCTGGATGCCTCACTCTTAGTTGTGGGCCACAAGGATTGTTGGTAACGACGAAGTCTCCGCCAGCTCGTTCGTTTTTGCTCTGCCCAATTCGTTCTTCGAACAAACTCAGCAGCCCTTAGTAGGTTACCTCGGCCTTGACACCTGTCGATCAGCATTCGACCCTTTCTAATTCGTGAGTGCGAAATTTTTTTGTAGTGGGTCCTTGTGCTAGGGGGAAAGAACCCGCCCCACGACACCGCAACATTAGCCTGCCAGCGCATTCACGCGTCCCCAGACAAGGCCAATCTCGGCAGATCTTAACATCCTCTTCCGCTGAGGCAGCAGACTATCGCTGCAGTCCTGCACAGACATTTTATATCTTATCAACCTACCTCACTAAAGTGTGAATGGAAATTGAAATGTGATCTGAGCTTTAAGCAATTATGATTTATGATGGTAATGCTAACTGATGTGTGTTTGGCGGGCACGTAACTCTTCCCCCCTTAGATGACGGTGATGTTCAAAGAAACTGAATCCTTGTAGGTTCGTTGGCAGGAGCCATGACTATGGGGACATCCTGTTGTATATGGTACCTGTTAGATATCTGACGAAGAAGTGCATACGCAATGATGACGATAAAAATTGGGCTCGAGATGATGGTAAGTGCTGTGTAAAATTCCTTCTGCTCGATGTAATTTTTGATTATAGAGGGACTCTTCCTGATGAATTGGTATTTCTTCAACTCATCGAGTTGGATGCAGCGGGTACTGCTGGATGTAAAGCTTACTTCGGAGAACAGCGTTGGAGTGATGTGAATTTCATCCCAGTAGGTTAGCTGTTTAGCTGTGTAGTTGATGCCATTTACGTTGATTTCACAGTTGTTGAATCATATGAGGATAGTTCTGTAATAAACATAAGCAGTCGAGCAGCCCCGTGGTGATCAGGAGCGGCTGCTCCTGAAGAGATAATGTGGTCACCCCTTCGAAACTGCTAAGTTTGTTGTTTTACTAGTTTAAAGTAAACTATATCCGTCAAGTTTCCATCCTTTTGGCAGAGATGAGTGGTTCACTTCAGCTACTTTAACATCTATAGGTTTGACATTCCTCTTGTAAAGCAACGACCTTCTTTGGAGAAAGTATCGGTTGCTTTTTGTAAAATGTTTGGGTTTGTCTCAAGTCTCCGTGTCCGCTAACTTTAACGAGGCAAAAAAAAAATGTTGAAGTACTGTAGAGTAGCTTAATTGACACATAATATAACATTTCTAAAGATAATAAAAATTGATCGGTACGTCTCTTAAAGTAGGGTACGCGTGATAAGTACTTTGTAGTGTAGCTTCGTGGCTCAACAAGAACCCGGCTCATACGATCCCACAAATGCTAGTCGTCAAGCACGCGTACGTGGTCGTTAAGCGAAGCTAGTTAGCTAAGCTCGGTGTTGTTTATAGCTCGCTGACACTTGTGCCAGACCATCGGCACCCGTGTCCTACACGCATTTTTGAAAAAAAGAAATTCATTATAGTTCCTTTGATTTTCACTTCCCTTTGACCACAGGTAGTTGTGACGGTGATGGTAGGTACGTTTAAAAACAGGAGGTGATTTGGTTCCGGTGCGAAGATTTCCGTCTCGAATTCCCGGTCTTGTAGTTCGCAATGGGCTGGTTTGTTGTTGATTATATTTGCGACACAGCTGTTCTCTTCTATTATCTTCCAAAGTGTCGAGCAGTACCAATAGTATACTCTTTCGATGTTCAGGCACTTTTCGTCGAGACCTTGTATATGGTTAGGATCAAGGAGAATATAGGGTTTGGTTAGAATCATTTTTGTTCTTAGAATCGGATGCGGTATAACATGGTAAAAGGAAAAGGTGACGGGGATTCGTACGTTGAAGATAATATTTGAATCGATAGAGAACGCCTGTAGACTTAACATTTCGTAAATATGTTCGTTCGATTTCAACTTTGTTTGTTGCTTTTCGAAAATAGAATGTATCTTATACAGCTCGTGTGGGCTAAGTATAAGTCACACAATATGATTTAATCTTGCAAATATAATTGCTTCGGATATTCCACTGATATGATCATTAAGCAAATCGATATTATGGTTGATTTGATTGAGGTATTGTATATAGAAGTATTTTAAATTTTCATTCTCTTTTAGGATTTTGTTGGTAGAATTTCGATGAATATAACGGAGGTACTCGGTAATAGCCTTCTTTTGTTGGTTTATGTGGTCTATAATGAGGGTACTCCAAAAACTACCCGACCCGACTTCTGAATACAGATAGTTTAAAGAAAAAAATTATTGCGATTGACAATATCACCTTTATACAATTCAATGTCAAAAATTCATAGCGGTACATTTATTATTATTTTTTTACAGACATCCGAAGTGAACGCTCTCAGTGAATTTGTAAATATGGAAAAAATCGGGCATCGTTATGTGATACAACACTTTCAGTTTAAAGGTCTAAGTCCAACCGATATCAAAGCCGAGCTAGATTCTACTCTAGGGAAGTCTGCTCCTTCGTTTACAATGGCCGAATATTGAGTAGTTGAGATTAAGCGAGGTCGTACGAGCTGCCAAAATGCACACCACAGTGGTCAACCAAGTGAGGCCACTACGTCAGAAAATGTGAAGAAAATCCAGAAAATGGTATTGGATGACCGTCGACTAAAAGTGCGCGAGATAGCAGACATGGCAGGCATTTCAAAAAGTGCTGTGTATCGCATTTTGACCGAAAATGTGGACATGAGAAAGCTGTGTGCACAATGAGTGCCACGTTTGCTCACATTGGAGCACAAACAGCACCGTGAGGATTTTTCCATCACGCACCCTATTCGCCAGATCTGGCTCCCTAGGACTATTTTCTTTTTCCGAATTGGAAAAAAAATGGCTCGGCGGCAAAAGATTTGGTAGAGGTAGAGTCTGCGGTTAATAGCTATTTTGAGGAGTTTGACGCTTCCTACTATAAAGCTGGTATCGAAGCTGTTGAACATGGTTGGGAAAAGTGTATCGAGCTGAAAGGAGAATATGTTGGAAAATAAAAAACATTTCGCTATATTTTTACTGTTTTCTTTGTTGGGTCGGGTACTTTTGGGATCGCTCTCGTATATATGTATATATATTTTTTTTAATTTTATAATTCATAAAAATATAAATTTGAATAATTAAATTTTTCAAACCTGCAATTAAAATTTGGATCAGTGTTCTGCTGGTTTTCGAGCAATTTGCTTAGGCAACGGCTCGATTACTGCAGAACACAACATTTAAAATATTAAAGAAGAAATCAAGAAAAACAGGGTCATTAATTCCTTTTTTCCTTCAATATTTATATCTAAATACTATCGTTTTCTAAATGAAACATATGTTTAATGAGCTCGGGAATCATATTAATTGATATGAATTGAATGAATATAGAATTATAGTGAATTGTTAAAGAAGAAAAAACGCTCGGCCTTTGTTGTGCTTTTTCATTTCGTTGCACAAGCTCTTGCTAGGGATGAAGAGTCCTTGCACGTGGGCCCCACCATCAGGACCTTAAGTCCGGTTGGGAGGGTGTCCCACTTTTTTTCGTGCAGTTCAATATTCTCTTCAAGAACAAAGCAGCTTTCGGATGACGTTAAGGGAACAAGAATGGTAAATATACAATCAATAACACCTAAGGCGGGCCTGCGGTTTTTTTATGTTTTGTGCTTCATGTTTCTTTGCGATCACCCTACAAATCGTTTATGGGATAAATAATTTGCAGTGGAACTTGGTACTAGGGAAATGAACCCACCCCGCAACACCGCAGACGATAGCCTGTAAGCACATAAACGCCTACCTAGAGGAGGCCACTCTCAGTGAAAACGAACACATATTTCACTGGGGCAGTCCATAATCAATAAAAGTCCTTCACATACACTAACGATATACATCTACTACAAGCAGCCACAAACTATGTAGCAACAAGAACTACGACGACCTTCAGGTTTCCGCAAACCAACATGGCTTCGTTCACCTTTTAGGATCAGCAAATAGAAGAGAGGCACAAATGTTATGTATTTAAATATGGTACTGTCTTCGGCTAACATGAATATCTTTCATCCACTATTCAATTGCGCCCATCTTCAGTTATCATTCAGACTCTAGAATTTTCAAACGTGAAACGTCAAAAAATGCTGTTGAATCTTGGCGATGGTCGTAACTGGTCTTACTTTGTGTCGAACATAATTTGATTTTGCATAGACTTTTGATCCTTAATGTAATATTTTGAAGTAACATAATGTTTCTTCAGGGGGAATGGAATTTATCATTCTTGTTCATCATCGTCATCTTTCATCTTCTTCCTACATCAGAATGTATGTAGCTTATATGTATTGTACATAAAAATCTTCCCACCGATCATTTTTATTACCTCAATAAAATTTGAAATTCAGTCAAATTGTTAAATGATGAATTTGCTTTGAAATATTTGCATCCCTTTTCCAAGAAAAGTTATGAAAAGCATTATCGTAGATATTACATGACCTATGATATTTGGCAGAAAAATGTTTCGTTGGAATTTTTCACCTCACGCATTATGCTATGAATTGAATACACAATTTATCATTGATGGACTCATTCAAATTCATAAGAATTAAATTAATAGAAAAAACAACTCGGTATCTTATTTGAAATGATTGAACTAAAAGGAAAAATGTATGTACTTACGATTTAAAGGCAATTTCTTCGAATTACTCAAATACCCCTACAACTAATTCTGAAATCACTCTCAACGTGACGATTTCATGTCATAGTCCAATATTTCCTGGAAAGGGTCACAATTATGACTCATTATCCTTACCGATTCGCATTGACTCATATTATGTATAGATGCTCAATTGTAGAACGTGAGGTGCCGCTAAGTCTGTATGAAACTACCTTTGGCCTATTGATTTTCTGATTACCTACTATTAACGTCGGCGAGCTGGTTTATATTTAAAATGCTTTGTTTAAGCAGGGTTAAGAATTCGCAACGGAATCCTTCCATTTCTACACGCGTTTTATGAGTAAGGGAAGTTTTCGATTGAAGAAAAAGCAACTGAATATTTCCACATGACCTTTCAATTATTTTTGTTGACCCTGTGATATCTTTTCTTCCGAAAAATGATTTGTATGATAATGGAAAAATCATAGAATTTATTTCTGTTTGGGTGGGTGTGTGCGTGTATGTGTATTCGACATTAGAAAGGTCCGTCTAAAGCTTTGCTCTTACATGAAAAGAGTGTACTTACATAATCTAAATGCACGGAAATAATCTGTTTTAAACCTCCTATCAGTTTCTTCTGATTCATTTACGTATCACATAGGTAATTTACTCGTAACAACATATTTGCCAGGTTTCTAAAATTGGGAGATGTGTCTTAATATGCAAATATCATGGGTTGAATATAAATTGATAGTTCCTTAATCTAAGGAGCTAAATTAGTTCAAAAGAGATTAACGCCGGTCAACAAATAAGAAGGATGTATATTAATAGCATTTCTCGGGTTCACTTCCTGAACAGAAAGTATTTGAGCTAAAAAGCCAACAGTAACAGAATGGGTTGAAGCATCCATCGTTAATATAATACATTCAACGATACGCGACATGACTTTACAAGGTTACAAATATGCATGTCTATTACAGCTTTGGTACATTCTAAAATTATGTACGAGTATATCGAAGGATAAGAACTAATCCGATGAACCTCGTTCTATCGTAAAATTGAGATATGATTTTGATTTAGAAACCATGTAATATATTCAAAGGAGCTTTGTAGGTATCTATTAGTTCTTGAGAACTACTCAAATTAGAATTTGAGAGAAATTTGAGATAGTTCTGAAATTAAATTAAGAACGTCGGTACTTTCACCACCTGAATTATTTATTGGAGAGATTTTTTCAGCTTTATTTAAAATTTTCAAACAATTTTTTCATTCTATACACTATTTTAGAAGTTATTTCCTATGAGCAGGCCAGATGAAAACTTTCACCGTAGACCGTTTCAAGCTCGGTTGAGAAAGGAAGAGGCATCCCTTTGCTTCCCCAATCCACAGGTTCCATGATTCCTCATCCTAAATCTCACGACGAAATGATAGTAAATCGTCTCGTGGTCGCACATGGGGGTGAGGTAAGAGGGCGTAGGCGACTGTTCCGCATCTGACAACGGAATTGAAAGTAATAACCATGCCCCCGGCGTGGAGCTTGGACGCTGAACTGACTCTCCATCCCTGAAGAACCCTGCATTGTTTCGAAACCTTCAACAGAGCCTCGGAATGGAGTGGACCTACGGCAACCCCTTCGCAAACGAAAAGGGATGTTGTCATTGGATCCTAGAATGTCAGATTACTGAAAAACCCTGGGGCTGTTAAGGACATTTTACAACAGGGCAGTCAATATAAATTAAACATACTGGTAAGTCAGGAAACGAACTGGGCTGGAAGTGATATTCAAGATATGAGATCCCGCACAATATTCAAAAGTGGGAAGCCTGACGGAAAGTGAAAATTTCGAGTGGTCTTCATTGTGAAAAGGAAGTTCAAATTGCACGTTATTGATTTTCAGGCAGGCAATGAACGTTTGTGTGCGGTCCGTACTAAATCAAAATTCGGCTGATAAATATACACGCTCCGATTGAAGAAAAGGACGAAGGAAACGTTCTACAATTACCTGGGAAGACTAGTCGACTCATTATCTACAAATGACATAAAAGTAATCCTGAGTGATTTCAACACGAAAGTTTGCAATGAGCTATCTCATCAGGGACGACTGGAGGATATAGCGTCCACGATGAAATATATGACAATGGCTAGCGCCCTCGGCTTACTCCCCATATCGACATACTCGTATATATAAGATTTGCATTTCAGCAGTAATAGCACCTGTCATAAAACTGAAAAAATAAAAAATAAAATTTCCTTTTTAAGCGCTATTTTTTTTTTAAATTTCTTAACCAGATACCGGTATTTCGAAAACAAGTTATCCTCTTCATCAGTGGCGGCATTCTGAAGCTCTTCTTACAATCATCCGAATATTTAAACCTTTCACATTTAATGGCAGAAAAGATACATCAGGTAATAAACATAAATATCCTTAAGTACTACTACGGGAAATAACACACAATTATAATGTAATTAAGAGTTAGCTGAGGCAGGTATAAAATTAACAAAGAGCTTAAAGGTAAATTTATTACCGAAAATTACAAAAATTACGGGTTAGCTATGGCAAGTAAAATAATTGTGGAGATTTTAATACAAAAAATAAGTTATTTGATAATTTTAATTAGGTCACTATATCCATTCTCTAGATCCGTATTTAAAAGTTGCTCACTGGGGACTCTCAAGATCCATCAGGATTCGCAAGCATCCAACTTTTTCCAGTCCCGGACTTTCTGTACTATTTCTAGATTAGCCCATTGAATAGTATGAGATTCCTCAATAATATGTTTGGCTAATGAAGATCTTGCTGTTTCTATTCCACCTCTTCTGAGGATCTGTTCAGCCTCCTTAATATTAAGAAGGCTGAACAGATCATCAGAAGAGGTGGAATAGAAATAGTAATAATTAACATTTCTAAGTGTTCGGCACAGTACCCCCCTTCTAGCGACAGAGCCAACATTGAAGCAAATCAGCTGGGAGTTTGGCGAATGTCACGATTACAGATGTCTTTGCTCATGTCGATTGGTAACTGTTTTGTTTTCTTTCCATATGTTCGAGTTGGATAGTTTGTGAAACGTGGACAATCGTCGTGGATCGGTTGTCGATCTTCGTTTCGTTTGTCCCTCGATGCGTTTGAATGCAGACTGGGCTCCGTGAGCAACGAATCGGAGGTTTGGGGTGTTGTATGTTTGTTGCTTATTTAATGCCGGGGTTCCTCGTTTGCAATATATGCTGGTTTCAATCTCTCCATCGAGACATTCATCTGTTTATCTCTTACTTTGATTGTGAATATGCGGTCGGTTGGTCTGCTAATCACCTCATACGGCCCAGTATACGCTGGTTCAAAACGATTAAATTTTGTTTGATGTGGTGCGCGGTTGGCTTCGGACGAATGTTGCGCATTTGTTCTCTGATGTTTTCGGTGAACGTACACGTTTCTGATGGAAAAGCTTCGTTTGTAAAAAATTCTCCAGGTAGCTTAGTTGTTGTTCCGTATAATAGTTCTGCCGGAGATGCGCGAATGTCAGGCTAAACTGCTGCTCGTAAACCCAGGAGGACCGTTGGAAGGAGCTCTGGCCATGGTGTTTGTTGATCACAAAGATGGGCCATTTATGCTGTCTTGAATGTCCTTTGCCACCTTTCGATCATTCCATTTGCCGCCGGGTGGTATGGAGTTGTTCTTATCCTTTTGGCACCGATCAAATTTGTCAAGGCACGAAACAGCGAGGGTTCAAATTGAGTGCCTTGATCTGTTGAAATTTTTTTAGGTGCACCGAATCTGGAGATCCAAGTGGAGTAGAATGCCTCCGCTACTGTCTCGGCTGTTATGTCCTGCAAAGGCGTTGCTTCGGGCTAATGAGAGAATCGATCTATCATGGTTAAACAGTACTTGTAGTTGTGAACTGTAGGTAGCGTGATGAAATCTTTGTTGATATGCTCGAACCTTGAACTTGGGATGTCGATGTGATTGGGAATATTTCTGATGTGGAGTTGAACTTTGCTTCTTTGGCAATCGATGCTGGTGCAAGTCCAGTGTGCTGCATTTTTTTTCAAATTTGGCCATATGAATTTGGTTTTGAGTAATTGTACTGTTGATTTTACGCCTGGATGAGCAAGATTGTGGCGAAAACCTGGTGTCTCATAGAGAGCGGAACGTATGGCCTGTTCTGGCCGTTTAATGAATCGCAATAGTTTCAGAATTATTAAGAGTTTTTTTTTAAATCTTTGGGCCATTCAGAATGTCTTTCAACTCTTGGTCCAACCCTTGTTCTCGTTCGAGTTCCTTCAAATCTAATGTAGTTGGCATTACGATCTCGCTCACTCTCGACAGTGCATCTGCGACGGTGTTGCTGGATCCGGAAATGTGGACTATTTCTGTGGTGAGCTGTGCTATGTAATCAAGTTGGCGCAGTTGCCTTGGCGATGCCTTTTCAAGCTTTTGTGCGAAAACATACGTCAGTGGTTTGTGATCGGTTTTTACAACGAAGGTACGCGATTCTAGTATGTGCCGGAAAAATTGAATGGCTGCGTATATAGCAAGTAGTTCGCGATCATACGTACTGTATTTTCTTTCTGTTTCACTTAGCTTTCGCGAGAAGAATCCAAGTGGTTCCCATGTTTTTCTCGCTAATTGTTCTAGGCTCGCCCCTATTGCCATGTCTGAGGCGTCTGTTGTTAGGGCAAATTGAGAATTTGGGGGTAGATGTGCCAATAAGGTTGACTGTACTATACTGTCTTTGCGATCCTCAAATGCTGTTTCTAAAATTGATGTCCATGCAATTTTCCGTTTGTCATTTTTTTTGAGTCTTTCAACAACGCAGTCAGCGGAGCCTGAATATAAGCTGCGTTGAGTATAGTACGACGGTAGTAGTTCACTATGACGAGGGAACGGCGCAGTTTGGCGATGGTTGCTGGCCTTTTATAATTTGCGATTGCTTGGATTCTCATTTGTGGTGGCTTGGATTCGTAAGCGTTGATTTTGAAACCTAAATAAAGCACTTCTGCTTGGTTAAATGAATATTTGCTCTTGTTTATTGACAAATTGTTTTTTTGAAGACGTTCGAGGACTATTTGGAGATGTTTTTGATGTTCTTTGGCCGAGCTAGACATGATAATAATGTCGTCGATATAACAGAATGCAAAATCAAAGCCTCTTAGTATGTTGTCTATGTGGCGCTGAAACGTTTGTGTTTCGTTTCGTAACCCGAAGGGCATTTGAATAAATTCATATAAGCCGAATGGATGGCTGCTGCAAATGGCTGTTTTAGGTACGTCCGCAGGAGCCACGGGAATCTGGTAGTACGCCTTGTCTAAATCTAAGGTTAAAAATACAGTCTTCCCATTCATGCGTTCCGTGACGTCATAAATATTAGCCATCGGGTATCGATCTGGAACCGTTTGCGCATTTAACTTACGGTGGTCGCCGCAAAGTCTCAATTTTCGGTCTTTTTTTTACGAGATGGATCGGTGAAGCCCATGCACTGGATGATGGCCGGGAAATGCCGTTTTTTAGCATTTCAATCTTTTTCTTCGAGATATAGAGTAAGAACTAATTTTTAGTTCTTTGTAAAAAAATTTGTTACAAAGACCTACAAGTTTCGCGACCTGTCTCTCCGTCTGTCCGTGCGTCACAACAAGTTTCTTCAGAAAGTATAGAAGCTAGAATGCTCAAACCTTGTGAAAAGGTCAGAAGTGATGGTCTCTCGAAAGTTTATGTCTTACCAAAAATTTAAAAATGTTTTAAGGGGGTCCCCCCATATAACGAATTAGCCCTTAAAATTTTTTTTTATCAAAGGTAGTCGAGTGGGGTATAAGGTCTTGATTAAAGCTTTTAGAACCTGAAATAAAAAAAGCCATTTTATATAGTAGGGCATCCAGGGGGAGGCAAAATGTACCAAAAATTTGTGTCACCCCTGGCGATTGGACATCTTTGAGACGAAAAATCTGAAAATTATCACGAATGTGGGACTTTATGAGTACAAGGGTAACAAATACCTCAGAAATCGAAATTCACTCAACTTGGTTAATGATAGTACGATATGTGGATTTTACATTTTCACCCATAAAATCAAAACGGTAGCTTTAAACTTCTTGAAATTATATAGACTGATATGAGATAGTTTTGTACACCAAATTTAATTGGGATCGAATCATAATAAAGTGAGTTATAGCCATTTCAATTGTATGAAATTACAACAACAATAACACGTGTTTATGGTTGATAGAGATTTCAAATTGACCTAGGCACTCTGATTTTCTTTCAATTTTCATGAAAATTTGAGGAAAAGTGTTTAAGTTGATTATGTTCAATCGGCTTAGCATTCAGAAAAATCATTTAAGCTGGATTAAATTGGCGGCTGCACAGTGCTTATGGAAGAAACTGTGCATCTTTTGCATATATATATTTATATGTATATCTTCTTCTTCCTTCTTTGTAGCATTACGGCCCCTCTTGGGCCTCCAACTGTGTCCGTCCATTCAAGTGTGTGGTAAAGCTCACAATAAAAAATCCAAATTCGAAACATCTGAAAGAAATGGCGGCCGCTAAAAAGTTCAGAGTCAGGTCAGAGTATCAAAATAGCGGTTAGGAAAAGTTCGAAATTCGAAATCTTCTTAAAGCTACAATTTAAATTGGATTTTTATGAAACCTAAAATCAAGGTAGACGTTGATAAGATCTTGTACTAAAATGTTTCAGAACTAATTCGATTTCTATGAACGCTGCAGATTATAGTAGTAGTGAGTTTTGCATTGCAGTCAAAAATTTATATTTTAATATACATGGCACAACGTATTTAACAGTCTTGTGGAAGCCGTTCATCGTCACGGACATTCAAAGTCTAAGTCGTCAATTAGTGAGTGAATATGGTGAGTGATTGAAGTCAGAAGTTATAGTGGCAGTGATAGTAATAAAAACAAAGTGAAAAGTGTGAGCAGGAGGGAAGAACCCAACGAGAAGAAGAAAGAGCAAGCTGGCAAAAAGTAAGGAGTCCTATAGGTGAGTAATTTTTCGTTCCTTGGTTGCAAGACCATATTATTTTGATTATTTTTGATTCTCACAACAAGTATTTAAATAATTAGATCGGTTTCAAAGTGTTTGAGTTTGGTTTGGGTGGGTTGTGGATATGACGGATGTATCCACAATGGACAAAGATCAGCAGATTGCTCTGCTGATTGCCTAATTGAAAGCTTCGCAAACTGTGCAGAGAAGTAATACAGCAGTTGAGGCAGGCTCAACAGCAACTTATTGACGTAAACTTCGAGTTGGCAGAACAACGCCGAGCCAATAAGGAGCTCATGGAGCAATTGAAGGATTTTGCACCGGCCAAATCAAATTAGAAGAATAAAAACAACTTCATAAGAAGAAGCAATGGAAGAGGAAGTCATACAAGAAGAAGATGAAGAAAATGAGTCCATACAGGAAGACTCTGCTGAGAAGAAGAATTTCCTGCTATGCCATCGCCGGCTCCCTCAATTGCTCTTCCGGAGCTGGCCATACCGCCGAAAAAGAAAACTACTCCCACAGCACCCACCCCATCCAAATCCCCAGACGATGAAAAGAAACGGACAATGGTATCCGTCATCCTTCGAGAGCCTGAAAAGTGGACCCAAGTCCTAAAGGACATGAAAGAACTTGGATTTAAACATGAATCTGCCAAAAGGGTGTACTTGGGATCCAGATAATTCTACAGACACCGCAAGACCACAGAAAACTGACAAAAGACATGACAGAAATGACAATACAATACCACACGTATATTCTTCCTGAAGAAAGGAATCTGAATTTGGTCATCAGGGGTCTGTATGGACTATCAATTGACGACATCAAGGAAGATTTGGAGAGCCAACGATTTCACCCCATCGATATCCACTACATAAAATTAAGAGATTGGCCATCAGAGTTGGTGAAGGTCCTTCTTCCCAAATCTGAGACTGACATATACAATATAAGGGCAATATGTCACCTCATATACACTGTCGAAGCACAATGCCCCCGTACAGGACAAGTCATCTGCCACTACTGTCAGCAGTTTGGACACTATTCCAAAAACTGGCATGCACAGGCCCGTTGTGTTTAATGCGTTGGGCTCCACCATTTTTCAAAACGCGTTGAAAAAGCAGAGGAAAGGCCAAAATATGTGACCTGTGGTGGAGAACATCCAGCCAACTATAGCGGATGTCCTCGAAATCCAGTGAATGTCAGGAAATCACTCGCACAAGTTGCAGCTGCAAATAGCAATAAAGCCACCACAACATCTGCACAAAAAAAACACACAAAAACCAGCAAACATTCCACAAAACACAAATAACAACAAAGACAGACTCTTTGCCACCATGCAGACACAGTTCCCAGGCATGATGGCGAAATGATCCAGTGAATGTTTGCATCACAAAACAATATCAACAGCATACTGACAAGTAAACAATAATAACCTTTATGGATCATGTAACCATTCTCACGTGGAATGCAAATTCCCTGCTTCATAAGACTGGTGAGTTGACTCAACTTATATTTGATTATAAGTTTGACAACATTCCTATCCAGGAAACTTTTTTGAAGCCTAGAAATCGCCTGCGCTTCCCTAACTATTCTTTGTACAGAAAAGACAGAACAACAGGTCGAGGAGGCGGAACGGCCATTCTTGTGGGAAGGAATGTGAACCATAATCTCGTATTGACACCTGCCTTACAAACGCTAGAAGCTACTGCAATTCAAGTATGGACGGTATCTTTTGAATTCATAGTAGTCTCGGTATATAGCCACCCACATGCATCTACGCTCATTGAAGATATTAAAATACTTCTTGACATTCAGGGTCCCATACTCCTTGCCGGAGACTTCAATGCCTATCACCGAAGTTGGGGAGCTGTGAGAAGCAATTGTGCTGGGACTGAGTTAAATCGATTCATCCCAGATAACCCATTAAGCCTGCATATCCCCAACGAGCCAACACATTACAGCTACCGAAATAGTTATCCTCTCGATATTGGTATATCACGTACCTTTGAACACGATGTACGCATCGAAGTCCGACAAATTTACCTAAAAAGTTATCGTAGCAGAAGATGTGAAAATATTGGTAATTTTGACTGCAAGAGCCGAAGACGAGGCAGAAATTTATTTTTTAAGATTAGGAAAACAAAACCTTCCCTCAAAATTTTATTCTTCGAAAAGTTTTGAAGTTAATTATCCAAGCCGTGCAAAAATTGGAGCTTTTCCACATGCTTTTACTGGCTGTGACACAACATCGGCATTTTACAACAAAGGCAAAAAAAATTTTTGATTATGTAGAGAACAGGACAGATTTAAGGCTCCAAGCACAGAAACTTTGCAGTACCACCTGCAAGCTTGAAGGAATTCTAGAAGCTGGAAGGTACTATGCAATAATCTTATATGGAGCAGCTAAAGATACTAACCCAAATAAAATGAAAAATATCACAGACTCACAAGAATTGCTCGAGAAAATGTGGTACGACTCTTTTATTAAAGCCACAACGAAAAGCACTGCAGTAAAATTGGCACCGCTCGTACCTACAGTAGATGCTTTTGACGAGCACATTAAGAGACCTTATTACCAAATTCAAATTTGGCTAGGCAATGAGGCTCTAAATCCAGTTGATTGGGGATGGCATAATTCAAAAGGATTTTTGCAGCCCACAAAATGCATAAATCACCTGCACCACAGGAACTAATTGAAATTTTTTTTGTAACTGTAAAAAAGGATGCAACGCATCATGTACCTGCAGAAAGCTCGAGCTATTTTGTAATACTACATATGGGGGATGTGCTGGCGTTAACCGCCAAAACAGTGTACCAATCTCGGACAAAGACGACGAAGGAATGATTGACAGTGATGACAGTGACGTTAAATAAGATCAATTAACGACATGAATATTTTTCTTGAAATTTAAAAAAAATTCTATAAATCTTTTTTATAAGTATTATTTTAATTTTTCATGCAATTAATTTTTTCTCAATTTATATATTGTTTAAAAGACTTTAAAAGAGTTATCAATTTCATGTAAATGAAGTGATAAACAAAGGTCTTGATTAGAGCTTTAAGAATCTGAAATAAAAAAATCATTTTATGAATTTGGGGGTCCAGGAGAAGGCAAAATGTACCCAAAGTATAGGTACCAAATTAATTTAAATATATACTAAATTATTTGATAATATTAATAAAATTTTTTTCACACATTTTTTATAGTAGAAGGTGCTTTACAAGTGTTAAAGACGCTTTTAAGGGTTGAAAAATTGAAAAAAAAAATAATCTAGAAACAAAATAGATACAAAATTAATTTAAAATAGATATTAAATTAAATTACTTTTTGTCAAAACTTTCTTCACGAAAGGGGGTTTTATAAGGGCTAAAGATATTTTTAAGGGTTGAAAAAAAAGAAAAAAAATAATAATGCTGACCCGAAGTACAATGATTTAAATTAGATATTAAATTAATTGAAAATATTAATAAAATACGTTTTTTACACATTTTATTAGAAAAGGTTGTGGTTTATAAGGGTTAAATTATTCAGTCATCCAATAATAATTCTTTAAAGTATAGGGAGACCTTAATTTAACTTAATCAAATGTTAGTAAAGCCTAAAAAGTACTTTGATTCACGTTATAACAATTTTTATTCAATTTTGGCAATAAGGGGTAGTTTTTACCCCTAAAAATGATAAGTATATATTGGCATAGGATAGACTTTGAAGTAGGAGGTAAGAAGAGCCTATTTCCAAAATTTCATCAAAATCGATGCATAGAGAAAGAATTCGGAGGTAACACCCTATTTTTGCCCTCATTAATTGGACTATGTATCAAATAAGCTGTGAGCCACTGCATCAAGTTAGTTAAAGAGCTCAGTGGCGTGCTGCTGTGGTTCGAATTAAGGTTTTGTAAGTCTCTTGACTTGCGTTAGCGTTTTGAACGTTAGATTGAATTCAATAATGTTATGGTTGAATTTCAACCACTCACCGGGCGAACACTACTATTACTTATTGGGATAAAAGCATTAACAATGATATTGTGTCTTGTTGCCTTTTAAAGAGGCTCCGTGCATACCTATAACATTTCTTTTAGATATTCAACAATTAATAATACAACATCAGTAGTAACTTTTAATCATTTACAATTATATTCCCGTGTTTTTTATAATTAGGAGGAAAAGTGCATTCAAATAAATTTAGT
The DNA here is from genome assembly GCA_963969285.1 of Odontomyia ornata. Classification (NCBI taxonomy): domain Eukaryota; kingdom Metazoa; phylum Arthropoda; class Insecta; order Diptera; family Stratiomyidae; genus Odontomyia; species Odontomyia ornata. The sequence continues at coordinate 81,889,297 of OZ017738.1, forward strand.
TATATACGCCTCAAAGATTAAAATCATTAAATGGTGCTTAAATATGTTTTAAAATCCATAAAATCTCGCTCAAGAGGCTTGGGCAATTCACTCACAATAATCCTTCGTTAAATTTAGAATTATTTTACTGTCAACCAACTTCGCCAATCTTCACATCAGATCGCTAACACCAACTGAAATCGCATTTGAAAAACGGAGCCCTGCTTGCGCCGACTCCACTTTATCGATTTTCAGCAAATCTGACGAAAGTGGAGTTGACAAGAGCTACTATACTCGACCCTGCCAAGAGTTGTCCAGCCACCATAAGTTGCGAACCGTTTGCGCCTACTGAAACCCATTCAGTATTCGAGCTTAATTTTCCGTATTAAGTCGCGGTTTGTACAACTCAATTAACACGAGAAAAGTGTTGATAAATAGTGAGCGGTTTGTAATAGGTGCTTGCAACTTGCAACAAAAAGCTAATTGGAAGTTTAGCAAAACAAAGAAAAAAAAAAGTTGCATCTGTGGTGGACCAGATTGATTATAGGGAGTTGGTGCCGTGAGTTGAGATTTTGAGTGTTTTCCTTCGAGTGAACTTTGAAGTGAATCAGGTGAAAGAAAACTCACCTGACCTGAAAGATTTTGTGAAGTGGACATATATCGCAGAAAAATCTTGAAAAGTGGATAACAAACGGCTTGTTTGGAACGAGGAGTACAATAATCAACTGTACCTAAGTTCTGGAAGGATATACAAAATGGGCGACCACGGCCCGGATATGACCGCGTTAGAAACTGGTAAGCAGGACCTTAGTTAAGAAATAAATCGATCAATGTCAAGGATTCTATAATTATCAAAACACTAGAACAAATTTTTCAACCCTGAATATTGTAACTAATTGTACCAGCGCATGAAATGCATTAATCCCAGCTGGTCCACTGGTGATACTCAGGGTACGTCATTTGGGGAGCATTTGTAAAATCTCCACAGCAGTCGAAATGATTCAAATTTGAATCGGTTTGTTTTCGTTTATAATGCACTTGTAGAAATTCATGCTCAAGTATTGAGACTAGCTATGGCAGGAGGTCGTACTAGTGCCGGCATGGGGTGGGATAAAGTGTGTCATCGAAAATATTAGAACACGACTTGTTTCGGAGCAGCGGCATGGCGTGTGACGTAAGGTCATGTTGTCCCAGGATTTCATTAGTGGGAGGGAAGTGGTTGAGATGAAGGAGCAACCAAAATGGCACGACAGGGGAAGACATTAGAGGACGATGTTGATGATTCGTTACTGTGCACTTCATCCTCAGTGCCAAGAAAACCGATACGAAAGGATGTCGAGAGGGACTTTGCGGGGCAAAGAGATTCCGCCGGACGAAGGATATGAGTGAGTCTGTGGGAGGAAATGAACAAAATTCTGATGTTTGATGGAATTTCTATCTATGAGTTTTTCTCTAATGCGCATTAATGTCAAAAAGGATGAAAGTTTTCCTGACGTATTTTAGGGAATATGAAGAAACATCAAGGGATTCCACTAGGACGCAGATTCAATTTATTTCCATTCATCCATGTGTGTATTGCCTTTGGTTGTTTCCAACTATTTCACACCTGATGCGGGTAATTTAATTAAATGCCATGGTTTAGGCGTTGATAATTTGCGGTGAAATCAGTGTGTAGATTTTTATGGCAGTTTCGTACTGGGTATGGAGTTCGTGTTCAAACGACATGTTTCCTTATCGCTAGAATTGTGTTTTAGATTTCGAGAAGAAAAATTATATTTACAATACAGCTTTATTATTAATTCAAGACTTTTGAAAAATCGGTGGGTATACTCGTATGAGTACATTTTTCAAATCGATATGTTTTATTATTTTATGTTCAAACAAAGTATCAGATTGATGCTCCTGTGTTAATGCATTTCTCTACTTTTCTTCTGTGTATTGTATGTAACTAGCGTTCTGCATTAAAGATAAAAGAGCAAATTTATGAAGACAACTGAAGAGGGGCACTTTAAAACCCCATATTTTTTCACTATTTTTTAAATTAGTAGAGTTCAGTGTTGTTTGGTCACAAATAGCATTTAGAAAATTATTTTTAGTCAAAAATTGTTTCATGAGCTATCATGAAGAACTTGCTCAGTACTTATAAAGAAAGATACTCGAAGTTCTCCATGGCTGGGAGTGAAAGCACGAAAGGAAAAAGGACTTAAGTTCTATGCCATTTGAACCGGAAAATTAATGAGTCAAAAGTTAAATTTCAATCCTTAATAGTGAAATATAACAATTTTAGCTTTCTGCACGATAAGCTTATAAAGCTATTGCAACAAACCTTCGAAATTGAGTTGAGATAGCCTCCCTGAAAATTTTAGCTTGTTCTGACGACTTGAATTTTGTATAACAGAGGGTTAATCATAAAAATTTAAACTACAAAAATCGTTTATAAAATCTCATACCAACGCAATTAAAATGAAAAGGACACATTTTATAGTTCGGACCTTTTTTAAGGCTTTGTAAAAAAATTTGATTAACACTATTCCATCGATGTTAAAGTCAAAGTCAATGTCAAAAGCGCTTTATTTAATACCAATCGTTATAAATTTTCAAAAGAACATAAAGCAAATTCCAAACAATGAAACTATAAAAAACTTAATGGCCCGAATGGCTCTCTAAATTTATACGTGATCAGTTAAACACATTAATGCAAAAAATACACTAGCAAATTTAAATTAATTAAGATTATTACATATTTTTTGATTCAATTGGAAAAAGGAGAAAAAACCAACCAGCATTATTCAAAAATTACTTATATTACTAACACTACAATGAACTTATATACTATACCTAATATGTAACACCCTAATTCTAAATAAGTTCAATAAAAAAAAAGGTTACCTTATATTGAAACCTATACCTAAATTATAATACAAATAAACAACGCTAGATGTAGCAATAATGAGATGAATCTAAAAAACTAAGTAACGGGAAAAAGCAAAAAAACAGAAAATAAAAACGAATAATTTAGACATTGTCACTCAGTCACCAATACCTAGATTGCTCCATCTCAGCTCGATCAGCCTCTACGAATCTAGCAAATGAGCATCTCCATTGGAATTGTTGGTCTCGTGAACTCAGATTCGGAGGATATTTTATATTCTTATCGGTGGCCCGTCTATATATGTGATATATGATTGGGACGCCATCAGAATCAAAAAAATATCGATTTATGTCCAAATACACGAATGCTTCTGGAGGAACGAAGCCAGTAGTGAGGAAAGTCACAATATACCCGTCCGTAGGGTGGAACGGCTGTGAAATCCAAGGGTTTTTATTCACAGTTACAGATCTTGCGATATGATCCCGAAGAAGTTTCAATATGAAGATATCGACTCTTGTCACTTGAGCGGTTTGATAAATTTACATGCACGAAGACATTTCCTTTCGAAAACTCTTAATTTTTCCATCGTACTAGCATTCTGGTTGTACCAGATCTGACATCCGTATGTCAAAACTGGCCTAACCAGGGTCTTGTAACAAATAACTTTGACTTTTGATCAATGTATCTGGAATGAAAGAGTCGCCGAAGAGCCATGATCACTTTCAGTGCTTTACTGAGCGTGATTTTGACATGTTCAGTAAAGTACAGATACTGATCGAGATGAACACCAAGGTATCGAACATAGGATTTATGTGGAAGCCGTTCTGAACTACCCTCACCAGCCATAATGTGGAAATCCTTCCAATTACGTTTCAGGTCTTGACTGGCCCCCTGCAGCGTTGTCCGAAACAAAATTGTTTCACACTTCTGCGCATTGATTTTCATTCGCCAATTGTCGGTGTAGAGCTGCACATCATTAAACATTTTTTGAAGATTGCTCTGAACTATTGTAGCTTTTCGGTCTGCCGTATAGGTGATCAGATCATCAGCAAACGCCACCAATGATCGCGTTGGTGAGACATTAAAATCAAAGCTGTTCAATAGCTTGCGAATGAATATTGAGAAAAGCAGAGGCGCAGTAACTGTTCCCTGCTGTAGACCATTCAAGACCTTGAACTCGCGCATTGTTGTCAGATTTCCATCTGTTACTACAAATGATTTCCCGTATAACATATTGCACATCATGGCGACAAGGTGACTGGGGAAGTTGTCCTGAAGAAGTTCGAAAACTAGTTCATCTAACCACACCGTATCGAAGGCTTTCTCCATATCAATGAAACATGCTCCAACACATTCTTTGTTGTTTAGTTTCCAACAGATGTCTGAGGTTACTTTCGTTATTGCATGTATGGTCAAATGCCTGGCACAAAAACTCAATTTGCAATTCAGCATCAACCCATTTTCCTCAATGTGGGCGTTTAATGCTCTGTTGAGTATCACTTCAAACACCTTGCTGATGTTAGGCAGCAAGCCGATTGGGCGATGGCTTTTGGGGCATGAAGATTCTTTTCCTTTCTTCAAAATCGGAAATACCTTAGCCTTTTTTCCACTCATTTGGGAAATATGAATTGTTCAACATGTTGTTGCGCAATATGCAATAATTCCTAATAGCAACCTCAGGCAAATGTCGGAGAACTATATTTGGAATACCGTCAGTACCACATGATTTTTTGTTGTTTATTCTGCGAAATATGAAACACAAGTCTTCATAGCTGACAAAATAATCAATAAGATTCAAGGTCGGTATGAGGTCAGATGTTAATGTTTCATCGAAATGAAGAATTGATTGGCCGTTCAGGCTTGATTTGAAGTCGGAAACTTTGGCTTCAACGACCTCCGAAAATATTTCATTCCTTCTCTCTGGGTTCGGCAGATGAACCAATTCAAAATGAGTTCCAATCAGGGCAAGTTTCTGCAATCCATCACATATAATCCTGTTTCCATTTCTATCCGGAGTTGTCGTATCAATTTCGATACCAGCCCTATCGAGAAGATTTATTTCATCACTAGCGACTTCAAGATTCGAAACCTTCACTCGAGACTTCTTGCGGAATAAGCTATTCACTTTCGCGAAAACGCCATCTGGGTTCTGTGGGCTAATACCCTTTAGTTTTTCCGCCCAATGATTGCTGACCTCACTCCTGAAGTATGAACGGATTAAGTTCCGGACATTGTTCAGGTGTAATTTCAACAAAGCCAACGAGGGATGGTTGTAGTCCAAAAATCGTCGATAAATATTGTTGACGCGGGTGAGAAGAAGGCTTTTCAATCTTTTCAACCTTGCGATGGTTGGTGTTTCATATCCTTCCATATTGTTTCGATGTTTAATCTTGGGAACAACTTTCTCAATCGTTTCCAACGTCAGCTTCTCTAACTTCGACAAATAGAGATCTATTTCATCGTTTGTTAGATTTCTGTCATTAGGAACCATTGAGCAAGAGTTGCCATCATCAGAAGGGGGACATTGCTTTTGGTATTCCCGATTAAACTTCTTCTGAAACTTTCCCCAGTCTGTTTTTTTTGATATTCAGCCTATGGTTTTCATGTTGAACTGGAATGAGGAAGAAATCATCCCTTTGATGATTGATTTCCATTACGATTGCGTTATGGTCGCTATCGTAAGGAAGTACCTGCAGTTTTCGTTGAGGACTATTGAAGCTGAATTCAAGTCTTGCGTCAGCAATGCAGAGGTCCAAATATGAATTTGTCCTAGGGTATGTTGGGAACTCCGACCCATATAGGTTGCACCTGTATTCAATTTGGTTTTCTGTTATCCATGATTTCAGGAATACACGTCTTGGATTATTGGTGGCGTTCAGCCATGATGTATGCTTGGCATTCAGGTTGCCAGCAAAAATATAATAACTATGCAGCCTGTTCAATTCGAGTATTTCAAACAAGGAATTGAGTTCCTCCTTGAATTTGAGAACATTTTGACCAGTTGCATAGCCAGAGATAACGAAGAGGTTATCCCCACCTGGCAGTGAAATTTTGATGACGGACACTGCAAGAAATTCAAAGCTTTTGAATTCGACTTTTTCAATATTTTGGAAACAATAGGGTCTTCTAACCAATATCCCGGTGCCACCTCCCCCGTCACCTATCACCCTATCGTTTCTTACGAATGCAAAATCTTTGAATTCCATGGAATGCCATGAATTGAGGTGGGTTTCAGTGAGAAGTATGATGTCAGGCTTTAGCTTGACAATGAATTCAAGGAGATAATCACGTCGATGTATAGCAACGATAGAGTTGACGTTGATCGATATGAGGCGAAGCCTATCCATGGGAATATGACTGGATGACAAGTTATTATTAGGCATTTGAAAGACCTAAACGCTGAAAAGTAAAGTTAATTTTTGAATCTTGTTTGTCGATTCTCTCCGAAAAAGAATTAAGTTGCTGGTAAATTTTGAGAAGCAGCTCATTATTGCCACTTACATTATTTACATTATTTCCAGCATTTTTTGCTGGTCCTCTAGCGGCTTGTGCAAATGATACTCCGGGCTTGACGAATTGGAAGGTATAATATTACGGTGTACTTGTGCTTGCTTTGGAGCAAATTTAACTTTTGCATCTTGATATCGGGAGCATCCTCGATATGATGCTGGGTGACCAAAAACACCGCAGTTAACGCAGTATAATTTTTCTTTAGGCTACGTCTGAGCCAATTTGCACTCACCGGGAGCATGAACGTCTTTGCATTTAACGCAACGATAGTGCATGGCACAATTGGCAGCCGAATGTCCAAATCTTTGACACCGGTAACACTGGTTGACTTCTCTTTTCTGGAGGCGTTCCCAATTCAAGTACCTTATTTGTTGAAGGGCACTTGTACTGCTCTTTCTTGCAATTTGTACCAGGTAAGGTGGTAAATTCTTCCTTTCTTTGGTCGACCTTGTTGTTGCAAAGGCTTTGACTGAAACAAAATCAATATCTGGTGCAGCCTCCTTGAGCACCTGAAGAAGATATACCGTATCCTCTCCGCTGTTCAAACCCTTCAACAAAAAGGTTTGATTCTTTTCATTTTTTGGGGTATAGGTGAAGTGTGGAACCTCCCCAGAAATCAGCGCATCTTTGGCTGACTTGAAGTCAACCAGTGATTTCGTCCTTGTAGTTAATTTTTTGGCATTAACTCTTTTGATTTCCAAATTGGCCAGTTTATTTTCGGCTGCCAATGTCGAACCATATCTTTCCCGGTTTGTCCGAACACGTTGATTGGCGGAACTTTTTCTGTCTTGTTGGAAGCTTTTTCAGAGGAACCAGCAGAACTGTGGGCTGGTTTTTTCTCCTTATTTTTGTTCTTTAAATATTGAATAAAATTCAAGTCATTATCTTGATTAAAATTACCTGCGGTGTTTTCTTCAATTTCCATATCTTCGGTTAATCCCTCCAGCGCTGCAAAATAGTTTTGGCTCTCATTTATGCCACCAGCACTTGGAACTTCTTCTGGAATTGCTTGCGTTGTACTTTTCTTCGGCTTTGTTACCTGTTGCCATTGATTTTGTGGCTGCGTCTTTTGAGGCTTCATCCCTTTCTTGAAGAGATTCTTGAGAGACTGTATCTCTTGCCTTAGTTCATCATTTTCTTTCTGCAATTTGGCCATTTGTTGATAGTCCGCTATTATTTGCAGCTTGCACCCTCCATCTGCGGAGTTTTCTTCGTTATGTTTTCTTATGGTGATTATCGCCAGTTTCGTATTCGTCGTTTCCCCAGGTTGCCCCGACGGTGGGAAGCCGTCGGGCTCCTCCATACCAGCGGCGAAGTTTTCTTTGGTAATTTTTTTTCGTTACCAATCGAAGTAAAAATATTCGATAGAAATTTCCTGAGTCGATTACTTCGACAATATAAGATTTTTTCCAATAAATATTAACTTCGGACTAACGTTTTTAAAAAATTAATTTAATTTTTGAAAACTTTTGACAGGAGTGATTTAAAAGACGTCTATACGCATAAACTACTACCTTCCATCGATGTTAGTTCAACCATCTATTGATCTGTCCGTTCATGTGTCAGAGCAGGCTTTCTGAAAAAATGTGAAACTAGAATTTTCGACGTTTGTGAAAAGCTTACAAGTGGTGGTCTTATGTCGATTTTACTGATGAAAAATTTAAAAACAAGTTGGGTAGGTAGAACTTTCCTCACATCAGAAGCATTTTGTACCCAACTTACAATATTTAGATATCAATAATGAATCAAATCAAGAAAACTATAATGACATTTATCACAAATACATACTCGTTTTAAACGAAAAACCATTGTCACTCCATTTGAATCTGCTGCCATGTTATTGCAATAATACTAACAACCCTTAATTAAATGAAATTTTATAAAAGTGTTTTTCATTCATTTACTCTGAAAATTTTGAGAAGATCCTGTCAAAACTGTATCGTCTGATTCGATGGAAAGCCCAAATAGTAGAAAACCCGTTCATAGTTTTTTTTGTAAGAGTATTTCAAATTGCTTTAACTTCGGTAAAGGCAATTCAATTTGATTGGAACTTGAAGAGTATTAAAACTACCTATTGGGCTACTGAATAACCGAATTTCAGTTAATTTAAGTGGAATAAGTGGAATAAGTGTTATATAGGGTTTTCTATTAGGAACATAACAAGTTCGTATCTTTATATGAACGCACCCTTAAACGTTTTCAATGGACTGTTAACGTCAAAACATCAGTTAAAGTTAACATTTTTACCATGGTAAAGTTCACGAACCAGCAACATTTGGAAATTATTAAAAATTACTACCGAAATTCTGAGTCTGTTTCATCGAAAAATCATCTTCAGCGATGAAGCTCATTTCTGGCTCAATGGCTTTGTTAATAAGCGATTTATGCATTATTGTTCAGCAATAAACCCACATGTGCTTCTTGAGACATAGTTGCATCCACAAAAAATTACTGTTTGGTGCGGTTCTCATTCTGGAGGTGTGATTAGGCCGTATTTTATCGTAGATAAAAACGACCGTCATGTTACCGTCAACGGAGAGCGCTATTGCGTTATGTTGGAAGATTATTTATGGACAGAATTGGATGAACTTAACATCAACAATGTGTGGTTTCAACAAGAGGCGCAATTATCCACACAGCACGCCTCACAATCGATTTGTTATCTCCTTAATGGGAAACCCTTTATTTACAAATTCTACTGCGTATTACTATTAGCAAGGTTGAGTGGATTTCAATTTGTAAGGTATTTATTATTTTTGTACACATTACAACTTACCACTATGATTTTGACACCTTTGAAATGTACACTTTTACTAAGAGTTAAAACCTTGCTCCTGAAATGTCGATATTGGAGACAAATAAAAAAAATTCACTCAATATTCTCATCTAAAATGGCCGCCAATTCGTTTTCTTCATAGTCCGTAGCACTACAGCCCCTCTCGGTCCTTTGATTCTTGCAAATAGCGCCTCCAATGCTCCTGGTCCATTGAGCACTTCCCAAAATTTCGAAATGAGAGCAGAAAGCGAGGTAGACCAGCGTTTCCTCAGTTTCCTCATATTCTCCGCCCTTCAGTTCTCGCAACGTACCTTTTTGGGCACTCGTTTTTCGTCCATATGATTCATGTGTCTAGCTGATTGCAGTTTCCGCAGTCTTACAACCATTTAGACCTAAGATTCGTCAAAAATTTCATACAGCTCATGGTTGTATCGAATTCGCCATTGGTCCCCGTCTAGCTTCACTCCGATCAATCGCCTCAGGACTCGTCACCCAAAGATGTTCAATATATTTGTGGATGCTTGCATTAGGGTCCAGGTCTTATCACACTTTTGAAAACTTTGAGCTTTGTTTTCTTGTACATACAACCGGTCTTCAAGATCGTCAAAACGGAGAAAATTATTTTGTTTGCGAGGTGCATTATTTGGCATATTTCGTCTCTTTCGTTAGCGGTTCTTGTTATTTTGGTGCCCAAATACGCAAATCCACTCACATTTTCGATATCATGTTCGCTAAGAAGACTTCTATAGCAGTTCTTAATGACTGTGACAAAATGTTGGTGTCATCCACATAGGCTACTATTTGGTTCGGCATGTACAGTAATGTACCTCGCGTATCGACAGGCTGCTTTCTTATGACGCACAGCGGAGCCAAACTGAATAGCAATGAGGCTAGCCCATCTTCGTGTTTAAGTCCGATATTTGTGTCAAACGCATCGGTGAGTTGGTTATTTATGCGGACTTGGGAGGTCATCGACGTCATTGTCATTTTGGTAAGACGGACTAAGTTAGCTGGGATGCCAAAGCAAAGCGTTACTTGGTGCAACATGTTACGATAAATACTGTCGTATGCTTGGTTTTTGTGTATTTAGGTGCCAAAATAACGAAAACGGGTAATGAAAGAGACGAAATACGCCAAAGAATACAGCTCGCAAATAAAATATTTTATTCAGCTTTGACGATCTTGAAGACCAGCTGCATACACAGGAAAACAAAGCTCCAAGTATACAAATCTGTGATAAGACCTGTGTTATGCCATGCTTGTGAAACATGGACCTTAACCCAAGCATCCGCAAATATATTGAACGCCTTTGAGCGACGGGCGCTGCGGCGAATAATTGGAGCGAAGCTAGATGGGGACCAATGGTGAATTCAGTACAACCATGAGCTGTGTGAAATTTTGTGACGAACTGGAGGTCTCACTGATTGTAAGACTGCGGAAGTTGCAATGGGCTGTACACATGAATCGTATGGGCGAACAACGGATACCCAAAAAGGTATTCGCTGCGACAACTGAAGGCCGGTGGCCAGGGGGGAAACCGAGGAAACGCTGGTCTGACTCGGTCGACGAAGACTGTTCATCGCTGCTCGGATCTCGAACCGTTGGAGACGCTATTTGCAGGAAGCGAAGGCCCAAGAGGGGCTGTAGTGCTAAGAAAAAGAATTATATATATATATATATATATATATATATATATATATATATATATATATATATATATATATAAACATATATATATATATATATATATATATATATATATATATATATATATATGCTGCTGTGAGTCCCTCTGATCTTTTAGGACGACCCGAACATAATGTGCCATCTGGTTTCATTTGTCAACCGATTCAAGCATCAACGCGACTATATTATCCAAGGTGAGCTCTCCCGTCTCCCTGTAGAGGGTTCTTCACAGACTGTCCCATTTTATGCACGCAAAAAATGTGTGGCAGGCATTGTCTTCCTCTCCTGGGCAATACTGACAATCAGAAGACCGTGACTTACCAAGTTTGTGCAGGTAAGACTGAAAACACCCATGCCCGCTCAAAAGCTGGGTCAGATAGAAGTCAGTCTCGTCATGCTTTCAATTAAGCCACGGTCTCACGTCCGGGATGAGGTGCGCAGTAAACCTTCCCTTCGTGTGATTCACCCAACACTGCTGACAATCGTTGAGTGAGCGCTGTCTCTCTTCACGGGCAACCATCTGCCTCGCATCCTCGTTTCACCGCAGATAAATAGAGCGGCGCTCTCTTGCAAGGAGGCCGAATCAGAGGCTGTCGGATGCGGAGATGCAATTCTCAGCACTCCTCTTCTCGGTACCCTTGCCAGGCGTTTTCAGTAAACCTCCTTACTGAGAGCGTCGCCCCATATCTCTGCACCGTACAGTAGCACTGACCCTACAGCACTCATCAAGAGGCGTCGTCTTGATGGGCTGGGTCCCCCTACGTTGGCCATAAGTCGACTCAGAGTCGATACTCCCGAAATAGCCTTCTCAGCTATTGCCCTGAATTGCTCAAAGAAACTCATCTTCGAGTCGATCAGTAGCCCCAGGTACTTCACCGATGGCTTTGATTCGATTTGCATATCTCCAATACTGATCATGCTTACTCTAGGGATTCTCTTTTTTGTCAAGATGACCACTTCGGTTTTCTCCAGTCCTAAAATGAGCCCGCGAGCAGTCATCCAGTCCCTCACTCAGCGCATCAGCATACCTAGCCTAAGTTGCGCCTGTTCAATGGTGCGTCCAGCGACCAGAGCCGCAACACCATCCACACAGAAATTTTAATAGTCTGGAATACATCAATAAGCAAAATCTATCTTATACCAGGGGTGCTTTTACCTTGGGAGTGGATGCCAATCCAACTTAAGGATGGTATTTTTATATCAAACATGACCTCAGGCTCAGTCACCTCCCTTTATGGGGAGACCCCCTTTAAACCCCTTTGAAAAAATTTTCCACCACTCCTGACCTTTCTACAAAGTTTCATGGCTGTAGCCTCTATAGTTTCGGAGAAAAAGTGCTGTGACATATAGACGGACGGACGGACGGACGGACAGACGGACACAGGTCGTGATTGCAATAGGGTTTTGTATTTTGGTACAAAACCCTGAAAACAAAAACCAAATATCCCTCTGTCTGACCTTATTTAGTACGTGACCTAATTCAGCACTACCTGCTTGACACATCCTACGAGTCATTCATAAATCCTTTAGACACTGAAGATGACTCAAAGTAGCCGAAACGCATCTGTTCACACAACAAAGCAAGGCCCGGCGGCTTCTAAAGGAAAAACAAATAAAATAAAAATTAAAGAAATATTGAAATGACATAGTTCTAGCATATAGGGTAAGAAAGTTACGACAACAGTATGGTGGATTCCTATTTTTTCGTTGAAAATTACTACCCTAATTGCGTAAATCATTTACAATGTACTTTATTTAAGCACCAATAAGAGGGTCCAAAAGTTTGAAAGTACTGGAATGCCTAATTTTGAAAAGAAACTATACCGTGAAAAACGCAATTATGAAATTTTTAAATGTATCGTTTTATCTCAAAATAACATTAGTCTATCGACGATGCGTAAAAATTGATAAAAACTAAAACGCTAGGATTTTATTGATGAGCTTTCTCATTGGGGAGCGATTAGAGGATATTGCTTCCACGATGAAACAAATGATAACGGCAAGCGTCTGATTGACTTTGCATGTACCAGAAATCTATTTATATTTTCAATTTGTCCCCCATATCACCGGATGGCAACACACAAAACTAAATCGAGCATATTTTGATCCAATAACTTTGGGCCTCGAACATATTTGACGCCCGTATTTACCGGAGATAACTTTTTAGCTGAAATGATATCTTCTCCGAGATGCTCCTTCCGCTAAGCCACGACATTGTTTTCGTCTGTGCAACTGTGCAAACATTTGAGTAGGAGAGTTAATTTTCTCTCTCCTGGAAGAATGTGAGTATAACAAGCCACTTTGGCATACTTCACAAAATTAAAAAGGCTGGACCTGAAACGCTTCAGATCAAGCCTACAGCACACTATGGAAGACATATTCTCTCTTTTGGTTACATCCACACTTGGCTGCTTGGTCTTAGTTTTCCCTTTATTTCCCTCATCTACTTTCTTCAAAATGTTTAGTCAGCTTGGGTATGACCCCTGAAAAAACTGACCAAAGTTACTGTTGCTACCTTTTTAAGCTCACTTACTTTAAAGGTCTTAAATACCTTTGAAATGGGTCTTAATGTTGGAGGTCCTATTGGTATCTTTCTCCGTTCCATATCTGGCTTTAAAACATCGTCTTCATTGTTACTACTGTCCATGGAATTTCCTCATCCATCCGTTTCTATCCTGTTGAAAACCTCCAGATTACGACCCTTATACTTGAGTCACTAACAAAACAGAAGGCAAATAATTGCATTGAAAAAACTATAAGAGTAATAACAATTAACAAGTAGAAGCCAAGCTACCGTGCGAAAATTATAGAGGTATATCACTACTTTGTACGGCGTATAAATTATTTTCAAAGATCTTACAAAATAAAATCCGATCATACGCCAACAGCATTATTGGGGAGTATCAAGGTGGTTTTAGAGCAGGTAGATTGACGATAGGAATTCTCAAGCAGGTACTTAAAAAACGCTAGGAGTTCAACATAGATGTGCATCATATTTTCATTGACTTTGAGCAAGCATACGACAGTATTGATCGTAACGTGCTTTACCAAATAATGCCTTTCTTTGGCACCCCAGCCAAATTAGTACGTCTTACTAAAATGACAATAGCGTCGACGACCTTCCGAGACCACATTAATAACCAACTCACCGATGCCTTTGAAACAAATATCGGACTAAAGCAGGGGGATGGGCTGGCCCCATTGCTATCCAATTTGGCTCTGGAGTACGTCATAAGAAAACTACCTGTCGATACTCGAAGTACATTACCATGCAAGTCGAGGTTCATTACTATACAAGATAAGCCTATGTGGGCGACATCAACATTTTGTCACGCTCATTAACAGCTGCCAAAGAACCGAGACAGTCGGAGGTGCTATTTGCAGGAAGCGGAGGCTCGAGAGGGGCTGTAGTGCTACGAAGAAGAAGAAAAAATAGAAGGTAAATATATAAAAAAATATTTTTTTGTTTAAATATTGTAATTTGAATCTGACGCCTTCTGATTCCCAACTCCTCGCATTCCACCCATCACGTGTGAACAATCTTCTCGCTCCATCAATCCTCGCCCTCGACCATTCCTTGTGCTCAACCACTCCTTGCGCTCGATCAACCTTGTGATCGGTCACTTAACGCGCTCGCTCGACGTGCTCTATCCAGGCACTTAACTTGACATCCTTTCCTTCGCTAAAGATCGCTACTGATACGTTCCGCTGTTTCTTCGTCTTTCGCTGCGTGTTCCGTTGATGATTGCTCAACTCGAACGCCTGGATTTTTCTGGAGAATGGACAGAGGGAGTGGGGAGGGCTTAGCAGGTGTTTCAATAGGGTCGGGGGGTATTAAGTTCTTCGTCTTTTGTTCGGTTAATTACGAGTCTGTTTTTTGTCATCTTGTTTTTCTTTTCTTTGGAGGGTATGGTCTTGTAGGGTAAAGATTGCGTTGAAATTGTTCACATGTTGTTTGTTTTTTTTTCGTAATTTTGTTGCCCTTCTTTCAATATTTATATATTCGAGTCATTAGAGTATGTCAAGTCTTAGTTCTGTTTGGGTTACAATGTCATTGAATTGGCCATGGCGTTGGGCTTGTGTGCGTGATACTGTGAATGTTTCAAATAGTTAGAGTCTATTTTGTTGTGTATGTATATATGGCCGATAGGTTGTGTGTTGACGTACCTATGTATACTTTGTCATAGTCCCTGCCCGTCAGTTTTTATTTGACGCTATTTTCATGACTTATCACGTATCATTCTGTTTTGGCTTCTGTTTGTTTCCGATGTAGCTGTTGGTCTGCATTCAAGACCAACAACAATATTGGAAACAAACTAAAATCAGCTAAATACTAAATATTATCATAATTCAGATTGATTTACATATAGGATACACGGGCCATAAGTCAAATCACCTTGATATTTCATGCATATTTTTATAATATTGTTAAAAATTTGAGCATGATTCATTAGTTGTAAAAAAGTTATAGCACCTTACATGTAACATTGGTTCTTGTGGGAATAAGATCTGTACCATTAAATTAGGTATAACCATTTTTTAAAGTAATGAATTATTTTTAAATATTGTACAGTATCAAATAAACATAACATAGGTATACACAATTTACTTTGAAATTTACAGAAACATTTCACTTTTTAAAAAAATTTCGAAAAAGTCCCATTACCACTTTTGAATTAATTATTTCACCATTTTCACATCAAGTTAATGCAAATCTATTTGATGATTTTTTGTTCTACAGTGAGCTTTTATTGCATCGTGCAGGTATCGATCTCGATTTCGGAAAGCTCCGACAGCTTGAATTTACTTATGAAAATTCTATGTGTGGAGCTACATAATTGAGTTGCTTTTTACTAGTTTGTTCTCTCACCTCTTAGCAAAGTGGTCGCAATCACCGGTGTGTATCTAATAAGAGGGTTGGCCTGAGAAGAATAAGTACACACGTCGAAACCACCTTTTTCCAACATTTTTCTTCTCTAATAATTTTTCAGAAAAATTATTAAAAGCAACTCAATTATGTAGTTACACACAAAGAATTTTCTTAAGTAGTCTCATTACAAATTATAGCATCCTATACATTTGATATGGCATTCATAGCCAATACACATTTAAGCAAATATACCAAAAATCCCAATGATAAGAAGGACTTAGTGTTTTTTAATTTTTTTTTCCAGTACCCTTTTAAAATCGGTACTTGCCTGTCCGTCCGTCCGTCTGTCCGTCGCAGCAAGTTTTCTCAAGAACTAGTGAAGCTGCAGTCATCAAATTTTGAGGACGGCTCAGATGTTCTTGGTTAATGAAAGCTACATAGTAGCGAAAAAAAATTCGAAGGACTTTAAGGGGGGTCTCCCCATTTATAAATTTTTTCGCCGCATCTAGTCGAGTAGAAAATAACATGAAAGGCATTGATGAGATCTTTCATTATCTGTGTTTAAAATTGTACTATCCATAAAAGGGTAGGCAGGAGAAGCGGAAAAACTGAAATTGCTGTACTTGTCTGTGCGTTCGGAGGAGCAAATACCTTGCTTCCGTATTTATTTTTTGTCTATTGCAGACAAGATTAACGTTTTTCCTGCAAACAGAAAAACATTGCTAAGTAAGTCCTGATAGAAGTGAAGGAAAGTGAGGCTCTCTCACTAGATTAAGGCACTTACAGCAATTAGCCCATAATCTTGACGAAGATTATGTGAAAGCAAAATATATAGCATAATCGATTCGCAAGTTAAATAATCCTTTACATACATAATAAGAGGCAAAAAATATTCGATATTGCCTCAAATTGAATCCAAGCATAGAAGTTCAATCTAGATTCTAAGGCATCAACATTTGCCCTTCCGTCTGTGTTATGTTGGGAAAATGTTCATAGGCGATTTAGTGGAGCCATGTCGGAAAAATTTGATGAATCATACTTTTCTTGGGTCAGCTGACGAACACAAATATACAAGATTCATTCAAGGTCAACAGCGTTATGTAATTGTAGGCAAAATCGATAGTTCTTATGTGTCAAACTATAAGAGTCTACAGTTTGTTGGTAAAGGCAAAATATATCTACTAATATAGGAGTATGGCTATCTTCATGTAAAATCCGAACGAAATTAACCCTAGTTAATTGGTTAGGGAAACAATGAATGTTTTCCTTGTAGCCAAACTGAACAGACTTGATTCTGGCTATAAATTTCTTAATCTAAACTAAATTGCCTAGCTACAGCATGAAACCACATAATCATGCTGGGCAATGTTTGTTGTCCTTTAACGAGGATATTGAGCTTAGCCAGCAAATTATTCTGGCTAGACGTTCTAACGATAATATGCACTTAGAGGTTGCTACTGTATAAATATAAAAGTAAATGTTTGATAATGCGGAATAAGTGTTAATGAAATATGTCTAATGTGGTTTTAAGTATGTCGTACCGAGACGTGCAAGTCTATAGAACGCGACAACAAACCAAACCACAGAGGTCCACCGTTTAGACACTCTATAGTTTACCACATATGCAGCTACTTGTCGAACAGCTAGTTTGGCAAGAAACTCGGTCGTAAGTCAGACGGTTAATGGACCGGTTGCTCATTTTATTTTCGAAGTTTAAACGCGTTTTAATTTTGTCGTTACATTCTACTATAAAATTCAAATCTCTGTAGTGTCCAAAAAAACTTCCACACATTCTATATTCATTCCGGTCACTGAATCTCGAAACCGTCGCGGTCTCAGAAACTACTCTATGTTAATGCGGTCTAACAAACTACGCTAAATAAAATATACAACCGCAAAACAACGAATACCGCCAAATCAAGCTGAACGCCTTTGAAATAACCCTCGCGGATTATTTATGGTTTAAAAAAAAACATTTAATAGATAACAATAAAACATATTAATAAATTGCTCCGTACTAAACAAAATACACATTTCATTATTCAAAGAAAAAGAAATCCCTTGAAAGTAATAGTAAAATGGGCATAAAAAGTAAAGCTCTTGAGACCAGTAAAAATCTAGTAAGGCTTTGACGTATCTTTTAGTATTTTCAATTGCACTGAAAGCCCCGTCGTATCAATCTGAAAATCATGCAGTACTTTTATAACTGCCTGAGCTTGACTAGCTCTTTTGGAGTAGGCGTTGCAAATATGCAACAATATTTATGATCGACTATCAGTGAATTCCAGACAGTTTTTGTCAGTGTACTAATATTGTTACAGGCACGAATAATTCTGCGAGCTACTGTTGCAATTGTTTTCACAACCATTAAAAACCTCATGATCAACAAAGTGAATTTACTCGAAACCACAAGAACCCACCAAGCATGATCAACATCTGAAAGTGACGTCACTCCATTCATTAAGCTGCTCGAATATACCAGGTACCTCTCGGCAGAACATTCGCCCATGTACGAGAAATGGGTTGAATGGGTAGAGACCCTATATAAAGGCGAGCTGAATGAATGGGGGGATGATTCATTAGAACTGCGATAGTAAAAAATGCGAAAGTGTGGAGCGAATAGAAAAGCGATATTGATCCAGTAATAGAAAAGTGATTGTCGTTGATTGTGAAGTGATTTTAGAAAACAATTGCGATATAAATTTATGGACAAGTGGAAGTTAGACTTTTAATAGTGAAAATTAAAATTGTGAAATAGTTAAATAAGTGATTGTGCATTTTTAAGTAATTAAATAAACTCTTTTAATTTAATGTAAAAGACATTGCGTTTTCGCTTTCCCGGAACATTAAAATTATTGGCCGCGAACCATAACACGCGACAATTTGAATTACTGAAGCTGAATATCCTGGTCCTATTACAAACCATCGATACAGGGGATGGCCAATATACTGCTTCCTTTTCGCCGCTGTAATAAAAAGAAACAAGTTGGATAGACAGAACTACGCTCATGTCAGAGAGGATGTGTACTCAATCTACGATATGCAGACAACCAATGAACTCCAAAAAACTTGAACAACATCTACAACAGATGCATACTTGTATTCCAAGAAAACCTGTTGCTACTTAATATTAACCGGACTGGCGGAAAAGTTTATTATGTATAGTATACAAACAGAGAGACAAGTTAACAGGTGAAGATTATAACGTGTGAAAATTAATTAATTATCGCTCTATTGTGTACGTCAGATAAAGAGCACTCCAAAATTATAGAAAAAAAATTAAAGCCATACTAAGAATATTTTAGGAGAGTATCAAAGAAGCTTCTGAAGTTATCGATCTACAAAAGACCCAATATTCTCAGTTAAGCAGGTGCACCAAAGGTGCCAGAAATTTAATGTCGATGTGCACCAACTCTACGTAGATTTCAGGCAAGAATATCACAGTGTCGACAGAAATACTGTATATAATATATTGTTCGACTTTGGCGTCCCAACAAAACTAGCCCGCATGGTCAAAGACACGATGCTAAGCAATGGGCTCAAGATCAAGGTAAACGTTGAACTAATGGAAAGCTTCATAATGGAATGAGGCTTAAAAGGGATGGACTTGCCCTAATGCTCTTTAACATTTCGCTGGAATCAAAAGTAACGTTAGATAGGAAGCCATATGGTAGCAATTTGCATATGTATTAGTCGGCCTACTATGGACAAGCTTTCGGTAGCTGTCACCCAACCGCGGCATTAGCAAATGCTTATATTTCGTAATATATACTATTTTCCGAATAAAAAACGTGCGGAACGCATTCCGTACATGCTATAAATTCACCTTGTATAGCCGACTGTACTCCTAAACTTTTCAAGACGAGCAAATGATGCACACGTTTTGTACCTTCGACTGATCGCTTAGCGTTGAGATGTAAACAAACTCCTATAAATTCACTTTGGAAGGCGATAAAAACTAAACGGGTATAAGAACTGAAATAATTTTCACTTCACTAGGAGTGCTATTGTGTTCTCCGCGGGCCGTCAGGATTTCACTGTAGAAATCTGCCTCAAAACCGTACAAAACTTCGAATTTTCGTTGGCACCTCCATAATTCTTCATATACCGCCATGTAAGTTAGCCAGCAAAGTCGGCCTAGTAATGGTCATGTGTGTGGCATATGGCTTCCTATCTAACGTCAGTTTTGGCTGGAATACATCGTCAGAAATATAGCAGCTAAAATCTCGAGTATACTGATCTTTAAGTTCATACAATTGAATTAAGGGTACCCGTATAAATTTACGGTGTAAAACATTATACGCAAGCGATCCGATAAGTACTTTGCCTCACCGCCCGATGGCGTCCCTATCCCAAGAAAGATTCATTATCATGTAGTACATGCTCGTAGATGGCTACTGTCGAAATTTCAGCCAAACCAGACTCGTACTTTTGTGTTGACCTCGTGTGAAAGCGAGAGTATCTGCGAATTCTAGAAAAATGGGGAAAAAGCAATATCAGTCGATGATTTGATTCTTGTTTTTGGGAGGGAAATCACGTGATGAAATCAGAGAGGGCTTGGATACTGTATATGGTGACTCTGCTCTTGCAATGGCAACCGTGAAAAATTGGTTTAACGAGTTTCATGGCCACCGTTTTCTGGAATTCACAAGATGTGTGATCTGCATCGACCGTCTGGAGAAAGACAAGAACGCACTAATTCACACCTTTGCCTGTGCCACGGCTAAATTGGTCGAATTGGGTTATGAACTAGTACCCCATCCACCGTATTCTCCAGATTTGGTCCCATGCGACTTCTTTTTGTTTCCAAACTTGAAAAAGTCACTCACCGATCAGAAATTTAAGTCAAATGCGGAAGTCAGGCCTACTTTTCACACGTTGAGAAAACGCATTTTACAGACGGGTTGAAAAAGTTGGAGCATAGCTATGTCAAGTGTGTCGGGCTAAGAGGAGATTATGTTGAGAAAGTAATTGCCACTTTTCCAAACTTTTCGTTTTCCTTTTGTAGGCTCAGTAAACACTTATCAGATCACTCTCGTACTCATAAACCTTTCTATTGAAACAAAGTTGAGTGAATTTGACTCCCAAGGCATTTGTTTTTGTTAAAGCAATCACCATAGTTTTTTCGCCTATAAAATATGTGCTTCGTACTGAGTAAATAGCCAACACTTTTGATGCTGAAGCTGGGGGAAAATAACATAAATTCACGTAATATTCTCATCTAAAATGGCCACTATTTCATATTTTGCTTACCGATATCATTCTTGGAATAAAGGTTTAAAGGTATTCATGATATATATCGTTCCAGAGTTTTTCATGCTAATCCTAACATGCTTGTAGTGTCTGAGTCGATTGGAAGCACATATTGTTCCATAGCAATATATTGATATTGCTGTAATACAGGACAATTCAAACCGCCATAACTTCGTCAAATACTATTCTATTGTTCTAAGTATTTTCACAGTTGATAAGTCAGTTATTGATGTCAAATTTCATTGAAGTCAAAATTGATATATTTTACTACAGGGTTATTTATTTATTAATATAAATGATCGTATGTTTATTTAATTATAAAGAGAAAGGTATGTTGTTAACAGTGAAAAATAACATCAGGCAAATGACCACCACGACCACGCTTACAGGACCATATCCTTTTCATGAAATTTTCCATACCCAAATCGCAAAGTGGCTGCCCTTTATCCTCGATAGCCTCACGAATTCCATCTTTGGCCCAAAGGAAGAAGTCGCAAGGTGTTAAATCACAAGATCTATTCAAAATAACACCTCTTATTGGTAAACCCTATATTACTAACGAACTTGATTGAATTCTGACTTCCGAGGTATTTTTCGTTTTAGCACTCGCTCTACTTCACCCCTACCACAGTGATATTTTTTCAGATTTTTTGGTGGTTAGGTGCCAGACGAGCGATCCCCCAGCCCGAACGCCCCCGGCTGCTGTGAGTCTCTTTTATCTTTTAGGACTGCCCGAACATAATGTGCCACATGGTTCCATTTGTCAACCGATCCGAGCATCACCGCAACTATATTATGTGGGGTGAGCTCTTCCGTCTCCCTGTAGAGGTTCCATCACAACCTGTCTTATTTTTGCACGCAAAACATGTTTTGCAGGTATCGTATTCCTCTCCTAGGCAAAAACAATAATTGGGGGATCCTGACTTAGCAATTTTGTGGAAGTTAGACTGAAAACACCCATAACTGCTTAAAAGCTGGGTCAGATAAAAGTCCGTCTCATCATGCCTTCGATTTAGCCACGGTCTCGCATCCAGAATGAGGCATGCAGTCCATGTTCTCTTCGTGCAATTCACGCAAGACTACTACCAATTGTTGAGTGAGCGCTGTCTCTTGTCGCGGGCGCCCATCTCCTTCGCGTCCTCGCTTTGATGTAAGTGAACAGCATGGCACTCTCTAGCTAGGAGAGTGACAGGTGTCACGCCTGCAATAAGTCTCACTGCTGAATCAGAGACTATTGGATATGATGATGCAATCCTCAGTGCTCCTCTTCTCTGTACCTGTGCTAAGCGTTTTCGGTATATCTCCTTACTAAGGGTGTCGCCCCATATTTCAGCTTCGTATAGTAGAACTGAGCCTACAACACTCATAAAGAAGCGTCTTTTTGATGGGCTTGTATGCCTACGTTGACCATAAGTCGACTCAGAGCCGTTACTTCCAAAGTATCCTTCTCATCCGTTGCCCTGATTTCCTTAGAGAAAGTTATCTTTGAGTTGATCAGTAGCCCCAGGTGATTCACCGTTAACTTCAATTCGTTTAATCTGCCTCCAATACTGACCATCCTTACTCTATGGATTCTCTTTTTTGTCAAGAAAACCACTTCGGTTTTCTCCAGTGCTAAGCTGAAACATCGAGTAGTTACCAGTCTCTCACTCCGCGCATCAGCATATCTAGCCTTAGTTGCGTTTTTTCAACGGAGCGTCCAATGACTAGAGCCGCAACATTATCCACATTGCCAATCAAGCGCGACTTATCTGGTATCTCCAGTCTCAGTAGCCTATAGTACGACACGTTCCACAGGTCTGTACTTCTTTGGTCCTGTATTGTGTCGTAAAGTAGACTGCGGTCTTCAGTCTTCAGGTAGTACCTCAGAGGCTGCATTAGATATTCTGGAACTCCAGAATATTCACCCATCTGGTGGAGTTGAAGGCGTTCCTATTGTCGAGAGACACCAAGAGGATGATCCGTCCCTTGAGGCGGCTATAAGCCGTTGGCTTATGGACCGCGCTCACCCTCTCTGCAATCGCATCAATGGTGGAGCGTCTTGCTCTAAAGCCGTACTGCCGACGAGATATCTTCCCAGTAGCACGAATTGCCTCAGTGAGTTTCCTTTGATAAGTTTCTCTAGCACTTTCTCAGCAGTGTCTAGCATGCATAATGAGCGAAATGTAAACGGCAATCCGGGATTTCCCTTCCCTTTGCTGATCAACATAAGCCTCGCAACATTTCATCGTACTGAAAAAACTCTGTCCCGTAGGCAAGCGTTGAATGTGCTGAGCAGCAAGTCAGGACAATGGTGATAGAAAAGCTGCATCACCTTAGCTGGAACACCATCTCGACCTGGAGCCTGCCTTGCTTGCAATGAAGGTACTGCCTCTTCTAATTCTGGCTATGTAAAGAGTAGACACTCGATCGCTGTTTCACCGTGGATAGTGTCAACAAGGATGGGATCCTTGCTGTTGTTAATCAGTTCGCGAAGACATTTCCTGGCTGACTTATATGCTACCACCCGGCTGCATTCCTCATCACGGTTTTCTGCCCGTTGACCCTCACGCCAAAGCTTGTGACGCTCCCTTCATTTTCCAGCGATTTTGGTTGACCACCAATACACTGTGGGCTTGCCGTGCCGGATTTTCGACGGGGCATAAAAACGTTACAAGCAGTCGTAATGATGCTCATAGTTAAGCTCACCATGTCTTGAGCAACCGGTTCTTCCGTCCCCTGTGAATCTCCCTGCAGCGGGGTGCCTGCTGTGAGCACCTCGACAAACCTCGCGACGTCCATCCTTCCGATGTTCCATCCAATTGTAGACAGGCAAGAGCATGGATGCGTAGGATTGACCATCTTGGGGCTTTACGAGTTGTGCCTGCTGCCGAGGTCTTCTTTCCCTCCTGTTTCGCATCAGGTCTTTTTTTTCTTGTTGGATGTCCGAGCGAACTTTGTTTTCTGGTACTTTTTGAAGGAGTTTCTTTGCGGCTTTCTCCGCTCCTTTTATCAGCACTATTTGGAACCCCTGATCTGACGTTCCATGCCCGTCAAGTGCCTCTTCCTTCCTTCTCTTATCCCGATCTCCTTCGATTGGGCCAGTCACCATTCTTTTATTTATTTTTGATGGCGGAGCTATCTGCACGTACCCTTTAGACTTAGCCCCCAGCGCCTCTTTAGTTTTCTGCTCTTCTTCGGTCTTCTGGTCCTCTTCAGCGTTCAACCAGGTCCTCCTATAATACCCTGTGCCTTGGGTGTCCATTTTATCGGTATCTTGTCACCTTTCTTCGTGTTGGCCAGGTATTCATTTAATGGCGCTTGGAGGTTTGCCACATTTTAGAGGAATCGTCTGTAAAAATTAAGTTTCTCGGGTTCCGGAAAGGCTGATTCTGCCTTTGTTTATTTTGTGACCTAGGTATTCGAAATTTTTCGGCACGGAAAACACATTTAGCCAAGTTTATTATAGTTTTGGATTTTTTAAGTCGCTCCAAGACCATTTGTACATGTTCTAGGTGTTCTTTGATGGTTCGTGATGCAATCAAAATGTCGTCGATGCAGCGCCAACAAAAATCCAACCCCTTCAGTACTCCTCTATGAAGCGCTCGAATGACTGTGCCGCGTTTCAAAGGCCGAAAGTCATGACTACGAATTTGTAGAGCCCAAACGGCATTGTCACCGTCGTCATTGGTATGTTGTCTTTCGCAATAGGGACGTGGTGGAGCGCGCGTACTAGGTATAGTTTTGCGAACACTGGTTTATTGGTGAAGTCGGCCATTATGTCTTCGATGTGAAGAAGCGGATAGTGGTCTGGCTGTGTGATTGTATTGGGTCGAAGAAAGTTGCTCCATGGATGCCAGCCTCCTTTTTTCGGTGCCAACTGTAAGGAGCTTGCCCACGGACTCAATTATGGACGGCAGAAGCCTTTTTCGAGCATGTATTCGAATTCCTGCGATCTTTAGTTTGTCTGGGGCCAAACGACGTGCTGATTTGAAAAGCGAATTCGGCCGGGTGCTGCCAGAAGGAGCCAACTAGTCTCTTATTTTTAAATCGACCCAGAGAGAATAATGTCGAAGGAAGTCTGTGCCTACCCAGAATTTCTAGTTGAAAGTACACTGTAGCCCCAGGTGCAACTTGAGGAGCTTCTCCCCAAACATATTTATATCCGAACCATTGGCGGCATAAAGTTTGTAACCTATTGGCTTTGGTCCTTGGGAGAACTTTCGAGGAAGTACGGACCCCCATGCCAACTAGGAAATGCAATTTCGTCTGCTTGTCGTAAATGTGCAGGCGGTTGTGTCCCATGTCACTGACCAGCGCCTGTCGATGACTTATTGCGTTTCCCGACTTGAAGGAACACGGCTGTTGGTAGCTCCTTGTTCTGGTTCCGAAACTAGGGAGGAGCCAGTAGAGGGTGGAATTGTTTCGTGGTGAGCTGCGTCGGAATATGCACGTTTGGTATTGTTCACCTCACCCCTCTACCCGTATTCGATGAAAATCTGCACGCATATCCTATATCTCATTTGTCAAAACGTCTCGAGATTGCAAATTCACTGATATGTTCGTGGTGCTTGCGTACTCGCTTTTAGTATGCTTTGCCATGGAGTTCATATTATATTTGTTGTTTTCGGCGACGAGATCAGCTGCCGTCGTTAGTTTGTCTAGGGCTATGGCACTGGAACCCGCAAAGATTGATTGCATTTATATCGGCAGTCGTTCCGAGCACAGCGATTTTAGGAACGCCTCTGACATTCTGTTTTTTGCGATGCGTCGCATGTTGCGGAGAAATTTCGATGGCCGTTGGTTGTTCAATTCTAAGCCGGGAAGTAGTTCGTGATTCTGCTCCTTCATCATTTTGTTCGAAGTTGGGTAGAAGACGTGTTTCAATGGCAAAATGTTTACCTTCAATTGGCGGATTTGCCACTATGTCTGTAGCTTGCGCTAGTGCGGCCATTTCCAACCCTCCAAAGACTTTGTCGAATTTGCATGTATCGCTAACTATTCGATGCAACCAAAATTGGGCTTCGACTCGTGCAAACCATAATGCCGGATGCGCCTGCCAGAACGGTGGAAGCTTACACGCAGTGATTTTACAGACTTCCGCAGATTAAAGTTTTTCCTCGTTCTCGCCTTCGTTTGTATACATGAAATCTTCATCTTCATATAGCATCTCGTGTGCTTGTCGTAGTTTTATTATTTGCTAAGATTTCGTGCGTTCTTTTTTACTCGAGATCACCAATTTAGCGTGTGGCTCCGTGTGTGTTGAGGAAATCAAATACCACGTAAGTAATATATTATATATAAAAGTAAATATTTATTTGGAACGTTGAGAAATTACATCTGGCCGTGACAGTTGCTCGGCGAAAGTCAGTGAGTGGGTGATTTTATTGGTCACTGTTACTGCAGCTGATTGCCTGTGTCGCCTCTGGTGGCAGTACTTTGTTGGCAGCTGTGCTTGCACAGCTGGGTCACTGAGCTACTACAATGTACTTTGTTGTCGGTTCACTCCGCTCTGAAACGATGATTTGTGTGTACGCTTAGTCGAGTGAGTCTGATATATTGGATTTAGCTGAAAAAGGGCTACGAAATTGTAATTCGTACGGAGAATATTGCAAGAGGAATTTCACTTCGAAATTTGCAATTTCGAATGTAATAAACACATTTCGTGTTCTATACAAACTGCGTGGTTACAGCAGATTATTTTTCTATTGTTTTTTCAATCAGTTTTTTTTTAATATCAACTATTTTGTTCTTAATACTCAATAAGAAACTGGTTTAAAATCAGAAGATATCGCAGCTGGGCGGACGGATATACGGCTAAAGCGTGATACTGACCATATCGGTTTGATCATGATAATGAGATGCTCTAACTTTCTCTAAGCAAAGGCCCGAAAGGGGCTGTAGTGCTACAATAAAAAATTATGAGGAAGTTTCCACAGTTTGCTGAAGTTTCGCGGATCATGTAGCATTACCTTACAAGCGCATAAAATTTATTGTTTTCAAAAGTACTTGCTAATTATTTTTATAAGCCACCTAGAAATTAACGCCTTCACTATAAAATGTTCATGTCAAAGTATAGATTAGGCTATATTATTTTCAATTCAAGGCTATTGACGCCTACATTAAAAGAATAAGGCACTCATTTCTTTGAGCCCTTCAATAAGTCCCGAGACCAACCCAGAGATGGTGCTAGTAGTATCAAACTGGCTACGTTTTCATAGAGTGCCAACCTGCACGTCGATCGGATCACAGACAGCAGAGTTATCGAGGTTAGGGTAAAGTCACTTTATAATTTGTTTGAAAAATGAAAAAAGCGAGTTTCGCGTATTGATAAAACATCGTTTTTAATGGGTAAAAACACCGTAGAAGCCCAGCAATGGCTTGAAAAACATTACCCGGACTCCTCTACATCGAAATCAACGATTTGTCGTTGGTATGCTGAGTTTAAACGTGTTCGTACGGACACAAACGATGCGGAAGGTCCGGGTAGGCCATTGGAAGCCGTTACACAGGAAAATGTGAGTGAAGTGTTATAAATTGTAATGAAAAATCGCAAAGTGAAGGTCCGTGAGATTGCAAAAATGACACAGATATCATCTGGAAGCGTATTTACAATCCTTCATGAAAAATTGAACATGAAAAAGGTTTTTCCAAGTGGGTGCCGCGATTACTTTCCAGTGGAACAAAAACAGCAACGAGTCGACGATGGCAAAATTGAACTCATTGGACTTTGATTTGCTGCCCAACCCTCCGCATTCGCCAGATTTAGCCCCCAGCGACTACTGGCTCTTAGCTGATCTCAAAAAATGTTCCAGGGAAAAAATTTGGCTCGAATGAGGAGGTCATTGCCGAAGCTGAAGCCTATTTTGAAGCAAAGGATAAATCCTTCTATAAACATGGTATAGATATGTTGGAAAGGCGTTGGAAAGATTGTATAACCCTAAAAGGAGATTATATTTATGAAAAAAAATGATTTTTGAAAAAAAATTTTTGTTTTCGTTGTTAGTCTCGGGACTTATTGAACGATGTGTTATATGCAAATAGCCTTGTGCAACAGATTTATGCAGATATACCATTGCTCTGACATGTTATACAAGGCACTTATTATGAAGGAAAGTTATTTAAACGGACAATTGCTCCAAAACAGTTGATTTTGTTTAGGCTTATTTTACTAGGAAGTACCCTTTAGAACGGGATTAAATTATATCATTTCAAATCACAAAATGCACCCTAATAAGATTCAATACTAAACACAAGAGTGCCTGTCATTGAGATTCTTAATATCATACAAATAGGGTTGTTCTAATTATAACATATTTACTTAGCTTTCAACGCAATTCCTTTTGTACCTTTCCGAGGAAACCTGAACGATCCTCATGCTTTATTTTCTCAATTCAATTAAAAATTTATACTTAATTCACAATATCTCTTTAGTGAAACCTTTGCATATATCTCTATGGTATTGCCTGCCTATAGTGGTAGTTCAAGGAAAATAGGATCAATTGCTTTTCAAGGTGGGAGGAAGGCAGCGAAGAAAGGAGAAGGAAAACAGCCCAAAAGTGCTGGAGTAAATATTTTCAGTGGAAAGTCAATATGAAATGAGCTTGTTGTATTGTTGTACACATAAATATATACTCCGTAATTGCTCTATGCACAAATTTGACGTTTCCTATGAAACAGATATTGGACCATTAAAACAATAAAACCACCACATGAATTTGTCAGAAAAGCAATAATTTTCTTTTAATCGAAAATATTACTAGGAATTGGAATCAATAAGAAATTTAATAGAGAGAGGGAGAGAGAGAGAGAGAGAGATAAAGAGAGAGAGAGAGAGTGAAAGAGAGAGAGTGTGTGAGAGAGAGAGATAGAGACAGAGAGAGATACAGACAGAGAGAGAGAGAGAGAACGAGTGAGAGAAAAGTATCTGTTGTATAAAATCTCTTTTGATAAGGAAAATATGCGTTTGTACCTTATGCTTTATATCCGTCATTAAAATGGTGTTGTTTGAAAAAAAAATCCATGACATTAACACTCGCACAACTGACATACCTTGAACTTCAACTTATAGGCCTACCATTAACTTTGAAAGAAATTTCAATGCCGTTAATTCGTCCTTTCTGTTCAAGTGCAAAGCAATTTCGTAGCGTTCTATTACGCCTGGGAAATTTCTAAAGAAATTCTTAAACTTAATAACCGAAACAACTCACGAAAAATATAAAAATAACAAAGTAAAATGTACTTTTCAACGTCGTTTGGAAGGAACATTTCTGTCGAATAAATGTACGTGACTCCTGCTTTAATTTCGCTTCCCATTCGCAATGGAATTCCAATTCATTTGTTGGAAGGAGTTTAGGCTTCGATTTTGGTGGTAATGTGGAGACATTTATTTTTATTGCCGTTTAGTAGTATATTTGGAACGACAAACATTCAACGCCCACACATATTCGGTTGAATGTCACGATTAAGGGACGAATTTTGGTTTTCACGATTTCCCTGTTCACTGTGCCAAGCATATTTAGCGTTAGTTTCATACTGGTGAATTTTTATTCTTTCTTTAAAGTTCGGTTTCAATTGCTCATGAATAATTCATGATACATGAGAAGACATTTTAGTTTTAAGCCAAAAGTATATAGAGGATATTAAAATCCAATTTGACATCAAAAAATATCTGGGTTTCCAACAGAACAGGAAAAAATACATGAGAGTTCTACTTTTTAAAGTAATCATGAAAACAGGCAGCACTGAACAATTTCCTCTCCAAAGATGACTCTGTTGCAACAGCTTGTAGTCGATTACTTTGCTATACAGGATCCAGTTAGTGCAATCTTGGATGGAACGTTATAAAGGAGTCATAGCTGAAAAATGCTCCCTCAGTTTGCAGTTCTTTTTCGTGAATAATCATTTTGAATTTTACGCTATTTCAATATATTATGTCCTTACAAATAAATTATTATATTGCTACAAGTCTAAACAACTCTGCGTGTTACTGTCGCAATTGTTGTTGCAACTTTTAATAACATCACTTTCAATATTGATTGAAAAGTAAACGAAGGCTCATGATCAATATCTGAAAGTGGCGTCACTGTGGGCGTTCAGAATTGCTCGAATATTCCAGGTAGTTCTCGTCAGAACATTCGCCAATGTACGAGAAATGGATTGAATGACTAGAGACCCTATATAAAGCTGAGCTGAATGAATGGGGGGTAAAAGTAAAAACTGCGATAGAGTGGAGCGCGAATTAAAGGCGATATTGATTGATAGTGAAGTGATTTTCGTAATACAGATATTTGGAATATAAATTG
Organism: Odontomyia ornata; assembly: GCA_963969285.1. NCBI lineage: Eukaryota > Metazoa > Arthropoda > Insecta > Diptera > Stratiomyidae > Odontomyia > Odontomyia ornata. The sequence goes on from OZ017738.1 coordinate 81,919,527, forward strand.
ATAGACAGTGAAAATTAAATTCAAATGAGAATTGAAAAATAGTGAAATTAATGATTGAACATTTCTAGTAAATAAACTCTTTTAACATAATTTAAAAGACAGTGCGTTTCGTACCGTATCGGCCGCGAACCGTAACACATGACAGTAGTGTCAGAAGTCAGAATGAAAATTGCGAAAGTGAAAACTTCTAAACATTTTTTTAAAAGAATGCACAATAATGAAATGAGATGCAAAAAATTCACACTGAAAATGCCACGAAGTTAAAACTAATGAATTTGCCATGTTGGCGCTTAAGAGAGAAGCAGAAATGCCAAAATCAACGGAACCAGAAAATGCGCTGATGCAAATGTTGATGCTGATGCAGCAAGAGCAATGAGAACAAGTATTCGAAATCAAGGCAGACATCACAAAGTAGCTGGAAAAACAATCAATTGATTTGAAGGCAGATTTGCAAAAACAGTCAACCAAAATAAAAGCAGAGCTTGGTAGTATGAGCAACCAAATTATATGCGTCGAGGAAAACGTATACCAGGTCGAGGAGAGAATCAGCCATGAGATGGAGAAAATGAAAAAGGAATTGGAAGCAGCAAAGGCAAAAGTAACCACCTTAACAGTCCCACTTATAACCGCAGCGTAAAGCACTTCCAGAAATGTGAAAGCACCAATATTTGACGGGCAAACGGCGTGGAGTATTTACAAAACCAAGTTTGAAGCCACCGCTAGGGCAAATGGGCAGAAATGACCGACTGCGCTAATTCTTGCCCTATGAGGCCAAGCTGCTGAGGTTTTGCAGACTATTCCCATTGAGTTAAACTCAAACTCGGCTGCTATAATGAATGCGCTTGACGTGCGTTATGGAGACGGTCATCTGAAGCAGATTTATTTGTCACAGCTACGGCATCGGATACAGAAGTCTGGTGAAACACTACAGCAGTTAGCCCAAGGCATTGAGCGACTGGCACTTTTGGCTTACCCAGCTTATGACCCAAAATATTGAGATGACACAGCAACAAAAGCATTCATCAGCGCATTAAAGCACCAGAAGTTGCAACAAGCCGTGCGTTTAGCTCAAAAGCAAACGGTTAAGGACGCATTGGTTTATAACATAGTCTGAGCTTTGATACAGCGAAAACTGTGACTCGTACCTCTGCCCGGGTTCGCGAGGTAGCGCGTGGAAATTGAATGAGAGCGGCAGGTAAACGGTGCTACTAGATGCTGGAACTACGGTGAGAAGGGACACCTACAATGAGACTGCAAGAAGCGAAGAACACCGAGCTATTGTCCAGGGTGGAGGAAATCCAGACCAAGTCAGAATAGAAGCCCTTCAAACTGAGGGGTCCAACTTCGTGGGACAGAGGTTGAATAGGAGAATTGACGTCCCCAGTACCACCACCACCGTGTCAAGACTACATTGGGGAGAAGCAGACTTATGCCTTTCGGGTCAAGTTGACGGAGAACATTGCACCATAACAATCGACACTGGTACAACCCGACCGATTATCCGACCAGAACTAGTTAGGCAACAACTACTTCACAAGGGCAGCATTTTCTCACTATGGACAGCTACACGAGAAACTGTACCTGTCCATGGGGAGGTCAACCTCCAGATACAGTTGGGAGACCTTGCGTTCCGACATAATTTACTGGTCGCAAATATTATGGATGACTGCATTCTCACAATGAATTTTCTGCGACCAAGTGGAATCACGTTGGATTTGGGCAAACGGGTATTGAAATGGCGGAATGTCGAAGTATTGATGGAGGATTCCAGTGTTCGAATTCCCAAGGTGAATGTGGAAGTATGTACCGGCACTGATGTACCGAAATCATCCGAAAGCATTGTATAGGCCAAACTTGATGGTGATTCTGGAGACCACTGCTAATCTTATCTGATAGAACCGACGAAGACGTTGGCATTGCCCAGTTTGATTGTAAGACAAAGCCTTGTAAGATCTATAAGAAATGGATACGTGCCGGTAAGAGCCCTTAACACCACAGATTCAACCACAAGCATCAAAGCGGGAGAAGTCATCGGCAGCTGCCAGCTTGTTTCCACCATCACCTCCTTGGAAGCTACTCACGACCATCATTGGAAGAGGAATCAAGACCCACACAAAGCCCGGGAATATAAACTTGCAATATTGAAGCAGACCAAATTGCCAGTGCAAGTATTCAAGCAAGCTTCTGATCTGGTCACCAAGTACAGTGAAATCTTTTCAACAAGCCCGGATGACCAAGGCGGAACGATCATGACATAGATACGCAGGGAGCCAAGCCGATTAAGCATACACCGAGACGTTTTACAATAGCCAAACAAGGAGAAGTGAGCGCACTGATCTCGGACATGGAAAAACAAGGTGTTATTGAGCCTTTTATCAGTCTATGGGCCACGCCAGTAGTTCTAGTGAAGAAAAGGGATGGTAGCACTCGTTTTTGTGTCGACTATAGGCAGATTAACGACGTCGCTTAGACAGATAGTTACCCGCTCCCACGCATCGATGATATCATGGACACTTTAGCCGACGCAAAATGGTTTTCTAGACTCGATTTTAAAAGTGGCTCCTGGCAGGTAGAAATCGACAAGAACTGAGGGAATATCGCGTTTTCAGTTGGGACGGGATTGTGGCAATTTGTGGTGATGCCATTTGGGCTTCGCAATGTTCCAGCCACTTTCGAACGCCTGATGGAATATATGCTACCTAACCTGGAAGTCCTGCATGGTGTACCTAGATGAGATCATTGTTATTGGGAGAACATTCGAAAACCATGTGCGGAACTTAGAAGACGTGTTCTCCCGATTGCATCTGGTGGATTGTAAACTTATTCCTGACAAGTGTCAGCTGAAGTAAAATACCTGGGACACGTTGTTACAGCAGAAGAGGTCAAAACAGACCCTGAGAAAATTGAAGCCGTGAAAAGCTGGCCAACACCAAACAACAAGCGCCAACTACGAAGTTTTCTGGGGCTAGTGACCTACTGTTGAAGATTCGTCAAAGACTTTGCCAAAACAGTTTATTGTCTCCATCAGCTAACCAAGAAAAATCGTCCGTATGTCTGGAATGAACAATGCCAGGCAGCCTTTGAGACCTTGAAGGAAAAGCTGTGCGAATCACCAGTGCTGGCGTATTCAAAACACGAAAAAATGTTTGTAGTTGACACCGATGCGAGCAACGGCGGGATTGGAGCTGTACTCTCCCAGCAGATCGATGGCGAAGAAAGAGTCCTCTCATATTACAGTCGAGTTCTCTCAAAAAGTGAGAGGAACTACTCCGTGACCAGGAAGGAGCTATTAGCTATAATAGAGGCCACAAAGTAGTTCCACAAGTACCTATATGGCCAGAAATTTGTTCTTCAAACAGACCATGCATCGCTGAGATGGCTGCTTAATTTAAAAACTCCCAGGGACAAGTTGCGAGATGGATCGAAAGATTGCAGACATACGATTACAAAATTATCCATGAGACGCGCGTAGATTATGGAAATGCTAACGCCCTATCTCGTCGTCCATGTCCAGCTAACTGCAAGTATTGCCGACGGATTGAAGAAAAGGTGCCGACCATTAATCTGCGAGGGATAATGGCCAAATTCGATAAAGGTTGGTCAGTGGAGGAGACCCAAAATGCCCAGTTAGCTGATGAAGACATCGGACTATTACTCGTATGGAAGGAGACAACTTGGCGGCCTGAGTGGAAGGAAGTTTCGATGCATGGCGCCACTTTGAAAAGCTATTGGGCACAATGGAACTCCCTTCAGGTGGAGGGAGGCGTACTCAAACGGAAATGGGAAATGGTGGATGGCAGCCCCTATACAATGCAAACTATACTTCCCAAAAGCCGAATCCACGATGTGGTTAAGGAAATGCATGAAGGATCCTCGAAATTGCGAGAAAGGTTCTACTGGCTCCACGTTCAAGAAGACGTAGAGGACTAGTGTCGTAGATGCACAATCTACGCTTCCGTCAAAGGTCCAAAGCGACGATTGAGAGGACATGTGCAAACCTATAACGCTGGGTTACCGTTTGAAAGGATTGCTGTTGACATCACAGGACCGTTTCCTGAATTTGAATGGGGAAATCGATACACGCTGGTTGTAGCCGATTATTTCAGCAAGTGCCCCGAGGTCTACCCCATTCCCAACCAGGAAGCAACTACTGTAGCTGTTAAATTGGGTTAGTAGGTACGGCGTACCTTGCGAACAACATTCGGATCAAGGCCCAAAATGTTGAGTCACTAGTTTTTGGTTTAATGAGCGGGTTGCTGGGAATACGGAAAACTAGGACAACACTGATGGAGTGTTCAAACGTTTCAACGGCAAACTCAGTAAATACCTGGTCAAGATGGTTGACGAGAACCAAAGGAACTGGGATTGGCACATCCCATTATTCTTGATGGCGTATAGAGCTGTCGAACACGCATCGACGGGCCAAGCCCCAGCTAAAGTCCTTTTTGGAAAGACTATTCGTCTGCCGGCTGATATAAAGTTCAGAACACACCAAGAATAGATGTCATTGGCAACGGCGAAAAGGTTTTAATAATTAAACTCTTTCCCACGCTTTTGGGAACGACAATTTTGCTGAGCAAGCAAGATGAAAATATATAAACAGTGAAGTAGGTAAGGAAAAAAAATGCAAGCTGCTCTTAAACGTTGCTTTGTAAGGTTGGCTTGGCTCCCACTGACTTTTTAAACGGTAATTGGGCTTTGGCCTAGTTTAACTGGTTGGCTTAGTTCCCAGTATATTCAAACAAACTCTTCTTTCTGGTTAGCCTGATTGGCTCAGAAAGTTTAACTCTTCCCGGTTAGTCCGTTGGCACGGGAAGAAGGAAAAGACTACTAAGCGTTGCTTCGTAAGGTTGACTTTGCCCTCACTGAATTTTTAAAAGTATGTTGGCCTTTGGTCTAGTTTAACTGGTCGGCTTAGTGCCCAGTATAATCAAACAAACCATTCTTTCTGGTTAGTCTGATTGGCTCAGAAAGTTTATCTCTTCCCGGTAAGGCCTTTGGCTCAGGAAGAAGGAAGTGACTAATAAGCGTTGATTCTTGCTCGTTGGCTTTACGTAGCAATTTTTTGAAAACTAGTTGGTCTTCCGTCTGGTTAAGCCTAGTTGGCTTAAGTGCCTAGACGTATTTCATTTAACTTTTCTGTTAGTTGGCTTTGCTCAGCAGGATCGTTTGGAGGAAACCAATTGACCTTGTGCCTAGTTCAGTCTAGACCTGTTTCTACTTACCTCTTCCTAGTTAGCTTGTTGGCTCAGGAAGCATAACACTTTGCTGGTTGGCCTTTTGGCCCAGAACTCCAACCGTATATGTAAGTGCTCTAGTTTTCTATTTGCCAGGAATCCTTAGATGTCGCGAAGACTAAGTTTGGCAGAGGCCATCGCAGCGGACCCCTTGAGCCGGCCCCAAACCCATCAGTATTGCTTAATACTGGGCCCGGTAGAAGAAACCGCTCGGCACAAAAATGGTAGAAGCCAAACCACCGGCATTGCGTGGTGGTTGGCAGGTGCATTTGGGGCAGCGCACTTCCACCACCATCGTGAAGAAATTAATTCCGTAGTTTTACCTCATGAGTTTTGGCTTACGGAGCTTATATGGTAAGCATATACAAGAAGATTACATGGGGGCACATAGCTAACGAACTGTCTAAGATAGAGTGCTTGGATCGTACGATACCGACAGTAGGTAAAAGTCACCATCAATAAATGCCTTCGCTGCTGACGTCACGACATTGAGTCTGCAGCTTAGCTCATAGGAGATTTAACTGCCTTACGTGTGAAGTTATCTCGTCCGTTTTTGCATGCAGGACTGGGCTATGCTGATTCTATCAATCTACGACTCTTCAAAGCATGAGGCGATAAATCTTATCAAGACTGCATCGAATATTTGTCTGCCTCTCTAAACGCACAGTCTCTGAAAGTAACTTCAGGCTATTCACTTGATAATATTTTGAACGTCTATTGATGTTTCGCAGCTTGACCGGTATTTGTGCTAGTCGCTCTAGTGACTGCGGCACAAACTTCATTGGAGCAAATAAGGTGTTGCGGTGCCTTTTTGAATGAGCGTAGGCTCAAAGTGTTGAAATCACCCTCCATCTGGCAAACAGTAGCACCCAGTCGAGAGTCAATACTAACGCTGCTCTTCAAATGGGAGGGATCTGGGAGGTGGTGGTTCAATCGGTGAAATTTCATTTGAAACGAATCATTGGAGATACTATGCTAATCATAGTAGGAACGACTTTGTTGACCCATGTTGAAACTTGTCTTAGTTCAAGGCCCTTACATCCACTCAGAGATGGATCTATCCACCTTAAGTCTCGCACATTTCCTCATAAAAACCTCGACTGTCACTGTGCCTGAACCAACTGCGCTCAAAATTGAAGCATCACGTCTTTCTTGCTGTACAAACGATCAGACAAATGCATAAGAGTTCCTGAAAGCGGTATTTATGGGAACTTTTACAAGGACTGCAACTCCGACCCAAATGGTGCACTCAAGTGCTTCAAATTAAAACCGGTCACTTATGTCTTTTACGTTCTATGCTTGAGCCATTAGCCAGAGTGATAAGGACGATACCTGGACCCGACGGATTGGTACGAGTGGTGAAAATAAAAATGGTTACCTCAACTCTCACTAGGCCCCTCGCAAAAATCAAAAGACTTCCTTTAGACGATGCGGTTAATCGCATGGCAAAAGTAGGTGAGATTCAAGATAGGCAAAGTTACCTCCATCAGTCCTGCATCAAATTCTGATGAGAAACTACTACATGCACAGGAGTCGTAAACCAAGAGAAAAAACTACAGTTGGAACTTATTACGTAGCCAAGCTGACCTGAGCATTTGCAATGGAGATTGTAATTGAAGTTGAGTTTAAACCCTTTGTTTGCAATAAAGGTGAAAGACGAAGAAGTTCAAAATCCATTGTGAAAAATTGGAAATCTTTTCTACGAGCATATACATTACTTTAAGCTAAATGTTCAAGTTTATTGTATAGATTATGCTTAGAAAGTGAGCCGATTTACGCATAATATCTACCTCGACAATAATACGTTTGGATCTGTGTGATTTAAGCAATAGAGTCATCTATTGGCTTCATGAGACCACTCATCCCGAATATTTCGTGAAATGCGGGTTCAATTCTAGCCCAAATCTTTGAGTATGAATTTGATTACATAAGCGTTAGAATGAATTAAAATAAATGTAAGGTCATAATGGGTGTTTAGCGGGAAGGGAGAATATTGAAATTAGCAAATAACCTTTATAATATAAGTAAACTATATGTTGCTTTTTTTTAAATATAGGATCAGATATCAATTTGATGAAAACTTTCACTAATTTTCCAGCGACTTGTGGGAAGTTTTCTCTGTCCCGAAAGTATGTCATAGGACCTGAATACTGATCAGTGTTTTATTTCTGGGGCGCTTGGAGGAGGAAAAAACACTTTGAAGCGGCAAGAGAGTGCTCCTGCCAGAAGGGTTTTGTCAAACAATTACTAAATCAAACAATAGAATATATTGTTTGGTTTAGTAATTGTTTGACAAAACATATCAAAACTTGACTAATATAGAGATTCCATAAATTTAGTTCGAAATATTATTATGGTTATTATGTTCTTAAACTCACCGCAACTTTGTTTTAAGTGTTTTGACCCCGTCACTTAATTAATCATGATAAACATCAATATTACAAACTATTTCTAAAATTTTTATCAAAATTCCTACATATTTGTAGTGTCTTGGTCCGTGTACTTCCCCAGTATCATGTGTTGAAGTTATTGTAATTGTTAAATATTCAATTGGCTGTAAATTAGCTGTTTATAGTTCAATTATTGTGAAATTTACAAAATGCATACAATTGCTTTCAAAAAACTTAAATTGTAGCTTTTGGGAAATTTGATTTATCTGAGGTATTTGTTGCGCTTGTTCTCCTAAAGTCCCACTTCTGTGATTTTTTTCAGATTTTCGGGTCGTTGAATACGTACATTCAATTTTCCTAAGGTTATGTGTTCTTTCAGTCTGGTTTAATACTTTAGCAAACATTCTACATTCGTTTACTAGAATCTCTTCTCCCAGTAAACACATTGACTTTGCCATCTTCTAGTCTGAAGTTTTAAGCACACACTTGAAATACTCAAAGCCCTCTCTGGAGAGATTTTTTTCTTACAGCTTCCTTCCTACAACCAGAGAATAAATTAATCTCAGCAGAGCTTGAGTGGATTGTAGAATGATTCCGTTCAGCATAAATGTGCCTCAAAAAAGAAATTTCACCCTTTTAAATGCCCTAACATGCTGTAACCATTTACTCTTTTCGGTTGTATTTGCATCCCCCAGAAAGACTATCAAAAGGACTCCCTTTCAGTACTATTGATTTCAAGGAATAATTTACAGGAACGCCCGTAATTTTAACCTTTAATCTTAATAGACAGTTAACAGTCGGAAAAAATTAAATTTCCGTTTCTGATGGGTGTTCTTAACGACATGCCATAAATTTTGCTAAAGAAACACTGCCCGTGAGTGCGAAGTACTCGCAGGAATGGCGGAATGGAAAGGAACAGTCTTCATGGAAAAGAGTCAAGGATGTTTGCGTTGTATGTATCATTTAGATGCAAACTTTATAGTATGTGTCAATAGACGTAACGTTTGTAGATGCAATATTCGTTGTTAACATTTCAAGGATCATGGGAATACAGCAAGAAACCCCTGTATATATACATATATATTCCATCCTATGAAAGATGCTAACTTTAGCATTAAAAGGGGACTGAACTGAAACAACAAGCAGCGGAAGCAGGACTATAGAGTGAAGGTATATGGATGGGATGGCATCCTTTTACCTATAAAATCTGATTCAAGACACTAAATATTTTGAACTATATATATTATATTTTTTTTATGTATGGCGATACACAAGAAGAAGAAATGCGACTTGAAAATATTTTGGATGGTAGAAAAAGGTTTATTGACGACTGAAAGATGGTTACAATAATTGTACGTGCATAGGGAACTCATATTGTTTGTGTATTGAGTATTTCATTTTATGTATGCAGTATTTTATATGTACAAGTATATGTTTTAATTAATTCCAACACTTCTCTTAAATTCAAACAACGTTTAGAAACAAATTTTTTTTTTTTACCAATCAGTCAAGTCAAGTCAAGTCATAAAGTCGACGTGCTGAACGAGAGTAAAAGTTGAAAGTAAAGTGCATGCAAGATAGAAGAGGAAGAAGGTAGAAGAAGGAGACAGAAGATAAGAAGAAGGAAGATAAGAAGGAGACAGAAGATAAGGAGAAGGAAGATAAGAAGGAGACAGAAGATTGGTAGAGGAGGAAGTCGAAGGCAGAGGGAGATAGCGAATAGGAGAGAAGTAGAGTGAGAGGGAAGAAGGTAGAGCGAGACAGCAGATAGATAGAGCGAAATAGAAGAAGATAGAGCAAAATAGAAGAAGATAGAGCGAGTGAGAAAATAAAAAGAAATAGAAGATAGACCGAGAAGGAGATCGAAAGAAATATAAGATAGAGCGAATAAGAAGATAGAAGATATAATACCGGGACTCTGGGCAGAGCATATATACTAACAAGCAACTGCACCAGCTGTTTTTCCGATTAGAAAGGGACGTAAAATAACATAAGAGAAATTATTTTGCATTTCTTTCTTTCCTTTCTAACAAATTGAGAGGAAAATAAATTTTACTCAATACATACACAAATCGATCTCTAATTTTACGCAATACATACACAAATCGGTCTTTACGTTAACTACCGTTAGATGCGAAATTTGTTCTATGTGAAATTGCTTGTTAGTAGATATGCTCTGCTCTGGGTGAGTACTTGTTATTCCTTCACTGACCAGGGTCAGCCTCAGTCAATTTTTCTTGTTATATTTTTTCTAAATTCTGAATTTATTTAATATTGAAAATTAGTTATTTGGCGAACTTTCTACTAAATATAGCATATAGATAGTTCCCTTTTGGTGGACAGGATGTCGACGGACGGTGGCGTGGTTGCCGGACGTGACATACCTGCTGACAAAGATGAACAAATTGCTTCGTTGGTCGCCCAGCTTGACAATATAACGCTGAAGTTGGATCAAGTGTTTGTAACGCTGTTACAAACACAAGAGACACTCACTAAAACTAATGCTGAGCTGGCCGACCAGCGAAACAAAAATGAGCTGCTAGCTGCGAAAAATGCAGAACTAGTGTTAATGCTCAAGAACAAGGTTAAGATGAATGGGAAATCCAAAAAAGACAGCCCTCGGATGAAAAAGCGAAAGGTGAGGGCGTCTTCACCTCCCAAGTCATGTTCCTCATATGAAACTACCGAGAGTGAGATGGAAATTGGCTGCGATAATAACAAAGATAAAGAGGATGAGATATTCCCTGCCCTTCCACCACCAAAACCAGCTACGATATTCAAAGAAATGGCCATCACACCAAAACCAAAGCCAACAGCTCCAAACACTACAAACACACAACCTGCAACACAAATACAAGAATCAAAAACAGTTCTGATCATTTTACGAGAGCCCTCAAAATGGTCCCAAACACTGAACATCATGAAAACACAAAACATTTCATACACATCCGCGAAAAGGGTCTACCTGGGAATACAAATTATACCGACTGCACCTACAGATCACAGACGACTGACCAAAGCACTTACGGAGAACGAACTGCAATACCACACTTATATACTTCCAGAAGATAGACAGCTGTATGTTGTCATCAGGGGTCTGTATGGCCTTTCAGCTGAAGAGATTAAAGAAGACTTACAATCTCAGGGATTCAACCCAATTGAAGTGTACTACATTAAAATGAGGGAAGGTCTCTCTAAAGTCGTCAAGGTGGCCACAGTAATCAAGGTGCAAACTGATTTTCTAGAGTTCGTTGTGATTTCTGTTTACAATCCTCCATCAAACAGAAATCTTCCAGATGATCTCAAAATACTTACTGCATTCCCTCAGAATATCAAACAACTGATCAGGAGAAGGAATCAAGTTCGGAGGAGAGCTAGGTTTACAGGTGACCCTATGCTACGTTTAAACGCTACTCGGATGACAAATGAAATCCGTGATAAAATAGAGGTATTCCGAAACGAGCAACGGGAGAACTTTTTGCAGTCTCGAGCCTGGGTGTGGTAGTTTTTGGAGAATGACCAAATATTTTCGGAAAAACAGTAAAATTGTGGTACCGCCTATTCATGGTCCGAATGGGATACAATACTACGATGCGGGTAAGGCGAAGGCATTTGCAGATTCCTTAGAAACATAATTCCGCGAAAATTCTTTAGATGAGGAGAACTTTGGAGCTGAGGAAATAATTCAATCTTCTGTCAACAGACTACTGATGGATAGCATTCAACATGAAAACAGAATAAAATCAACGGACTTGGATGAAATCAAAAACATTATACAGACACTCGACAAACATAAAGCACCCGGATATGACACTATTACAAACACTGTGATTTTTTGGCTACCAGATAATATATTACAAACACTCACTGACATTATTAATACGATTTTTCGTTTGCGAAGGTATCCCAAAATATGGAAATCAGCGATTATAATTGTCTTCCCAAAACCTCAAAAGGGCCCATAATTTCCACAAAACTGGAGATCCATCAGTCTCCTCTCTTCGCTGTCGAAAATTGCGGAAAGGGTGATTCTGCATCGACTTTATGAGGTTATATCTGATAAAGATATTCTACCGGAAGAACAATATGGCTTAAAAGCCAAACACTCTACTGAGCTCCAGTTAGTTAGAGTGGTCCAACACATCAGAACTGGCTTAAATCGCAGAAACTCAACAGGCTTAGTTATGTTTGACATAGCTAAAGCCTTGGATAAAGTCTGGCATGCAGGACTTATCTTCAAAATGCATCAGTTCAATATGCCACTGCAGCTCACTCAAACTATTGGCTCCTTTTTGGAAGGCAGATCATTCCGTGTCAGAATTGACAAACAACTCTCTAGCCTGAGACCAATTGATGCTGGAGTTCCACAGGGCTCGCCCATATCGCCGGTCCTTTACAATATATTTACTGCAGACCTCCCTACTCTGCCTCCAAAAGTAAAATTATCACTCTACGCTGATGATACCTGTATATTTGTTACAGCACTATAAGCAAGAGTCATCACCTCAAACTTGCAACGATCGATAAACATTTTATTGGAATACTTTCGCAAATGGAAAATAAGGCTTAATTCTGATAAAACACAGGCCCTATTCATCACAAGAAAACTACAGCAAACTCCACAGAGACTTAACGTTGACAATGAAACAATAGACTGGGCACAAACAGCTAAATACCTTGGACTTACATTTGACAAAAGCCTGATATGGAAACAACACATACAAAATAAACGGGGACACTGTATTGGACTTCTCTCTTCACTACACCCACTCATTAAATCCAAAAAACTTAGCCTTAAAAATCGACTGCTCATCTACAAACAAATTATACGACCGACGTTACTATATTGTAGTTCTGCTTTCTACCAAACGACAAAGACTAACAAAAAAGCACTCCAGTCCTTCCAAAATAGAACTATTCGAAAGATCCTATGAATTCCATGGTATATTAGGAACACTGACATATACAATGACCTACGACTTGAGACAGTGGAAAAATACGTACGTGATAGAGCACTGAAGCTTTTTGACACAATAGACAACCATACTAATAGTACCCTGGCATTCCTTCGAACTGTCCGGAACGGGGATGATTTACGCTTCCCAACTATCCGCCAAATAATTATGTAAAATTTATTTTTAAAATTGTATATTGACTGAAGCTGCCACGAGAAAGTGGGTGGGTACTGTAGTACTCACAGATATGAGGGAGTAAAGGTGATAAATCGCAATAACTCCACACCCCACACATTCCAAGAAGAAACAAATTTTTGAAATCTAACTTTCACTAAAGGCATCGTTGGAATACTGACAATCATTTCTGAATTTTACCAATATTTGCAAATAATAATTTTCCTTTCAATATAGCCTTAAAAAAAGAATTTTAGCACCCATATGTTTTGAACGGTTGCTGTTTTTTCCTGTGATTACTAGTTGAATACAACTTTGATGGCTTCGTAAAGGCTCATTGGATTCTCATCGGCAATACCGAATTTTTCTAGGATGCGCCGTATCCGTATCCATTACTTACAAGTTTTTGACAAAGATTAGCACTCAGCTTCGGGAGATGTTGTTGCTACAAGCGTCTGCCTTTCCGAACTCCTAGAAATCGGACCACCGAAAAGAAAACAAAATCCTGAATTAGATGTTCGTCTGACAGTGTCTTCACCGAAATCTTTTTCTTGAAGTACTCCCAGTTCCAAGTGATATGCTGACGTCCCCTTCAAATATTTGCAGACGTTTTTGACGGCACCCCAATCACTTTGAATTAGCTTAGCGGTTCGTTGAGACATAATATCTACAGTGGCGGCAGTGGGTTAGGTATGCACGGAAATGTATAGTAGGCTGCCGATTGCCTTAAAGTACTTCTCATTATCTGGTATTACGTTATCATCGACGAGTTCCTCAAATCCAGAAGTCATCGGATATCCAATTTGCAAGAATCTGCTAAACTAAAGTCAGACAAAATATTTTTATATACATATTTTTCTTGATTGGGCTGATAAATTCTGTCAGATCTTGTCACTTTCATTCCAAAATAATTCGTATAAAGTTCCAAGTTTTCGGTGTTGAAGTGATTGCTCAAAACTATTTCAAAATGTTCGCCTGCTTCGATACTGATAAACCAAAACTATAATAACTTGTTGGCTTGATCTTGGAGAGGGACCTGGCATTCAGCACTATAGCAACCCCAATCAAACACCGAGAAGTTTCTAAATGATTTATCCTTTTCCGGAATCCGGGCAGTTGACATAATAAGTAAGTTCTCCCGTCTCCCTGTAGAGGTTCCTTCGCAGCCTGTCCCATTTTTGCACGCAAAAAATGTGTGGCAGGCATTGTCTTCCTTTCCTGGACAAAACCGACAATCAGGAGAACGTGACTTACCGATCTTGTGCAAGTTAGACTGAAAACATCATCCCAGCTTAAAAGCTGGGTCAGATAGAAGTCAGTTTCACCATGTCTTCAATTTAGCCATGGTCTTACGTCCGGGATGAGGCACGGAGTCCACTTTCCCTCCGTGCAATTCACCCAAAACTGCTGCCAATCGTTGAGTGAGCGCTGTCTCTTCTCGTGGACAACCATTTTCTTCGCATCCTCGTTTCGGCGCAGGTAAATAGCGTGGCGCTCTCTAGCAAGGAGAGCAATAGGTATCACGCCTGCAATAACTCTCCCCGCCAAATCAGAGACTGTCATATACGAAGATGCAATCCTCAGTGCTCCTCTTCTCTGTACCTGTGCCAGGCGTTTTCGGTATACCTCCTTGCTGAGAGCGTCGCCCCACATTTTTGCTCCGTACAGTAGCACTAAACCTACAGCACTCATCAAGAGGCGTCTTCTTGATGGGCTGGGTCCCCCTACGTTGGCCATAAGTCGACTCAGAGCCGATACTCCTGAAGCAGCCTTCTCAGCCGTTGCCCTGATTTGCTTAGAGAAACTCATCTTCGAGCTGGCTTCGATTTGATTTACTCTAGGGATCTTCTTTTTTGTCAAGATGACCACTTCGGGTTTCTTCAGTGCTAAACTGAACCCTCAAGCAGTCATCCAGTCCCTCACTGGGCGCATTAGCATACCTAGGCTAAGTTGCGCTTGTTCAACGATGCGTATAGCAACCAGAGCCGCAATATCATTTGCATAATCGGTCAAGCACGACTCTTTTGGCATCTCCAGTCTCAAAAGCCCGTCGTAAGGCACATTCCGCAGGTCCGGACCAATGATAGATACCTGGGCAACACCCGGTGTAACTTCCATCCTTCGTTGGCTCTGAGTCGTGTCGCAGAGGAGGCTTCGGTCCTTCAGGTAGTCCTGAAGCCGCACCACATATTCTGGAATTTAAAAAGAGTTTTGAGGCGTATCCAGAACATCCACCCATCTAGCGGAGTTGAAGGCGTTCCTGACGTCGAGTGTCACCAACATGATGATCCGTGATTTGGTACGACTTTATGCCTCTGCCTTTTGGACCGTGCTAACCACCTCTGCAATCGCATCAATGATGGAGCGTCCTGCTCTAAAGCCGTACTGCCGAGGAGATAGGTCCCCAGCAGCACGAACCACGAATCACGTCAGAAAGTCTTCCCTTGATGAGTTTCTTTAGCACTTTCCTAGCAGGGTCTAGTATGCATAACGGGCGATATGTAGATGGCGATCCTGGATGTCCCTTCACCTTGCTGATCAGCACGAGCCTCGCCACCTTCCATGGTACCGGGAAAATTCCGTCCCCTAGGCAATCGTTGAACGTGCTGAGCAGCAAGTCAGGACAATGGTGATATACAAGCTGCAATACCTCAGCTAGAATGCCATCTGAACCTGGAGCATTCCTTGCTTTCAGCGAAAGTACTGCCACTTCCAGGACCAGCTGTGTGAAGAGTGGACACTCAACTGCTGTTTCACCATGGACAATGTAAACATGGACAGGATGGGCGCGTAAGAGTGCCCGTACTTTCTCGTCAATTTCTTCCGCATCGTGTCTGCAAGGTTTCTATAGGGTACTAGGCTTCCGCATAACTAGCTTGTTGCCAAGGCCCCACGGATTCTTGTCCACACTGTCCACTAGGTCTTGCCATCAGCGAGCCTTGCTGTTATTAATCATTTTGCGAAGGCGTTTCCAGGCCGGCTTATATACTGCCACCCGGTTGTATTTCTCGTCACGGTTTCATGCCCGTTGAACTTCATGCCAAAACTTGTGACACTCCCTTCGTTTTTCAGCGATCTAAGTTGACCACCAGTACATCGGGACTTACCGTTGTGGGGTTTTCGACGGGGCATAGAAGCTTTGCAAGCAGTCATAATGATGCTCATAGTTAAGTTCACCATGTCTTGAGCTGCCAGTTCTTCCATCCCCTGAAAATCTCCCTGCAGCGGTCCACTTGCTATGAGTACCTCGATGAACCTCGCGACGTCCATTCTTCCTATGTTCCATCCAATCGTAGAACAACTGTCACCTTGACGGTACCAAATTTTAAATAAGGAGAGGAGCACAACACTATTTTTTTGTTTTTTTTTTTTGGGTGCAAGGGTTGAGGTTGCGTGTGTGTTATTTCAGTGTTTCCTAGTGAACGCAAAATTCCGAAATGTTTCAGAAACTCATACTTCTCAGCGAGAGTTTACCCACTACGGAATTGGCAAAACGCCCCAATGAGAAATTTGATCTGATAGTGGATGTTTGACTTTATGCGCAACAAAGACATGAATCATTATTGAAGTTGCATGCTGTCGGCAAATAATCTAAAATCACTCAGTGTCTCTAATAAGAAAAATAACAAACTTGTCGATCAACCGCGGTTGTGTTGGTCCTCTGCGTCTAATGCATTGGCCGTAGCGGGGATACCTTCTTTCTTGTCCTCGTTAAGCTGATTGGAGCCATCAGATACATCGAGTTTGACATACTCTTGCAATTTGCTCTTTTCTCAATCGATTACCGATATCAGTCGTTACTGTTGTCGGAGTCGGAGTCGAAGTAAACTTTACAGAACTGAAAGCCAAAATTTGTTTCCGTTGGAATAAAACATCGATATGCTTTCAATTGTATATCGATTCCTATAAACAAGCCAACCTTAACCTCGAATCAAGTTTCTTGGGCTGAATGTCAGGAATATGGACAATCTATTTTGAACCAAATCGCTTTACATTCGCAAAATTTAATTTACGATCAAACCAGAGTTCAAAATTGTACTGCTAATTTTTAACCACAATTATCGATTTTGAATAAAATTAGCGGACTTTACAGCTTCACCCCAAAATGGATTTCAAATCTGTATTGAACAGCATGCAGCGGCCTATTTCTACTGATGTTTAATCTTTCTGTTTTGCCATACAATTTTATAGTGGGGTGTGTGGTGCTATTTGTTGATAAATTATTCTTTCGTTATTCAGGTATTGTTGAAAATCATCACTAAAATATTCTCCACCTTGGCCGGTGCGAATGACTTTGATCCACACACTTGATAAATTGCATTTTCAATGTTCATTAAATTCTTTCTGATTTTTCTCTCAACGCAAAGATTACAGTACATCGAGGAAAATCGTCAACGAAAGATAAAATGTAGAGTTTACCCACAGGTGTAGCAGTTTCCATAGATCCGTCTACTTCATTCGAGCGACTTGTAATATCAGCGTGCTTTGGTCGTGCCATTTTGCTTTTCGCACATATTTCGTAGCATCACCATTTTTATTTGCATTCCTTTGATCGTGATTTTTTGAAAAGTTGTATACAGCATTGATGTTGCGTTAACTTAGTAGCCGATACAAAACCCATGAAAAAAAAATGATGACTTACTGCTGACCAAATTAACTACGTTTTGCAGTACAAATTTGATAATGACTATTCACGAAATCTCCGACTGCACAGTCCGGCCGACAGGAATACTCTTGAAGGCTAGCATTCCTTGGGGAGCGTCGCCTCGAGGATATGGAGGTTGTCGTGAGGTTCCTCCTGGGATGGCAGGTAACGGCCCTGACTGATTCTGGGCTACGATGCGGACCACAAACTAGAATTGATGACTTGGACTAGCTTATACGATGGTATGGACCTAGTTGCTTTACACGGTAGCACTGAGGTAACACTTGTGCGTGAACGGCTTCAATTCAACTATCATACCATCTCCATCCCGGTAAAAGTTTGAGAGGGCTCGGAGTGCGTTCGAAATTCGCACCATTGGGTTGGTGTTGTAAGTTCGGTTGAGACCATAGATATAGAGAGTACTGGATCCGCAACCGGTCGTGAGAGCCGAAGCAATTGGCAACCTGCGCTAAAGTTGTGTGAAGTTGAGGTTTGAGGCGATATGCTTTTAATTTAGCACTCTATTCACGTCAAAACCCGTTCACATTTAAAAAGTTTTTAATTTTAAAGATCGCGCGTACGTAATCGGAACTTTAATTACCAGTTTTAATTAAAAATTTACGAAATTTCCATCCGCTTTGACACATGAGTTTTCCCGCGTGGTTCGCGCTCTTTTCGATTTTCTTTTGCTTTGACGTTCGAGTTTTCCGTGAGAGTTGTTTATTGTTTATACCCAAACTGAAATGAAATTTCGTTGGTGTGCGCGGGTGTCAGTGGGGGAAGCGATTCTTCTGAAGAGAGAAAAGAAAAACCTGTCTGGAAAAAAGGGGAAGGAGAACTTATTTATGTGGCAAATTTGCTTCTCACATGGACGAGTACACAGATTCTCGTTGCTCGTCCATTTGTTTATATGTCTTTGGTTGAGACGGACTTCCGATTAGTGCTGGTCTGGTTCTGAACACTTATCCCCGTAACGGCATGTGTTAACCCTCATATGGCCTCCCTGCTCTGCAAAGATAACCACGGGGCTAAAAAGATGACTACGCACACAAGCAGAGATAGTGGTTCCGAGGAGGGACCTAATTAAACTGGAGGAATTTCAACTAAAAACTCTAAAAATAGTTTTTAAAAATCCAAAAAACGAAGTGAAAATATGAGCAAAGACGATGCAACTAGCAGCAACTGCCAAAATGTTCACAGAAAAAACGACAATGAATGCGATGACAGTGAAGACGGACGAAAAATGGAGATAAGAGGCCTGTTTTGTCTAAACCGTGATTCTTGCGGGATTCAGGCTCAGCAAAAAAATGATGTGAATGCCAGAACGTATCCGAAAAGGAAGGTAGGAGAAAGCATTGATCGTAACGTACTGTACCAAATAATGCTTAGTTTTAGCATCCCAGCTAAATTTGTCCATCTTACCGAAATGACAATGACGTTGACAACCTCCCAAGTCCGCATCAATAACCAACTCACCTATGCCTTTGACACAAATATCGGACTAAAGCAGGGAGATGCGCTGGCCACATTGCTATTCAATTTGGCTCTGGAGTACGTCATACGGAAGCTACCTGTCGATACGCGAGGTACATTACTATACAAGTTGAGCCAAGTGGTGGCCTATGCGGATGACATCAACATTCTGTCACGGTCATTAACAACTGCCAAAGAACGCTTCCTGAATGCTGACAGCGAAGCAAAGCTAGTAGGGCTACAAATCAACGCAAATAAAACTAAACTAATGACGCAGTCGAAGAAAAATACCTCAAACACACAAAATATCACACTTGGCGAATACAGTATTGAGGATGTTAGCGAATTTGTGTATTTAGGCGCCAAAATAACGAAAACGGGCAATGAAAGAGACGAAATACGGCGAAGAATACAGCTCGCAAATAAAATATTCTATTCAGTATTGACGATCTTGAAAACCAGCTGCATACACAGGAAAACAAAACTCCGAGTATACAAATCTGTGATAAGACCTGTGTTATGCAATGGGTGTGAAACATGGACCCTAACGGCAAATATATTGAACGTCTTTGAGTGACAGGTCTTGAGGTGAATAACCGGTGCGAAGCTAGACGGGGACCAATGGCGAATTCGATACAACCATGAGCTGTACGAAATTTTTGACCAACCGGAGGTCTCAAGGATTGTAAGACTGCGGAAGCTGCAATGGGCTGGACACATGAATCGTATGGACGAACAACGGATACCCAAGAAGGTATTCGTTGGGAGAGCTGAAGGCCGGCGGCCAGTGGGGAAACTGAGGAAACGCTGGTCTGACTCGGTCGACGAAGGCAGTTCATCGCTGCTCGGATTTTGGCATTGGAAGACGTGGTCAACGGACCGAGACAGTTGGAGGCGCAGTTTGCAGGAAGCGAAGGCCCGAAAATATAAAAAGCATCGAGAATTTGATGGCTACCAAAGTGACTGAAAGAAGGGTCCTAAGTCCCGAAATAATATCGAGCCATGTTGAAGCCCGCAAACTTATAACGACAGGAAAAGAAACGCTTGTGCTAGGTATGCTAATACGCCAAATGATTGAGGCTAGGTATGCTCATGTGCAAAATGAGAGATTGGATGACGGCTCATGGGTTCAGTCTAGCACTGGAGAAAACCAAAGTGGTCATCTACGATGGAAAAGAGAATCCCTAGAGTAAGGATGATCAGTATTGGAGACATACTAATTAAATCGAAGCCGGCGTGGAGTGCCCGGGGCTACTGATCGACTCGAAGATGACTTTCCCTGACCAAATCAGGGCAACGACTGAGAAGGCCGCTTCAGAAGTATCAGCTCTGAGTCGACTTATGGCCAACATAGGGGAACTCAGCCCATCAAGAAGACGCCTCTTAATGAGTGCTGTAGGGTCAGTACTACTGTATGGAGCAGAAATATGGGGTGACGCTCTCGGCGAAGAGGTGTACCGAAAACGCTTAAAACAGGTACACTGAAAATTGTATCTCCATATCCGACAGTCGCTGATATAGCGGTGAGAGTTATCGCAGGCATGACATCCGTTGCCTTCCATGCTAGAGAAGTGCTGCGCTATTTACTTACGTTGAAGCGAGGACGCAAGCGAGACGGTTGCCCGTGAAGAGAGACAGCGCTCACTCAACGAGTGAGTCTTGGGTGAATTGCACGAAGGGAAAATAGAATGCGTGCCTCATTTCGGATGTGAAACTGTGGCTAAATCAAAGGCATGGTGAGACTGACTTCTATTTGACCCAGTATTTGAGGGGCATGGATGTTTTTAGTCTTATCTGCACAAGACTGGTAAGTCGCGGTCCCCCAATTGGCGGAGAAAGGAATACGATGCCTACCAATTATTTCTTGCGCACAAAAAAATGGGAGAGGCAGCGACAGAACCTCTACAGGGAGACTGTAATAGTTTTTTTTCTAAAAATCCGTGTAGGACACGAGTGGCGATTATCTGGCGTAAGTGCCAGTGAGCTATAAACCAGACCGAGCTCAACTGACTAGCTTCGCTTAACGACCTCGTGCGCGTGCTTGTCGACTAGCTATTTGCGTGATCATATGAGGCGGGTTCTCGTCTAGCCACGAAGCTACACTACATAATATTTTTCACGTGTACACTACTCTACGAGACGTACCGATCAATTTTTTATCTTAAGAAATTTTCTTTTATGTGTCAATGAAGCTACTCTACAGTAATTCAAATTTTTTTGTCTCAGTAAAGCTAGCGGACACGGAGGCTTGAGGCAAAGACAAACACTCTACAAAAAGCAACCGTTACTTTTTCCGAAAAAGGACCTTACATTACAAAGGGAATGTCAAACCTAAAGTGGCTGAAGTGAGCCACTGCCCTACGCCTAAAGGGTGGAAAGTTGATGGATTTAGTTAATTTTAATCTCTTAAAACAACAAACTAAGCAGTTTCGTGGGGGTGACCGCCATATCTCTTCAGGAGCAGCCACTCCTGATCACCACGTAGCTGCTCGACTGCTTATGTTTATTACAAGACAGTAGGGGTCACTTCGAATAGCACGGTTAAGCTTCGATCGTTTGACAAACGGAACCATGTAATACATTATGTTTGGGTAGTGCTAAATGATAAGAGGGACTCACAGCGGCCGGAGAGTTCGGGGCTGACGGATCACTTTTCTAGTAAACATTCTTCCCCTCATCCCTTCCACTAGAGTAGGGATCCCTAGCTTGAAAGTATCTCACGGTGTAACAAAATGTGACCTGGCCCAAAGTAATTGTCAAACGGTTCCAGGCTGGGTTTTTGTGTTGACAGGGTAAATGTTTAGTGAGTAGTCTAGTTGCTCGCGGGCATGGGAGCTTCACATTTAGTGCATGAATGATATTCACCTCCCAACCACAAAAACCAAAAAAAACATTGCTGATAACACATTTAAGATTTGCAGAGTGAACAATAAATCTTTTTTTCACCAGTCGATGAACAGAAATAAAGCAACCACCAATGTGAAAAGCAGAGAGAATATCCATCATCGTAACACTCGTAATTGCATCTTGATGATTTTTAATTTTACGAAGCATTTTCCGAGAGTAGTGAGCATTTTATCGTCGGCAACTAAGATATTTTTGGGGCAACTCGAATCAAACGGAGTAATATTTTCTTTATGATATGACAAATTGTACCCAAATTTAAGATCCATCCCTTCACTTTGCGAACGACAAACAAAGTTTCGCTTCAGTTTTTCTGTTGTACCATAAACAGGGACCTACCGGCCTCCGCGCTTATACCTACCCTACGCACTCCTCAGCACACCTGAAACTATTCTTCCCTATCCCCTTGGACCACGTTAATGAAAATCTTTATTTACACTCAAATGGGTATAAATATTGCAGTAGCATCTACTTCAGCTCTCACTCCGTGGAATACCCTACAGACACTTCTTTGCTCGATGTTGAGCTCGAATTCTTTTCCTTATCTTGCGGCGCAGCTCTTTTGCCTGCTCCCGGAAAAGAGTCTAGCAGCTAAAGAGGAAAGGCAGGCGAGTCTGCGTAGGTCAAGTAGCTCCTTGCATTTGAGCTCCCTTTGACCTCCACGCTGATGCTTGTTTTTGGCTGCGCACTCGCTGCAGTCCAGTGGTATCTTGCTCCTGGCTAGATACTCCCTCTTTGTGATGGGCCGGGATCCTGCCCTAGATTCCGCCTGCAGTGTCTGCTCCAAACTACGCTCAAACTCTGGTTTGCCGGAGTGTAGTGTTGGCTGGTGCGCTCGCTGGGTGGTGTAGCTGTCTTCGCCCTTACACTGTTGACCGGCCTGCAAAAGAGTAACCCTATAGTGCGGGGTAGCCACATGGCGTAAACGCCGAAAATCTGGTTGAGGATCGCATCTCAAGCCAATAGCTCACCCCTGGAAAAAGTTTCGCATATTTGATCGCACTTTGCTTACTGCTACGGGACCGCGTAGCAGCACGCTCCCTCAGAAACTCGAACATGAGCTCAAACTGCCAGACTCCACATAATGTTTATGATTGGTTGCAAAGCGAGCTTTTGCTTCATATTTCGCCAAAACTTGCCGAATATGCAACATATGAGCTCCAGTTCCACAGAAGCTCTTCCTCCCCGTCTCGTTGGTAGATTTCTGCGGCGAATGGCGAAATTGGAGAAATCGAGTGAAGGAGAGCTTTTGTTTTATCTTTAGGCTCTCCCTTCAGCGTTACTCTGCTGAAAGCACACCCCAAAGCTTATCATGTATGTGATGTATTCTTTTCGCTTGCTCATTGGTAGATTGGTATGCACTTGATCGTAGTGAATACATAAACGATCGTTGAATTTTGTTGGCTAAACTTGAATTCATTTGCTCGTAACATTACAAGAAAAAAAAAACTGCAAATTGTAGATTTTTAGAGATTTTTAAATAAAGCTTTCCTAATGCACTATGAATCATAATTTGCAATATATTGTCTTAGACATTAAAATCCCAAGAAAAACAACCGGTTATATTTTTGAAGTAGCTGTGGAAACCGTAATGCCATATATATTAACTGAGTAGTCCACGTAGTGTTGCGCTACGTAAGCCGAAGGTCCCTGGTTCGAATTCCATTGGTGATAATGAGATTTGTTTCGAGTGATTCTTCGCTGTAAGTCCATTAAGTTATGATATTTGTTGGTTTAAAATCACAACGTATCGCAGCTGGGTAGATGGATATACGGCCAAAGCGTGGTACTGACTATATCACCTTCTGGACCGCCGATAAATTTGATCAAGATAATGAGATAATGAGATATTCTAACTATCTCTAAGGTGAAGGCCCGAAAGGGGCTGTATTACTAAAGCAATATATATATATATATATATATATATATATATATATATATATATATATATATATATATATATATATATATATATGTATATATATATATATATATATATATATATAGATTTGAATATTAATTGAGAAAGTCTCCCTGTGTTTTAGTGTCAAAAAATAACAACAAATGAATCCTTTAAAGTATTGCCCGTTGCTAGCTACGACTTTTTCCCATCTTTCTGGCAGAGCTCGAATACCGTACGGTAAAAGTGTTCACCTTTTGAGGCTGTCGACAAATCAAGCCATTTTTCGATATTTTCATATGAGTGAAACTGCTGATCAGCCAGACTTTGTGCCATCGAATGGGAAATATGGCGGGTGGGGTAAAGCTTCTCATGTGGGTGTTTTCAGGAAGGTTTTAACGGGTTTGGCAACGTAAGACTAACCATTGTCATACTGTAGAAAAGCTTTTTCGTATATCTGCTTGTTTGTTTTGTGCTTCTTAATTATTGCCAATGCATGCAGTAGCTTAAAAATGGCTTGGCGGGTAGCTTCTAATACAGAAACAAGCTCTTCTTGCATTTGGCATGGATTATCATTGAGTAATACCAATGCGGTCGTCAACACTTAAATTCCCGTCTTTTAAGCGAAAAAATCAATGACGGCACGTTACTTCACTTAGAGCAGCATATCCGTAAACTTTTGAGAGCACATGCTTTAAAACCAGGTATTCAAAACGGTCAAAAATTTTGCATGACATTGATTATACTCAAATAGAATCCTAGAAGAATTCCATTTAACTTCGATGGTATTGCTTTTAATTTTTGAGCTGAAATATTTGGATACTAATTTTGTTTGTATCATATCTCCATCA
Organism: Odontomyia ornata; assembly: GCA_963969285.1. Lineage (NCBI taxonomy): Eukaryota > Metazoa > Arthropoda > Insecta > Diptera > Stratiomyidae > Odontomyia > Odontomyia ornata. Next base: position 81,944,056 of record OZ017738.1, read on the forward strand.
ATTTTTATGTATTTTCCCGCTATTTGATGTTAAACATTTAAATTTCAGTACTTTGGGGATCATACCCTACGTAAATGAGTCATATTTCGGCTCGTATTGCACTATACATAGAAAGCTACAATTTTATTTATAGTAAATTTTTCAATAAAATGCTTAATTTTTGAGTTACTCGTGAAAACCCGTCCCTTCTTTGAATAAAAAATATTTTTAAGGAGTCAATCGCAAATATCTTGTAAAGTTTTGTTTTATCAAAAAATCTTCATACAACGTTTTTTGCTCGAAGTTAATTAATTTTTAATTAATTAATTTTTTTTTATAAATTTCTAAGATTATTTTAGCGGAAGAAGTTTCCACTGCGGAGGAGTGGGAAATGTTTCAGCTAAAATAAAAGCCCAGACAGGCACTATTTGCTACTTGTGCTCTTCTCTACAACCTACCAAAATTTCAAGACAAAACATAGCTATTCAAAAAATTTACCCGTCATCTATTCGACTATGATCAATTATGTCAAGTAACCACCACGATAGTCAAATGTATAGGGTGGTCCAACCAAAATAAAAAGTTTTCGGAGAATTATGTTCATATTTTTTTATCATAATAGAAGAATCTATGACAATTATGCGTAAAACAAAATATATCCCAAATGCTCGCCATGGCTACGGTCGCAAACTTCTATCCAGTGGTCCATACTTTCAATTACTTTGGGACATAATTGAGGTTCAATGTCGTTAATATGCTGAATTATCTCATCCTTTAGTTTTGAATTATTCTCGGCTTATTGACTTACACTTTTTCTTTTAAATACCCCCAGAGAAAGAAGTCCAACGGGGTCAAATCACATGATCGTGGCGGCCAATTAACATCGTCACAACGTGAGATAACACGGCCATTGAATTCCTCGCGCAAAGGAGCCATTATCTGGTTGGCTGTGTGGCAAGTGGCACCATCCTTTTGGAACCACATATTGTCCAGGTCCATAACCTCAATTTTCGGCCACTGTAACTGCTTGGCCACCCTTCTTTTCGAAGAAGTACGGCCCGATAACGCCGCCAGCCCATAAGCTGCACCTAACAGTCAGTCTTTGTAAATGCATCGGCTTTTCAACAATCACTTGTGGATTCACATTTGCCCAAGTGCAGCAATTCTACTTGTTAACGAATCCACTGAGGTGAAAGTGTGACTCGTCGCTGAAGATGATTTTCTTTGTAAATTCACTGTTCCCTTCTGTCTGTTCAAGCAACCATTCAGCGTATTGCCGATGCTTGAAGTGGTAATTAGGTTTCAGCTCTTGAGTCAATTGAACCATAAAAGCGTGTAAATTCAAATATTTATTCAAAATTCGCAGCAGTGATGTTCGTGAGATGTTCAATTGTTAGGAACGACGACGAGTCGAGGTTGATGGCTCTTGTGCCACACTGTCGTGAACAATAGCAATGTTTTCCGCAGAACGAACTGGGCAAGCATGCACCGGCGATTTCACATTCCCTACAGATCCGGTTTCCTGAAATTCGCGCACAATTCTCCCGATTATGGACACATTCGGTCGATTATGCTGACCAAGTGCACGACATGCATTTTGATTTGATCGCCCATTTTCGTAAAAGGCTTCAACAACGTTAACGCGCTACTCAATTGTGTACCTCTCCATGATTGAATTTGTCAAATACTGAAACAAAGAAATATCAAATGAAGTTGGGCGAAAAACTTGACGTTCAGGTGTAACTCACAATTAAAATCGTGCATTATGGTTGGACCACCCTTAAAATGCGATTCGTGTAGGATATCAAATTTTCTTGAATAAGTTAAACACGTCTGTTTCCTTTGAAATTAAAATTTTATGTATTTATTCTCTTTAAAGAGTTCGAACAGACTACGATAAGATAGTCGCACGACTATCGCAATTTACACATGGTTAAATGGGAGCAGACGCACTGCGACTTCGCGGCTTTTCTTGCCTGGTTGATTGTTGCAAGGAAATGCGATTTATCCTAAAACCGATTTACTATGACAATTTTGTAATAGTTGACCACCTGATTCCAGGCAAGCGCATACCTGTACCTAAGCATATCAGTTCTGCGCATGCTTAAGGATACTTGACAAATTTTGTCGCAGTGTGCTTATATTTGCGATGAAAAATCGCTCTATACGACGGTCTTATCGCAATCTGGTCGAACGCTAACATCGTACTCAGAATATGCATCTTAACATGTTTTCCTTCAAAAGAAATACTCTTGAGGACACAATAACTCACCATCTCTGTGCACACTAATTCTCATTATGTAATGATATTGTAGATAACTTTCATCGAATTGAAATTTTATAGCCTAATATAATTTTAAGGAATCATGACATCCCGGGATAATACGAGTACTTTGCTAATTTCATTAAGAAAATCTAATCTGCTCATATTAATGGGTTTGTAATGGCAAAGCTAATTGTACGATTATCCTAATTGCTCTTTACAGGACACAACATCATTTCGAATTTGCTTTTTATCCCATTCACATTTTCATCCGTTCCGTTATTTACCCGAAATTGTTTACATACAATTTTCGTATAGGGGCTGGATGTGGACGTGAATATTTTACCAGATTGTATCCTTGCGGTGCCGTGTGCAGGATTTAAAATCACAGTTAGGTTTTTCTTCTTTTCTTTTATCCTTTGTCGATAGCATTAGATGCTTTCGCAAACGGAAGGTCACGTTTGTGCTGACATAGATGTGAAGAGAGAATATTTTGAAAGAGGCCTGCAAAAACAAGTAGGAAAATTATAGATTGGTGGATAAGTCGTGGTTCATGTTGATTACTTTGCAGGAGGCTGCTCAAGGTTGGAGTTCCAGATAGTTAGATAACTTTAGTCACTAATAAGAATGAACTAGTCTCCGTGTATAGATTCACCGCTTATAGTAATTAAACGGGAACAGTTTTGCCAATTTGAGATTGACGCAGCTACTTAATCTGTTTCCTTTTATTTAGTATTAGTACGTTTGAAAGCTTTCACTTAAACGATTGCACACAAAGCACACCTACTTGCCGTTCTGCACTTAACCTAGAAAATGTATTTCACTGTTCACTGTCTAATCAACCACTTTAAGTCGATTGTGAGCAACCTCCTGCAATTTAATAAAATCATAAGATAGCACGACAAAAATGGTAGTCAAGTCGGGTATACAGGAGAAGGTTCCTGCAAGAAGGGCGTTGTAGATATCTTAAGATTTAAATGAATTTTTCTGATGACATCAATTTCTTTGCTCAAACGATCCCATAAATATGCTGTTACGGATAAAACAGAAGGGCATCATCATTACCTAATCCCATTCGCGTGTCTCGGTAAATTCAGTAAGCTAAGCCGCATCGACTATGGTTTTGGTTGCCATTCCTAATTATACTCACAACAGTAGGTACGAATACTTGTAATTTTAAACAACCAGAATAGTCATCAGGCGAAGGGCAGACTATCGGTAATTCGAATCTGCAAAAACAGGATCTATAACAATTGGACATCACCAAGTCGACGTCACTTTCGCCGAGGTAATTTCCCGTCAGGCAACCATCAATATTGGCACTATCAGGCATGTAGCGCAATGCTAATCAACTGTGGGGAAAGCCACTTCGGTTATACCGACTGTTAGTTTCAAGAGCGAACTCGAAAGGAATAACACTATCAAATTAGAACGTTTAACTGATAATGAATTGACCGAATTGACAAATTCGCCGAGTAAGCTTCGTAAATTCATACAAAAATAGAACAAAATACGTCACCACAACACGAAAATCACAGCCCAAAACAGAGTCAACAATTTCTTGAACAATTGGTCATATGATGAGAAGGTGAAACAAGTGAAAATCTGCCAATTTCTCGACATTGCACCGAATGATGAGGATTTCGTGGATTTATGCACCGCAATGCACCAAGCACCAAAATATTTCGTGGACGAGAATACAATCACCAGAGATCTCAACTATTCAGACACGATGAGCGATGTTTCCGTGTCGGGGTCGAGCAAAAAGTCGTCGGAGTTCAGCGTGCCATTGAATTTGGTGTCGATATAAACGATTATGTTATGGACACAGCTGAGGATTACTCGGACTCTCCAAATCCGTCGAGGAAATCAATACGGAACCGCATTTCCACAGCAAATGGAAATACTACCCAGAAACACAAAACACAGGGGAACCACTGACCAACGTTCGAGATTGCAACTTGTTTCCGGGCTTCATGAATGATACGGTGGAGTTGTACAACACTACAATTTGGAGAATTTTATGGGAAATTATAAACACGATTGAAGTGGGAAACAAAACGGTGGATGTAGAGAAAACTACCGAGTATGATTAGCGCGTTGCAAAAAGGAAATAAGAACATTTCACAGCACCTTAAATATATGCATACACACCTGAGGACTATATCTCTCAGCTAGGAACACTAGCAATTCACCGGAGAAATTGCAGAAAATCGAGTAAGCATCGTGACACTCGAAAGGCACTACTTTAGGGCGAATTTCGGGAAGAATTATCTTTCACCACAGCGATACGATTTTCCCAAAATAAAAGTTCCTCTTCAAAACTAATGTAAACAAACACCACTGACGTGCCAAACTGTCAGTGAATCTTATTCAGCCAATTCAGCCGCATTTGGAGTGATCGCCACGAGAGCGGAGCGGAAATTAAGGGGCGGCAGAGAGAAACTACCAGGCCGAAGAGGCGGATGACCGGGGATAATGATATTCGGTCGAAGAGTGGGACATTGGCCGTTGGGAGGAGATGATAAAAGGGCGCGAAGAATGACGCGCCTCCTCTTTTCTTTCTCCTTGGATGTGGCGGAGCGGACGTACTGGCGAAGCGGCAAGCGTGAAGTAGAAAATCTCGATACAAAGCATCAAGTGCGAAGCGACGAGCGTAAGGAAGGGAGCAAGAAGAAATTTCGATTCGAGACATCAAGTGCGGTGAGGCGAGAAGCGATAAGCAGGTTCCAGACGTTTAATCAAGATAAAAGTACACCATCGGATGCGGACAGTAAAGGGGCCCCTTGTAGGTACGAGTAGAAGTAAGTTTCTTTTAAAATTAACGTAGATCGGCAGTTTGTTTGTATTTGGTTTGAAATTGAAGAATTAAAACGCATCTGATTTATGAAATTTACGCCTTTAGGAAAGAGGTAAAGAAAAGAAGGTAAATTTTCTTTGTTACAGGTTGTGACGGGTGCGGCTTGAGTGGCAAGTTGGGATGTATAAAGAAAAGAAAAGTGAGATCGGTAGTGGATAAAGGTGTTCGGGGGTGGTGTGGTGATTCCGATAGCTGGTCGGACGGATAGGATTAGTGCTCGAGGGGAATGTAGGAGGGTCACAAAGGGAAGGTAAAAGTGTCGAAGTGTAACGTTAGTGTGGTAGCTAGTGTGTGATCGGAAGAAAGGGATTGGGTGAAGAGTGACGTAGGTTGTTCCGGCAAGCCGCAGTCTTGCTGGGCGGCTTATTGGGGCCTTGAAGGACAAGCGAGTGGCGCCCCACGCCCGTTTCCGTACGAGCTAAACCGGGTCCTTAAGCCTCGCCGGAGCACCCTAATTTCTCTGGGGGCCATAGTGACTCCCGTGGAATAAAAGGGGGTGGAACAATGCATACTACTTGCCATTGATGGTTTTACCCATTTCAAGGTAGTCAATAAAAAGAATTCCCCCTGCATCCCCAAAAACGCTCGCTAAAACCTTGTTAGCTGACAAAATTGCCTTTGCCTTCTTTTGGGCTTGTTCACCGGTTGCTGTCTAGTGTTTTTTATTTTCGTTTATAGAGTGCCAAATTCTCACTTGAAACAGTTTTCCTTAATATTTTTGATGAAAATTTTAATCCCAAATAAAACGATGTTTTCACAATTTTAATTTAATTCCAGTATTAAATAAAAGAAAAATCGTACTTTTTCTTCCTTTAATTTAAAGGAAAAATGTTTACTTTTTCCAATTTTCGCTAAAGATATTTTAATTTAATTTGTCTAATTTCCGTTAAGGAAAAGTTATGAAAACAGTCGCCACTTTGCAATATTACTTACAATACTATTAGTAATGCTTCCATAGATGCTGAGGCTGCTGTTGATTGCAAAGCGGTGGAGATCCTTTTTTGGCTAGCTTTTACACTTGACCTGCTTGGGCACCTGTTCCTTATCCCACGCCGCTTCTTCGTTCAGCCAATTGTTACACCCGCTTTTTATTCCACGGGAGCCGCTATGGCCCTCAAGGAAATTGGGGTGCTCCGGCGGGGCTTATGGACCCGGTTTAGCTCGTCCGGAGACGGGCGTGGAACGCCACTCGCTTGTCCCTCAAGGCCCCAATAAGCCGCCAAGCGAGAATGCGGTTTGCCGGGATAACCACCGTCGCGATTCGGCCGAACGTACCTACACACGGATTACCACTCAAACCTTACACCTGCACTAACCCTCGCCGGGACCACTACACCAACCCCGAACACTTTGAGAATATATATCACTAATTTCACTTTGTTTTATTGAACTTTTATATCGACTTGCCATTCAAGCCGCACCCGTCACAATCTGTAATCTGAAAGAAGTCTTTACCGGTTTTTTTCACTTTTTTTCTCAAAGCGTAAATTTTATAAATGAAATATCAATGAAGTTTCAAAAACATATAATAAAACTCTCAAATTCTATATAATAAAACATTTGATTCCAACTAAAAAGAACTTACTTCTACTGAGTACCTACAAGGGGCCCCTTCGATGGTTGCATCCGTTGGTGCACTTTATTATTATTTCTTCCACGTCTGGGCTTTGCTTGTCGCTTCGACTTTAATATTGCTTCCTTCCGCAACTGCTGCTTCTCGTCGCTTCGCACTTCGAATTTCCTCCGCACTTCGAATTTCCGCCGCACTTGTTGCTTCTCCTGAACTTCTGGTTTGCCGCACACGATAAGAAAGGAAAAGAGGAGGCGCGTCATTCTTCGCGTGCTTTTATAGCCTCCTCCTAACGGCCAATGTTCCGCTCTTCGACCGAATGTCATTGTCTCCGGTCATCCACCTCTTCAGCGTGGTCATTTCTTTCTGCCGCCACTTGGTTTCCTCTCCCCTCTGGTGGTGATCACTCCAAATGCGGCTGAATCAGCTGAACATAATTCACTGACAGTTTGACCTGTCAGTGGTATTTGTTTACTTTTGAGATTTGGATAAAGTATTCAGCCTTTATTTGAATCATTTTTTGAATCATCAACGTTAAGATCTGTATTCGTCGGTTTGAATAATGTTTTATCTTGAATTTCGGCATTAATATTTAATTGCATGTCATTCATTCGGTGATACTTTGGCTTCAGCGATGTGTCTGGTCCCGAATAGTTTAAGTGATCGTACTCGCCTGGTTCTCTTAAACCTTCCTTTTGCTTTATTTCGTCGTATACGTGCTCTTCTTTGGTCATTTCGTCTATACTGTGATACACGTTTGATTAGTTAAATCTGCATTATAATTCTTCATACTAGTTGCTGTGTTAAAGTTTTTTGAATACGTATCAGTACAATTGTTAGCGTTTGAATCATCATCATAGTTTGAAAGTGATGGTTTTCCATTTAGATTGTTCATCTTTGGATGTAAGTTATTTAGCAGTCGTGTGTTGTCCGCTGATGGTTGCATTCCGTAGCCAGGATCATCGAAATTATCCCGTTCTGGATATGATTGCAGATTAGCCATATAAGCAACATGAGCTATTTTGGTTTTTAAATTCGATACTCTACGCCGGTAGTAGAAAACCACGGTAGCAAATATTCTAATCAGTACCAAAGCTGTTACAATACAAAATGCCAGACCAGCTTGATTCGTTGAATTGTCAATAACAGCAACACGCTCTAGAATTAATGGAATGTCACGGTTATCTCCAGTTTTTCCTTGACCACATATGCATCCCAGGGCAGCATGACATGCGAAATTTTGAGATGGACAAGCACATGCTTCCATACCATGATTTCCAAAGAATCCATCTGGGCAAACTTGATCATATTTTTCACCCATCCATCCGGCTTTGCACGAACATGAACCATTTTCCGGATGACACGCTCCATGGAGACATAGACATTTTTCTTTACAATCTTTTCCATTATGTTGTTCATCGCGCGGTCGATCACATTTTACATTCTTCCAACCAGGAGTACAGAAACATTGACCAGTTTCCGGCGAACATTTAGCTCCATTTTTAAAATCACACTTTTGATTGCATTCGACTCCATACGTTCCTTCCGGACATGATTTCCTGCAGTATTGACCGCGGAACCCAGCAGCGCAATAACATTCACCGCTAACTGTTGAGCATTTCGCATTATTTTTACATTTGCAAGCTAGATCACAATTCTTTCCATATTTCAGGAAAGTGCACGGTCGATTGCACTGCTCGCCACTCCAACTAGGTTTACAATGACACAAACTAGTCTAAGGATCGCAAAGTTCGGTGTTATGCATGTCACAATCACATATTTTGCTACAATTCAATCCGTATTTGTTGATATCACATTTTCTCTCTTCGCATAGTCGTCCTTCCCAGCCCGCTGAGCACAACCATTCGCCAGTAGAAGGATTGCATTTCGAATTATTTTTACATTTACACTTTTGGGAACAGTTTTGGCCAAATGTATTTGGCGGGCAAGGAATCGAACACGTTTCTCCAGTGAAACCAGGGAAACATTCACATTCACCAGTTATATGATCACAGTTTCCATTTGAGCAGTCACAAGTTTGGTTCCAGCCCAAACCATACGTATTAGCAGGACAGCGATTGGCACATACTGAGCCTATCCAACCCGGTTGGCAGTAACACTTTCTACTTACAGAATCACATGTACCATCATTCTGACATTTGCATACTTGTTCACATTCGGAACAATGCTTTCCGCTTGGGCATTCATTTTTGCACCTTTTCAATGCCATTTAACAGCTGCTAATCAACCTTGAAATTACCTCACAGCACTAAACGATAACATTCAATTTTCAACAATGCGTTGATTCTGCCCTTCGCTCGGTGACAATTATGTTTGCTTAAAACTACAAATAATCGTATTTAAACTACTATTATGAATACAATTTGGAGTGGCAAACAAACCCTAGTCGAGTGCGGCTTAGCTTTCTGAATATACCAAGTCACGCGAATGCTACGACAGTGTTCGGGATGCGGTGATACTGGTGCCCTTCTGTTGTATCCGTAACACAATGTTCTTTAATATTGCGCTGGAACACATCGTCAAGAAGACATCAGCTGAAACCTCGGGTACACTAATGTAATATTAGTAATTGCCAGTGCATATGCTGATGATGTCAATATGTTACATACCAAAGGAGCATTTTTGAGTCTAGAATCTGAAGAGAACCGAATTGGCCTAAGAGCTAATGAAACTAAAACTAAATTCATGACTCACACGAGGGAGGAAACTTCAGTTCGACAAAACCTGACCATATGCGACTACAACCTTTAGAGCATGGATAGAGCATGGATAATTTTGCGTATCTTGGAGCTAACCTGAATGGAAGAGGCGCCGAGAAGGACGAGATTGGGTGCCACATAAATTCTGCAAATAAAGCCATTTACTCTGTATTACCCATTCTAAGGGCAGAGTTATACACAGTCAAAAAAGCTCCGCATTTACAAAACACTGGTAAAACCGTGCTGTTATATGGAAGTGAAACATAGACCTTAACGAGCAAATCCGAAAAGGCAGTGGATGTTTTTGAATGCAAAGTGCTCCGGAAAATCTACGATCCAGTGAAACACGGAAGAAAGTGGAGACTATGTTACAACGATGAATTGTATTAACTATTTGACGATCCACCTGTTTCACCTGGCGTTTAGTTACGTAAATGGGCGGGCCATGTAGAATAAATGGAAGAAAACCGGCTACCCAAATAAACATTGGCAGGTAGAGCACAAGATAGACGTCCAGCCCAAAGACCGAGGGCTCAATTGGAAAGACAAAATAGAAGCTGACAGAAGATTCTTGTTTGGAGTAAACAACTGGCAGACAAGTGATGATAATGATGATGAACAATGAAAGCCCTGAAATAAATACGAAGTGGTTTATTGGAAAGTTATATATAAATCGGGTGAAGTCAACGTTTGTATTGATAAAGGATTTTTAACTTGAATATGATTTCGGGCATGTGAGCGGCACGACTAGCGCGGTGGAAGTCCAAACCAGAGGTTTAATTTTCGACTACTATAACCAATAATTGCGGTCGTATCTCGCCAATAACGTGGCAAATGTTGTCTTCCATTCCATCTTATTCGTGGTAAAATGCCAAATCAAACTAATCATAAAACACATAGCAGCTGTCAAACATACATAGTAAGTATTTTGAACACTAAGATACTTCACTCATCATATATTACGTATCCTTTTCAAAAAATAGAAATAAGGAGAAGAGTTTCTTCCTTAAATTTTGTGCTAATCTTGGTTATTGTTGTCAAGCAAAATGTACGCCTTATGCTGCCCTCAAGTTGTAAACATGGAACACACATTCATAAACTCATGTAGAAGTATGTATACACTTTGGCAAAATGCGTTCCATCAAGAATCCTTGCATGTTTTCTTTTTGCCTTTAATCCAATTAACACACAGTCAACAAAAGAGAGCAAAACTGTGGATGAAGCCATGTTTTGTTGAGAGAAATGTCTTCCCACCATTACAACAATTTGCCATCACCTTCAACAGTATAAGAAGTATACGCTTGAAAGATTCGAGATAGCATTTAATTATTATTCCAGGAAAGGTGTCGAGCAAGAACCACATAATGAACTTTCAAGGACATTTCATCGGTTTCGTATCAGATTTTAGCCTCATCATGCTTAGCACGAAAATCGCCAACGAACTTGGCTTTCAAAATTGTTCCATAACGAGTTCTAGGATAATTGGTTAATGACGTCATTAAAGCGAAACTCAAGAAGTCACTAGTGTATTTATGTATATGGAAACTTATTCATTCTCTTTCACCTGGGGGTTTAATGATGAATTGAGTAGATACAAGATGGAGCATAGCCTGATGAATGGGACGTGATTCACTTCAGTACGCATGAGAGATGACATTTAATGAGCTTGGTGAAGTTTGATTGGCCTTGCCTTGATGAGGCTGTTCTGCGAATAACAACACATCCTAAAAAGGAGGCAAATAAAATTCAGAAGAATGCTATTACATTTTGATGCGTTTGAAGTAATGTCGCGTAGGTTTGAAGGAATTTCTTTATTCTTATAAGTAAATTCTATGAAATTTTCGTTTGGATTAGATGTGAGTTTTTGTTATGCCTTTGCACAAAGTTTGTGGAATCATATCAAGCTGCTATTGCATATGAATTTTCTGGTTAGACTTTTAGTTAAGAGGATATCCATCAATTGCCTGTGATAAAAATAGGGGTAAGGTTCCAGTAAAGTCTCATTTAAACCAAAGAGTGGGGCGTGTTGGTCATAGTTGAAAAGCTCAAGTCAGCTTTTCAAGAATATATACAATCATATTGAAAATTGTTTGTGTGCGAGCATATGTTGTCAAAACCCTTGCTCAAGCTCTTCACTCTCAACCTCTTGGCCTTAGCTATTCCATTATAGAACATACCAGGTTTTTTAAATTTTTTTTTTATTTACCGACTTTTGAAATTTGAAGACAATAACAAAAAATTAATTTTCAATATACAAGATAATTAATACCGAAAATGAGTGTTGCACATACGTTTAAGGAAAAGTGTACGAAATAACAAGAACTATCAATCCTCTAAATTACTGAGTAGAGAGAAAAAAAAACGCTTTGGGGCTTTCTACCTATAATTCTTAATTAAAAACATTAAGTACTGCTTCTGCTCTTTCTCAATAGAATGTTATTTATTGTACTCTTCCATCAATGCAACACCCTTCTCATCTAAATCGTTAACGACTCTAATGTGTTGTACCATATCATCTGCCAACTTGAAGCTTTCTTCCTCTTTTCATAGCTCATAATCTTTTTGAAGGAACTCCCAAGAAATTTCAGGATTTTGAAAAAATGGATAGTATTGTTACGGGTTGCTTAATTGCAAAGAGGAGCTCCCCACGATAATAGAGCATGCAATCGTTAATTATCTTTAATTATTGAACACCACTCCATTTGAGCTAGGAGGTAAGCTTTCAAACAAACCATTGCTTCATTTATTTACACCCCTATGGTCTTTTGCTTCGGCTTTTGTGAGCTTTCGTACGGCATGTATTAACCTTAAACGTTCTGCAGTCGACCTGATTAATGAGACTGGTAACGGAGTGTACTGGTACTATGATTCTTGTAGGATATATTCTTTGTAAGCATATATTTCTAGTCTAATCAGATCGCTAGCGAAAGAGCTTAAACTGCTTCAAACTAAGTGCTCAAGTGAATGCCTGAAATTTTAGATCCTGTTGAGATTTACAGAAGACGCGTCACCCAAAACTCCGGCTTCAGTGAATATCACTGACGTGAATTACCAGGCGCAATCACTTACGCTGACAGCACAGCAACAATGTATTACCGGTTCAAATACGCCTGTAAAAGGATCTTATACTCAAACTCGAAGTAAATCGCTGGCAAAGTTATAGGCTCTTAAGACCCCGAATCATGCTGCTGGTTCTAGGACTACTACGTCGTGCTCAAGTTCTCCCATGGCTTCAGCAGCAATTCAGCACATTGCTGGTAATGAATTACCTGTGACACGTGATAGCTTTCCGGGGCCCTCATCAATCAATCGGGGGGCGATCCTTAAAACCAAAAATAATCTTTCATCTTTCATAATCTGGTATTAACACATCAGCTGTGACTACTTTGATTTCGGATGATGAAGTCCCACCACTTGACATTGTATCCCCTCCAAAGGATATTTTTATTTCCCGCTTAAGCTACCATACAACCACGAACTACCTAAAAAGTTACGTTTGCCAAAAATTTGGGCCAGCTGTTGAAGTTATTAGTTGCCATAAATTGACTGAGGAAAATCTGGAGAACAGAGTGGTAGCTTCTTTCAAGCTTACAGTGTCCTCAAATTGTGATACTATTTTAAATCCTGAAGATTGGCTGCCTGGAGTACTTATTCAACCGTTCAACTCAAGAAGAAGGAAGTCTTTTCGTTCACCAGGAAGACCGCAACCTACGAACTAGTATAAAACTTCATGACTGTAACTTAGCTTCTAATGTTTCAGTTTATTATTTGAGAGGGTTAAGAACCAAGCTTAATAAGCACTTTTTACCGTTACAGCTCAGCGAAGATGCATTTAAATGTCTTACGGAAGCCTAGTTAAATAGTAATATCTTAAACTCGAAAATTCCCCTTGATATTTACCGTTGCGACCGGGATTTGGCTTCTGCAAATAAAAAAGATAGAGGTGGGGTTCTTGTAGCTGTTAGTAATACAATACGTCTCTCTCTGCTGATTTTTGCTTTTTCCGTATTTTGGATTGTGTAATTGTCAAGACCTTCCTTCTTAACAATACATCTTTATTAGTTTGCTCTGTCTACATACCTAGTAATTCTCCTTTGTATATGTATGGGACATTCTTTGACGAGTTTTTTTCTTATGTCTTCTTGCATCATCCGAAATCTTTAATTCTAGTATGCGGTGATTTTAATTTGGGAACAGTGCAATGAACGAAGAACCTTTCTTTCTCTGTTTCAGCAACCAATGCATCTTCTTTATCTCTTTCCTTGTTTCTATCACTCTGTTCAGTGAAGCAATTTAATAATATCCCCTATGCTAATGGTCGGGTACTTGACCTTGTTCTTTCTAACTTTCCCCTTAACTGTCTATCTGCTTCCCTAGCATTGAAGCCTATTGTGCGCATTGATAGTCACCATCCGCCATTATGACTCGATCTCTCAATTGCACCTTTGAAACATTGTATTTTTGCTCCTTCTCCAAAATTTAACTTCTTCAAAGAAAACTACGAAACTCTGGCCTCCAAACTGAACTTGGTTGACTGGCTGGAGTTTTTTGATAACTTGGAGTGTGAAGAAGCTCTGAGTAAGCTTTATAATTACCTCTTTGCGTTGATTAAACATTTCACACATTTATGTTATAAGCTCTTCGCAAAGTAAAGCAGAAAACATGGCTAGCTAAGCAAGTACTTTGTGCCTTGAATGTTAAAAGTAAGAAACATTGCAGTTTCAAGCGTTGTGGTACTGAGGAATTCAGAGCCCACTTTTGTGATCTGCGTGTGGTATTGTAGCAAAAAAAGAATTAAAGACTGCAATGAAAAACGACTTCAGTAGCTTGGAGAGTTCACTTATGGCAAAAAGTGCGAAACTCTTCTGGTCATACATTAGATTCTTCAAGTCCTTCCCTTCTGCCCCTCCTTCTGTCTACTGGAATAATATCGTTAACTCTTCTCCACAGGAGATTTTCAACTTGTTCTTTAAGTTCTTCTCATGTCTCTATTCCAGTTAATACACCTGTACTTCATTCCGTTGACATTCCTTCACTTTTCACAGACTATATTGAAGTTGAACCCCTTATTAATTCACTTAATCCTAATATTTCACCTGGTCCTGATGGTTTACTGAGTATTTTCATCAAGTCACTAGCGTCTTCACTTTGTATCCTTCTGGCTTTTCTATTCAACCTCAGTCTAAGGACCGGTACTTTCCCTACTTATTGACAAAGAGCAAATTTTGTTCTTATTCTTAAAAGTGGTGATCTTTGTTTTGTCTCCAATTATCGTCGTATTTCCTTAATTTCCTGTTTTCCAAAATTATTCGAGCGTCTGGTACATAACCGGCTTTCAGTTTAATTGATTCCTATCTTGTCGAAGGAACAACATGGGTTTCTCCAACCTCTACGACCACAAATTCAATTGAATTCACCGATTACATTGCAAAGGCCCTAGACAATCGAGTGCAGGTTGATGTCATCTTCACTGACTTCTTGAAGGCGTTTGACACGGTCAACCATCAACTACTCTGTCATAAACTGAAAGCTTTTCGAGTTACTGTTCCTCTTATATTATGGATGGATTCCTACCTGTCTTCTCGTATATGTTGTGTTAGTTACTGTTGGACTACCTCTATTCGATTTTATCCATCCTCTGGTGTTCCTCAAGGTTCCATTTTAAGTCCCCTCCTATTCCTATTATTTATAAATGATCGTTCGTCAGTTGTCGCCTCCAATTGCCTGCTGTATGCCGATGATTTCAAAGTATTTCGAGCTATCAGATCTGTACAAAATTGCCAATATCTACATATGGATCTGATTGCACTAAATAACTGGTGTTCGTCTAACTACCTCTATCTTAATGTTGCCAAATGTTATAAAATGAATTTTAATCTAAATCAATCGATGAAGTCCCACTCGCTGCTGTGAGCTCTGCTAAAGATCTCGATGTTACTTTTGATCCTAAGCTCAATTTAAATGCACGGATTCTAATCGCGACTACTAGGGCCCCAAAAATATTGGGACTTGTTTTCAGGCATGCTTACAAATTTACCAATATATCTACCCTCGTCCATTTATATACTATCTTGTCCATCCTATCCTTGAATATTGTTCCGTAGTTTGGTCTCTCCAACACCCCTACCTCATTAATTCGTTAGAGCGAAAATTTACTCGTGTCTTGTTTTACAAATTCAAGATCCCATATCAACCCTGTGAATGTCGTTTATCCTTCTTACGTCTGCCTACTCTGTCATCCCGTTGCATCGATCTAGATCAGTATTTTCTATATCAACTCTGCCACAATCAAATTTCATCAACATTGTATGCAGACTTACGTTTTCGCCAACCATCGCGTTCTTCTCGAGCAAACAATTTTTTCGTACGACCGTTTGCTCGTACAAATTTATATTTTCACACTCCAATTAAACGAATGGTAGGAAAACATGATAAGCTTGAGCTCATACGCTGCTTTTAAATTGAGATTAAGAAGCCTAATCCTTACAACTCCTTCTTCTTCTTAGCACTACAGCCCCTCTCGAGCCTTCGCTTCCAGCAAATAGCGCTTCTAACTGTCTCGGTCCATTGACCGCGTCTTGTAATTCCGAAATCCGAGAGCGATGAACTGCCTTCGTCAACCGAGTCAGACCAGCGTTCCCTCGGTTTCCCCACTGGCCTCCGGCCCTCAGTTCTCCCAACGAATACCTTTTCGGGTATCCGTTGTTGATCCATACGATTCATGTAGCCAGCCCATTGCAGCTTCCGCAGCCTTATAATCGTTGAGACCTCCAGTTCGTCAAAAATTTCATACAAATCATAGTTGTATCGAATTCACCATTGGTTCCCATCTAGCTTTGCTCCGATTATTTGCCTCAGGACCCGTCGCCCAAAGGTTTCCAATATATTTGTGGATGCTTGAGTTAGGGTCCATGTTTTACACCCATAGCATAACACAGGTCTTATCACAGATTTGTATACTTGGAGCTTTGTTTTCCTGGGTATGCAGCTGGTCTTCAAGATCGACAATACTGAATAAAATATTTTATTTGCGAGCTGTATTCTTCGGCGTATTTTGTATCTTTCATTACCCGTTTTCTTTATTTTGGCGCCTTAATACACAAATTTGCCTACATTTTCGATACTGTATTTGCCAAGTGTGATATTTTGTTTATTTGAGGCATTTTTCCTCGACTGCGTCATGAGCTTTATTTTATTCATATTGATTTGTAGCCCTACTAGTTTTGCTTCGCTGTCGAGTTTCAGGAAGAGTTCTTTGGCAGTTGCTAATGACCGTGACAGAATGTTGATGTCATCCGCATAGGCTACTACTTGACTTGACTTGTATAGTAATGTAACTCGTGTATCGATAGATAGCTTCCAGCCCATCTCCCTGCTTTAGTCCGAAATTTGTATCAAAGGCATCGGTCAGTTAGTTATTAATGCCGACTTGGAGGTCGTTGACGTCACTGTCATTTTGGTAAGACGGACTTATTCGGCTGCGATGTCAAAGCAATGCATTATTTGGTACAGTACGTTACGATCAATACTGCCGTATGCTTCCTTGAAGTCACAAAAATTTGGTGTACGTCTATGTTGAACTCCCAGTACTTTTCAAGTACCTGCTTGACTGTCAACAAATGGTCCGTTGTTGATCTACCTGCTCTAAAACCATCTTGATACTCCGCAATAATACTGTTGGCTTATGATTCAATTTCATTTTCTAAGATTTTAGAAAATATTTTTGCGCCGTACAAAGTAGTGATATGCCTCCATAATTTTCGCACTGTAGCTTGTCACTTATTTTGTGCATACGGAATATGATTGATTGACTCCACTCTTTCGGCATGTGTTCTTGTTGCCAAATGTACTGGATGACTTTGTGAATAGCTTGATGAACACTACTACCACCATATTTGGTCAGCTCCACTGAAATCTCATCGATGCCCGGCACTTTATTATTCTTTTGGGCTTTGATGATGGAACAAACTTCATCCAGAGTTGGTTGGGCCAATGGAAGCTCTCCGCAGACATCTATAGGTTCCGATGTTCTGGAGCTGTGCGATGGATTAAGAAAGTTCTTGAAATATGATGCCCATCTTTCTTTAATCCACGTTTTATCAGCGATGATATTGCAGATATCACGACAGAGCGTGGTTTTGGGCTGATAACCATGTTTCAGGCTTTTCACTACTTTGTATGCTTGTCTTGTGTTGCTGCTCGCTAAACTTGCATCTATACTTCTCAATTGGTTGTCATAGTATTTTCTTTTCTTAATCCCAATTATCTTATTCGCTACTCTTCTGAGATTTTCATAGTGTTCTCTCTTCGTCCTGGTTTTCCTCCCTACGTATTCTTTGTGCGCCTGATTCTTTTCATCCAATGCATTCTGACACTCACTATCAAACCAATATTCCTCTTGCGCCGGGCTTGATTTCCGATCGTCTGTTCTGCCATGGTCCAAATAGCTGCTTTTACTTCCATCCAGACCTCGTTGCTCGTCTTTAACGATGCGTTTGATTAGATGGGAGCCAGCTGGTTGTCGAGGATCTCCTATGAAATTTTTGGCCAAAGACGCCGTTTGGAGCCTTTCGATCTCAAACTTTTATAGCGGGCTGATCTTCGCCGAATATGCCTTTGACATACGTCATCGATAAATTAATTTGATCAAGTAATGATCTGAGTTATACTCGGCTCCTCGGTATGTACGGGCTTCTAGTATGCTCGAGGCCCAACGTTGTTGGATCAGAACATGATCGATCTGCTTTTATGGGTTGCCATCCGGTGATATCCAGGTCATTTTGTGCATGCGTCGATGTGAGAAGCAAGTCGAACGTATGACTTGATTTCTGCTACATACAAAGTCAATCAGGCGCTGGCCGTTGTCATTTTTTGCATCGTGGAGGCTATATCCTCCCGTCATTCCCCAATGAGATAATTCATTGCCAACCTTAGCGTTGAAATCACCCAGAATTATTTTTGTGTCGTTTGCGGGCAATGAGTCAACCTGTCTTTCCAGGTGATTGTAGAACGATTCCTTCGTTTTTTCGTCCTTTTCTTCAGTCGGGGCATGAACATTAATCAGCCAGATTTTGAAGAATTTTGTTTTGATACGGATCGCACACAACCATTCGTTTACTGCCTTAAAGTCAATGTCGTGCTATTTAGACTCCATATCCACAAAGAAGGCCACTCCGAATTCTCGTTTTCCACTAGGCTAACCCACTTTTGAACATTGTGTGCGATCTCATGTCTTGAATGTCGTTTCCAATCCAATACGTTTCCTGGGCTGCCAGAAATTTTTAATTGATCTTGACTGGCCTGTTGTAAAAGGTCCTTAGCAGCGCCAGGGTAATTGAGTGATCTGTCATTCCAGGATCCAATGCCAGAGTCCTTTTTTTGGTTGCGAGGTCGTTGCCGTGAATCCAATCCATTCCGAGGCCCATCTGCAGGTTTTGAAACATTGTAGGATTTTCCAAGGACGGGGAGTTAGCCCACCGCCCGACCTCCATTCCGGCGGAATGGTTTTTACGTCAATTCCGTTTACAGGTGCATAAGATTCGCCTTCACCTTCTTACGTCTTTACAAAGGAGGTGTAAGTAGGATTTAGTAGCAGAGCTGTAGATGAAATTACAGTCATTAGCATATCTCGAAATTTAATGTAACATTATTGGAGAACCAGTAAACCCAATGTATACTCCGAGAGCACTTACTACCATTTAATTGGGGGGTTTGGGATGAGGAATCATGGAAGCTACGGGTTGGGGAAACAAGGGGTTCCCTCCTCCTTTCTCAAATTGGCTTGTGACCGTCTATAGCGGAGTTTCAAATACAAACTAATCGGTTGCATTTTAATAATAATGACATTTAAAAAAGTAACCTCTGATGTTTTGCAATAACATTTGAATTCTTCAAATCAAAAAACTTACGAATTTTTTTGATTCAAGTCAATTCATATAATTTTTCAACAAGGAACATTTGAACTTTTCTATTTAAAAAACGTAAAATTTTTCAATTTCGTAATATCGGTAAAATGAAAATTAGTATTGAATTTTGATGTTGTGGCTATCGGCTAATTGTGTCGATGCAATTGTAAGCTTACCTTTCTGTAACAATAAATTTGTGATGAATCCAGAAAGTGGTATCTCATTTATTAGCATCAGCTTTAGTGATGTGTGATTTCGAAACAATGGATATTAAAACAAATTTATACAATTAAAGTGGGTCGTAATCCACACTACCCTTTGTATATATATCTATATATCTATCTATACATATATATATATATATATATATATATATATATATACATATATGAATATATATAAATATATATATATATATATATGTATATATATATATATACATATATATATATATATATATATATATATATATATATATATATATATATATATATATATATATATATATATATATTAATCCATTTGCTAAAAGGAAGGTTGTCTTCCCCGTTTAATGAATTGGTTTTAAATCCCATGTATTTCATCAGGACCAGCCTGGAATCGTATAACAAAAGGAATCTAAATTTATGTTACATGAATTTGCTTTACTGAAAGTTACTTTCGGAAATACGATTTTAGGTACTTTATCACATCTCAGTCCATCGGCTCCAGAATAGAGCTACAGTAGGGAGAAAAAAATTGCAAGTCAATATTTTCCAGAGTCTGGACATTTGGGTGAGCAGCGCAGTTGTCTACAACTAACAAAATCTTCCTTCTTTGCCTTCTTAGCTACTCGTCCCAGGACCGTAACTCATTCGGGAAAATGTCTGATGTCATCCATGCCCGCCCGTTTAAGGTATAATTCACAGGCAATGTTTTTACATTTTTCATGCATCTCGGATTTTTAAATTTTCCAATAACAAATTTTCTTTTTTTATGTGCCAGGTAAATTGGTACATATGAGGACTGTAATCCTTTGTTTAGACTGTTTCCCACCTCTACACATTTCACCATGAAATTGGAGATCTTTGTTAGGCATCATTCCCCGTCTTGTCTGCATTGAATATGTCTTCATCTCTATAACCCTCTCTTATTTGCGGCCATTCATCACGAATCCAATCCAAAGCGGCTACTGAATTTGCATCTGCTGCTTCGCCATGAATTCGTCCAAATTCAATTTTATGGCAGTTTTTGAACCTTTGAATCCAACCCGAAGAGCACCTGATTTCGTTATCATTATGAAAGCCAGCAAATTTTTGAACATTTTGTCACAAAATTTTCCCGGAAATCGAATTGTGGAGACTCCTTTGATACGTAAACCACCTTATTAGGTTTCTATCAACATTCCACTGTATGGGATTTCGATTTTTTTCCTGAAGAAGAAGGATTACTACACGCAGCCTTAATTTTATCTCGATTTCGCCAAATTGTTGAAACTGTCATTGGCTCGAATTACATATTACTGATTGTTTTTTCCCGCTTTCTTTTTCTCAAATAATATCTAACTTTTCTATCAATCACTAGCACTTTGCGATTTTTCTTCTCCATTTTTATGTTTTGTAAACATTATCGCGACCCTACACCGATCACGACACTTCCAAAAGTGGCGGTTATTTATCAAAGGATTCCCCGAAAATTATACAGGCAGAAAAGCTCCACTTAAAAAACTGGCGATTGTTTATTATGGGATTCCCCGAAAATCATAGAGATCGAAAACCCTTCCCGTTATTGTTGCCAGTTCGTTACTTATCGCAACAACCTTTTTTTTTGTTTGTTGGTTAATGGTTCATGTGTACCTTTGTATATGAGAATAAATATTTTGTACGATATAAAGGACTCAAGTGGCATAGAGGAAGGAACGTTATAGCGTTATAGCCAATACGTACGTTATAAAATATATATATATATATATATATATATATATATATATATATATATATATATATATATATATATATATATATATATATATATATATATATATATATGTATATATATATATATATATATATATATATATATATATATATATATAGACGTACATATAACTTAACACCGCTAGCTCCAACTTTCCCACATTTATCTCGTCACTTGATGCCCCAACAGTTCTGTCCAGCAACATATTCAAATCATCCATACATGACACCTGTCTGGGAACTACACAATCGTCATCACCACGCACATCCGATACCTGTCTGGGAATCTGCCGGTCACGTTCCGCGAACATCAGCAACGCGAGGCGGCATTAGTTTCTAAGTAATAAATTGTAGAGAGTTGTTAACTTGTCCTCGAATTGGTAACTGGCGCCCGAGTAGGGACCAAACACGGGATAAACGGGGTACAAAAACGCGTTAATTATCGCTCGAAAGCATCGTGTGCGAAAGGACTCGCGAAATTTTTGTACAAAAGACACGAGTATCGCGATACTTGAAAAGTTCCGTGCTTTGGCTCCAACAACCCATCAAGGAAAAGAGGCCCCCGAGTAGCCAAGGGGCGAAAAGAAGTCGGCAAGAACCGACAGCCACCTTGAAGGGAAAAATAATATATATATAACAGAATAAAAAACATAAAAAACGAAATTTTAAACACTATAAAAAAGGATAGCATTTTTGAAAACACTTTGGCACTTAGCACACAGTTCAACACAAAAATCTTAAAAGAAAATCTAATTAACTTAGTTCAAGACGTTAAATTAGCGAAAGCAAATATTGCTGATCCAAGGATCCTTTCGAAACAGGAAGTAGAAAACATTTTAGAAAATCTTTCACAAAATTATGTACCGTACAATAATGTTGAGGATGAACTGCTATTCTCAGACGTCAGTATCACACAGAATTCGACTCATTTGTTTTATATTGTAAATGTACCAACCACTTCTGAAATAAATTTCGAAACATTTTTTATTAGACTTATAAACAAGGATTATTTGGCAAACAAAATCGATTACCAATATATTTTAAAACATAAGCAAACAATTATAAACAATAAACCACATTTCAAATTGTAACAAAAATAAAATATTAAAGAAATAAGTGACCTACCATGAATACAAGAAATATTTAGTAAGTAATTGTATAAGAACAAACGGTCACCATTTACCATCATTAGAGGAATTAGCACCCCGCATAATCTTTCTAAACAATTTCAACGGAACGATCAACACCAATGACACGGATCAACGACTGTGCGGAAGCTAACTGATAAAATTCGACAACGCTAGTATCATGATCAACAGAGAGAAATTTACATTCACTGAAATGACAAGCATACAAGCCTTACCACCTTTCATACAACCGGGTGATAGCGATCAGGATATTGAAAAAATTCTACACACAAGGCAGTTGAACAGCATGAATTCTGAAAACAAAACCCATTCTTGGACTATTTACGGAAAATTTGACAGTCACAATCACCTGACTTATTTTGGAGAAAATCAGAACTTACATTTGCACTACTAGGAAAAATCATGCGTCAGGAAAACTCACAATATTACAGTTTCTTTACCTACCAATTCAGAACCGCCACAGGATTCATCCCAAGAAAAACTTTAACCTATCCCAACGGGAAACCTGAAAAAAGCATTCACCGAATTCCACTTTTCTGAGTGAGACCGCCCAGAACTTAAGATGGGAGGACTTAGCACCACTAGCTTCAACTTTCTCACATTCATCTCGTCACCTGATGTCCCAACAGTTCTGTCCAGCAACATATTCAAAACAACCAAACATGATACCTTTCTGGAAACTAGACAATCGTCAGCACCACGCGCATCCGATACCTGTCTGGGAATCTTACGGTCACGTTCCGCGAGCATCAGCAAAGCGAGGCGACATTTGTTTCTAAGTAATAAATTGTAGAGAGTTGTTGACTTGTTCTCAAATTGGTAACAATAAAATCCATTTGTTTTAATAAGAAGACCAAAGGAGTTTTCTTAACTTATATAGGGTTTTCCAATAAGAAGTGTTACTTTGAATAGATCTTGTGATTTAACACCTTGCGACTTCTTCCTTTTGGGCCACGTGAAAGAAAAGGTCTACATCAACAGCCCAGTGTCGATTCAAGACCTCAACAAGTTGGGTAGACAGACCTATGCTCATGTCAGAAGGGTTTTGTACTCAACTTACAAAATGCAGTAACCAGCATAAAATCAAGAAACATGTCAAAGACGATTTTATTGGAGAAAATATGAAATTCGAGGATCATACTATTATTAACAAAGTTGAAAGAATTGTGACTTCTGAGGTATTTGTTTTACTTATACCCATAGATATCTCCCTTGATAATTTTTCCAGATTTTTTAGAAACACATTTTTCATGTATTTCCACCCCCCCCCCCCCCCCCCCCCCCCCTATGCCCCCACTGAAGCGAAAACTGTCAGTTTAAGAACTGTTTTGAAAAGCTCTCATAGGGAACTTTCAGTTGATATTCATATCGGCTACCTTTCATGAAATTTTTTTCAGGGCCCACTCCTCTGTACTGTAATCATCGATTCTTGGCCTATTTTTTCGAATCCTAGAATGGTTACAAAGCCCTTTTGCTAGGAGCTCTCTCCTGCCTCTTTGACTTGTTTCAATTGTATGTACTCATTTTCATGATACCTATCACTCCTGTAATTTTCATGCAAATCCTAGCAAAGCTGTAGTGTCTAAATCGATAAAAAGCGCATATGGCTCCATAGCCATATGTTTCCATAGTAATACAGGGCATATTGTTCCATAGTAATACAGGAAAATTCAAATCGCTATAACTTCATTAAATACTATTCAATCTTTATGAAACTTTCAGAAAAAAACAATCTTAAAGAAAGTCATCTGTTTGCTAAATTTTATTGAATTTAAAGGTACCGTTTGGATTTTATTCAAGAAAACATAAAATCGATAAATCATACTATTACTAACAAAGTTGAGTGAATTTCGACTTCTCACGTATTTGTTGTTGTTGTACTCATTAAGGCCTACATTCATGATTTTTTTCAGATTTTTCGGATGGAAGGTTTCCAATCGCGAGGGGGGGGTACGCCAAAAGTTCGTACATTTCCCCTTCCCCTGCCCCCCTCGGTATTCAGAAGGCAATTTTAAGACTTGTTTTGAAAAGATCTCATTGAGACCTTTCCAATGACACCCTACTCGACTACCAATGGTGAAAATTTTTTTTTGAGGGGTCACCTCCCTATACGGGGAGACCCCCCTTAAACCCCTTTGAAAAATTTTTCCACCCTTGAATTTTCAAGAGGTCACCACTTCTGACCTTTTCACAAAGTTTCATGGCTGTAGCCTCTATAGTTTCGGAGAAAAAGTGCTGTGACATACAGACGGACGGACGGACGGACGGACGGACGGACAGACGGACAGACGGACACAGGTCGTGATTGCAATAGGGTTTTGTATTTTAGTACAAAACCCTAAAAATGGAATTCGTGAGGCGATCGAGGACATAGGGCAGCCACTTTGCGATTTGGTTATGGAAAACTTCATGAAAGGATATGGTCCTGTAAGCGTATTTGTGGTGGTAATTTGCCTGATGTTAATTTTTACTATTAACGGCATACCTTTTTCTTTATAATGAAATAAACATCCGATCATTTATATTTAAAAAAGGCATATTTCCTTTTAAATATCAAAATAACACCTCTTATTGGAAAACCCTACACATACACTAGGCAGAAAAAGTCTGCATTCACTTGATGCCATTCTCAAAACGAAACGTATGGAATATTTTCTAGATTTTGTCTCGCCTATCGATGAACAATTTGTTTATCACTAGGCAGCCAGACTTTCATTAATTTCCTACGAGTGATTTTTGAGATAACTGTACTTTTCATGGGAAACATGTAAAGCCGAGGCAGAAAAAGCCTGCGTTCACATGTAATAAACGCTTTTAAATGACTGATAATTACAGTTCTGTAGCCAATCGATAACTTGTAGGGTATCCTCGATTCTTTATGACCTCTTGAAGTCTTTTAGGCATCAAATTGATGTGCTTTGCCATCTCTTCTGGTGATGTTTTTCTCCCGCTCTTCTCTGAGAAAGCATTTCTTTGCTCATTATCGTATGTTGTCGAATTCTTCTCTCGTGCGAGTCCCATGAATGCTCAATGGGATTAAGGTTTGGAGATTGCAGTGGTGTATGTAGCTATTTCGGAGTATTATAAAGTAGCCAGAGCCTCACAATTTCGGCTATATGCGTGGGGTCATTATCTTGCTGGAAGTGATAATCATTACCCAAGCTGAGGTTTAGCGCACTTTCTCCAAATTTTTTCTTAAAGTGTTAAGGTAACTGAATTTATTCATTGTTGACTCAATGAACTCTAGGTTAGCAAAATCAGCAGCCGCCATGTATCCCCAAACCATTACTCCACCACTACCATGTTTTACAGTGGGAAGCAAATGTTCTTTTTGTAGTGCTGTTCCTGATTTTCTTCAGACTATTTTTCGTCCGTTTATACCGAAAATGCAAAATTTGCTCTCGTCGGAAAAAAGGGTTGTATGCCAAAATTCATGAGGTTGTTTTAAGTAGTCCTCAGCAAAGGCAACGCCCTATTTCCGATTAATCGGGAAAATGAATGGTTTTCGTCGTGCGACTCGTCCATGGTACTCAGCGTTTTTAGGGTATAGTAAAATCATTTTACAATACCCAACTAAAATCGCGTCCTGTCCGTCCGTCCGTCCGTCCGTGTGTCACACCACTTTTTCTCGAAAACTACACAAGCTAGAAACACAAGATTTTGTAAGTGGGTGTAAAGTGATGCCCTCTTCAAAGTTTGACTACAAAAAAAATTTATAAGGCTTTAAAAAAGTTTCATTGCAGATAGGCAATATGGGTATCAAATGAAAGGTCTTGATGAAAACTTTTTAAAACAGGTCTTAAAATGACGAGTTTTGCTTCGACGGATGCAGGGGAAGGGTAAATGTACGAACATTTTGTGTCACCCCCCCCGCAACTGGACACCTTTCACCCGAAATTCTGAAAAAAATCACAGAGGTGAGACTTTAAGAGCACATGGGCAACAAATACCTTAGAAGTCGAAATTCGGTCAACTTTGTTAATAATAGTACATTTTATAAATTTTACGTTTTTGCCGATAAAATCAAGATAGGACCCTAAAATTTCCCAAAAACTACAATTTAAGTTTTTTGAAAGCAGTTGTATGTGTTCTGAAAATTTCACAATAATCGAACAATAAATAGTTAAGTGATAGCCGATTGAATATTTCACAATTACAACAACATTAACACGTGATACTAGGGAGATACACGTTTGCAACGGACCTAGCCACTATAAATACGAGGTGTGTTCAAAAAGTATCACGAATTTTGAATTTTCGCGGGTTACGTATATTCGAATTTCGATTTTTTTGTGGCGTTATGTTGGTACTCATGTCTGTCACTTATGCCGACAAGCTCGGCCATTTTGAATGTTCACTTGATTGGTGATAGCTGCTTTACTTGCACGTGTTTTCAATCGTCTTCGATTTTTACTTATTCAAAAAAAAGAACGTGTATCAAATTTTGTGTGAAAAACGAAATTAAGTGCGCGGATGCATTCCGAATGTTGACTGTGGCGTACGGAGAAGCTACCTTGGTCCGAAGCAACGTTTATCGGTTGTACAAAATGTTTTTAGAAGGCCGAGAAGATGTGAACGACGAAGAGCGTGCCGGACGCCCGAGCACTTCAACAACAGACGAAAAAATTAATGAAGTGGAGAAAATGGTATTGGCCATTCGTCGAATCACCGTTAGAGAAGTTGCTGGGGACCTAAACATATCAATTGGCTCGTGCCATTCGATTTTTATCAACGATTTGGGCATGGGACGGGTCGCCGCGAAATTCGTACCAAAATTGCTCAATTGCGACCAAAAACAGCAACGCATGAACATTGCTAATGAGATGTTAAACTCTGTCCGCGACGAACCAAATTTGCTCCAGAGGGTCATAACTGGTGACGAATCGTGAGCTTATGGTTATGACGTGGAAACCAAAGCTCAATCATCTCAATGGAAGCTGCCGAATGAACCAAGACCGAAAGAAGCGCGCCAAGTTCGGTCGAATGTGAAAGTTTTGCTGACAGTTTTCTTCGATTGCAGGGGCGTGGTGCATCATGAGTTCTTGCTACAGAGAAGAACGGTCAATAAGGAATATTACCTGCAAGTTATGCGCAATTTGCGCGAAGCAATCCGCCAGAAACGCCCGGATTTGTGGGAGAACAAAAATTGGCTTTTGCACCACGATAACGCCCCTGCTCACACATCGTTGCTTGTGCGCGACTTTTTGGCCAAAAACAACACACTAATGATGCCACAGCCACCGTATTCCCCAGATCTGGCCCCCTGTGACTTTTTCTTGTTTCCTAAACTGAAGAGGCCCATGTAAGGACGACGTTACGCTACGCTTGACGAGATAAAGACGGCATCGAAGGAGGAGCTGAACAAGATTAACAAAAATGATTTTTTGAAGTGCTTCGAAGATTGGAAAAACCGTTGGCACAAGTGTATAATATCTCATGGAGATTACTTTGAAGGGGAGAAAATAGATATTCATGAATAAATAAATAATTTTTGAAAAAAAACAAAATTCGCGATATTTTTTGAACACACCTCGTATGTAGGAATTTTGATAAAAATTTTGGAAATGGTTTGTAATATTGATGTGTTACCATGACTAATTAAGCGACGGGGTCAAAACACTTGAAACAAAATGGCGGCGAATATAAAAATATAATAACCATAATAATTCTTCGAAATCATTTATGGAATCTGTATATAGGGGTTTTCCAATAAGAAGTATTATTTGGATATTAAAAAGGAAAAATGCCATTTTTTAATACTAATGATCAGATGTTTATTTCATTATAAAGAAAAAGGTATGCCGATAATAACACAAATAACATCAGGTAATGACCACCACGACCACGCTTACAGGACCATATCCTTTCATTAAATTTTCCATAGCCAAATCGCAAAGTTGCTGCCCTATGTCCTCGATAGCCTCACGAATTCTATCTTTGATGTTTTGAATCGACGCTGAGCTATTGGCGTAGACCTCCTCTTTCACGTGGCCCCAAAGGAAGAAGTCGCAAGATGTTAAATCACGCCCCAAAGGAAGAAGTCGCAAGATGTTAAATCACAAGATCTATTCAAATAACGTCTTGTAGTATTCGAGCAGTTTGTTAAATTTATCATTTTTTTTTATTATTTTAAATTATTTGATAATCTTATGTAAAATTTAAATTTTATATTTTTTTAATGTTAAATTGGTAGATTCTTTATTGTATACATTCTATATAACTAAAAATGCTCGATTCGAATTCAGCGAAGCAAAGGGTTAAAGGAAATTCCGGCATAATATAGGCCAGATTTGTTAAATCACTACACAACCAGCAAACCATTTCCATATAGGAGATCCTACTATGACTTGATAGTATGGAAATTACACGTTCTCGCATTCCGCTCATCATACTCCTAGACATACAAAAAAAGAAAAAATACATTTACACTCATAGAACTGTTAATAACAATTCTTATGAGTGTACAAGCTACTCAACACAACTTGATATTCCATGCATCCCATGAGCGGATGCACACGATAGAAGGGGAGTCTGCTTGAGAGCGTGAGACAGGGCGGACGCCACGAGAAAGGAAGAAGTCGACGGGAGATCGTGAATAACCACGGATAAATCGGCAAATTTTCGTTCGATAAGACCCGGTACGATGGTAGGCTCTCCACGCCACAAATGAGCCAGCCATCGGGCATTAAATAATCTCTTTGTTTCGGGTGACTATGCGGGTTGAGTGGCCCAAGCAAGGTGCCTCTTTATGGCATAGGGTTATGTAATCGAATTGCATAATTCTATGGCATAAATTGGTCACCGGGGTACTTCTCCTCTGATGGGAAGGCTCATGCAAGTTAAGTTGTATGAGTTTTCCACTCAGAAGAGGAATACCTGGCCACTACAACATTTATGGATTTAGATCCAGTTGGGTGGGTGCACGGGGGCTCCATCACCACCCGGTTGACCCTCTCTCATTTGTGGGCCATGAGCCTCTTCGGGTAAGGACGAAGTTACCCTAATTTCGTCCCTTTTTACTTGTTTCTCTTGTTCCATGAACAAGTCATTTACCCCTGGTGTAGTTGCCTACGATTTTTGCGACTTCGGTCGCCTTGCTTTTTTCGACCCCAGAAATTCGTGAATGCGAAATTCTTTGTAGTGGGTCCTTGTGATGGAGGAATGAACCCACCCCACGACACCGCAATGCTAGCCTGCCAGCGCATTCACGCGTCCCCAGACAAGGGCATTCTCGGCGGATATCTCCATCTTCTTCTGCCGAGGCAGCAGACCATCGCTGCATTCCCTCACGGACATTTGAAATAAATATTCACTACAACCTCTTATTGGAAAACCCTATATTAGTCAAGTTTTGATATGCAGAATATATTGTTTGATTTACTAATGTTTTACAATACCCTTCTGGCAGGAGCACTCTCCTGCTAGTTCTACTTGTTTGGAATTTCCCTGATTGTATTTGTTTCCAGAACTTTTGCTTAGTTTCTGCTGCTATTTTCCTTGCAGAGTCGCGGGTTTTATTTTACGATTGTGAAAATATTTCGCTTTTCTCTCAGGGAAAGCTTTTTCCCTCCTTCCATAATTTTGCTATGATTTTCCTTTCGTTCACGTCAATTTCTTTTCTTTTGTTTGCCATTGCAAAAAAACACGTTTTTTTCACTGCGCAAATTTTACAATATCCTACTATACACGTGCCCGAATAAAACTCAATTAATTGCTGATTCAAGACAACATTAGAAAAGTGCGCTTGAAAAGTTATTCTTCAGGGAATTTTCTAATTTGATGAGTGAACGCAGACTTTTTCTGCCTCGGATTCGTATGTTTTCCAAGAAAAGTACAGTTATCTCAAAAATCGCTCATAGGAAATTAATGAAAGTGTGTGATAAATAAATTGTTTATCGATAGGCAAAACAAAATCTAGAAAATGTTCTATACGTTTCGGTTTGAGAATGTTGAAAACTAAATGGCTTCAGGTGAACGCAGACTTTTTCTGCCTAGTGCATATATATTTATATTGTTTTTGATGCATAGCTGATTTATGTTTTGTTATTCAGGATTAAATTATCCCTAATATTATTGAGTATATTGCTTTGTTTACCAACTAATGACTCCCAATTTCCTACGTCATTTATACAATCCTGTGACATAGATTGCTCTTGAAGCGATTTTATCTGGAAACACCAAATTGTATGGACAAAACAAAAACTAACTATTATTATCTATTTTAAGAACATATCGACGAACATTTTGTCTTAGTCTCAAGCTATGCAAATTATAACTAATAATAGATTCTTTCTTACGACGTATTCACCAATCAATAATAATGACGAATTTATTCGCAAGCTCATCAATATTTACCAATTTTCTTTATTTGTCTTCTTGCAGTGGTTCCCGCTGTTCTGGGATTAACCGCGGCCGCTATTATAGCCGTTGCGTGCATTTGTGCCAAACGAATACGAGCACGAAACAAAAAAGCAAATCACGACGCTTCATTACCCTTCCAGCCAACTCGACGTCCGACAGCCGTTCGTTCACCCAGCGGCCAGCCCCCACACTATTTGAAAAAGTCACCCTCGCCGACGGCCCCCAAACCACCACCAGGAACGCTCCAACCACCCCAAGAGCCATCGCCATCGCCGCCTCACCAAACCATAAAATATTCAGAGGAGAATGAGATCAAGCCCAGGACAATTTTAAATGAACCGAAAACACCGGAGCTCGAGAGTCCTGATGGCGGAGGAGGCGATGACAACGAGTACGGAAAGTTGGGCACAATTGTGTTTAAATTGCGCTATCTAACAGAACGGAATGCTCTCGTTGTGTCCATTGTTCGTTGCCGAGGACTGCCTGGCAAGCCTGGGCCATCCGGGACAGGGGATATTCCGGTTGGTATGAATGGAAAAACACAGACTGCAACGGATCCGTATGTGAAACTGCAGCTGTTGCCAGAGAAGCAGCATAAAGTGAAAACCAGGTGAGCTTTGCTAAAATATAAACGATTAAGTTTACTCCTTTTTAATTTTCAATCATCAGTTCTTGCACCAGCACAATGCTACTATGGCGAAGTATATTGAATTTATAACGGTTGTGTTTTTTTCCTTAACTTCAATTTGCTGAACTCTTGGTCCTATTTCGACAGAAATTCCTTAACATGGCTTTACTACATAACATAATGCGTCGACCACTATATATTTTACATTCCCATCCAAAGTTTATTGCGTCCTAAATCCGAGTCCTACACATATCCTCGTTACCGTGACTAAGCAAAAGTCACCTAACTTGTCTACTGCATATCAACGAACGGCACATTGTTGCTATTTGCGACTAGACCTAACTTCTTGCCGTTAGATTATAGGATTCAAACAAATTCCCTATTTTTGTGGTTAAGCTTGAAAAGAGATGAACGTATGTAAACAGCTACGCCCCAACATAATGCCAACATTTTAAGACCGAACAACCCTAAGTATATGATAACGGATCCAATAAAGTTGCTCATAAATTTTTCACTTAGGAGGTTATGGAGCAAGAAGGCTAGTATAGTGCTAATACATACAAACATGTTCCCACACATATGTACACGGGGTATGTGTGCCTATGTTGACTTGGATGCGGAAGTGGAATTGCTTGGAGGATTCAAATAGCGATTGGCAATAAAATTCTGAAATATACTGGCTACTGAAAGGAAGCAATAAATGTTTTATTTTCCAAGGAAGAAAATATTTTACGCTTCATTCATGCCTGAGTGAATGAGAAAATTTGAATAGAGATGTTGTTAAATCTATTGTAAGTTGATACTATCTATTTTGGAAATCATAGGAAACCTATTGAATATTAGACGTGCGACTATCATCTGACGTATAGGAAAATTTTTAGAATACGAGTAAACGGGAGCTGCCACATTATTCGCAACCAGCAACGAAGAGAGTTTTCCAATTTATTCGTGGTGACTAAGAATCACGGAGCAGTCACTTCAATAGTTTGCAGGAGCTATGAAATATATTAATGAGCAAAAATTTCCTGTGTACTCAATTAGTTATCTCCCATTCGAAACATTTCAAAAAACAACTATTGATAACTTAATGATACAGAGTTTTCCAATAAGAGGTGTTATTTTGATATTGAAAGAAAAATGCTATTTTTTAATATAAATGATCAGATGTTCATTTCATTATAAAGAACAAAGTATGCTGTTAATAATGAAAAATAACATCAGGCAAATGACCACCACGACGACGCTTACAGGACCATATCCTTTTCATGAAATTTTCCGTAAGCAAATCGCAAATTGGCTACCCTGTGTCCTCGATAGCCTCACGAATTCCATCTTTAAGGTCTGTTGGCGCAGATCTTCTCTTTCACGTGGCCCCAAAGGAAGAAGTCGCAAGGTGTTAAATCACAAGATCTCGGTGGCCAATTGTGATCGCCTCTTTGAGAGATAACACGGTCCGGAAACTTTTCCCGTAAAAGATCAATGGTTTCGTTGCTTGTGTGGCATGGGGCGCCATCTTGTTAAAAGTAAACGTTGTCCAGATCAATACCATCCAATTCCAGCCATAAAAAATTATTAATCATCTCTCGATAGCGTAATCCATTCATCGTAACTGTTGCTCCAGCCTCATTTTCGAAAAAGTAAGGTCCAATGACTCCACCGGACCATAAACCGCACCAACCATTTAAACGTTGAGGATAGAGAGGCTTTTCAACAATAACTCTTGGGTTTTCCGAGCCCCAGATGCGACAATTTTGCTTGTTGACGAAGCCACCGAGGTGGGAATGGGCCTCATCACTTAAGATGATTTTTCGATAGAATTCCGGATAATTTTCATGCATTTCAGGGACCCAATCAGCAAAGACACGACCTTTTTGATGATCGATCGGCTTGAGTTCTTGTGTTAAGTGAACTTTATAAGCCTTAAGACCCAAACCTTTATTGAAAATACGGTGTAATGACATTTGTAGAATGTCTAATTCCAAAGAACGACGAGGAATACACAAACCTGGGTTTTCTTCAACACTTTCGGCTACAGCAGCGATATTCTGCGCTGTTATTGAGTGACGTGCAGGAGTTTTATTCTTCACATCACTAAGTTGTCCCAACAGCTAATTTTCCCCCCAATTTCTGTATTGCGGTCCGGCAAGGTGCTTCACAACGACCCAAAAATTTTCGAGTTTTACGAAATTTTCACCATTTTTATAGTGAATTTTAATAATTTCAATGCATTGTTGAAGCGTGTATCGCTCCATTTTTAGTAAAAGCGGAATTTTTGATTGTCAAATGGTAAAAAATGACAGCTTCACAAGCGAAATCTACCGAAATAATGGGCTATTCAAAATAACACCTCTTAGTGGGAAATCCTTTATATATATATATATATATATATATATATATATATATATATATATATATATATATATATATATATATATATATATATATATATATATATATATATATATATATATATATATATATATATATATATATATATATATATATATATATATATATATATAGTTTTTTTTTTAAGTACCTCCATTCCCTTCCACTCTCTCCATCACACTTTTTTCGTCGCACAACGCTCGTGCGACCTGCACTTCGCATTACGTCGTTTCTTCAGGTGTGCCACCCAGACAATGATTAGATCATCGGTATAAGGGGGCACACAAATTATGTGAATTTATCCTATTAATCTCATCTTGTCAATTTCGTGATCAGCTCTCAGAGATAAAAAAACTTTGTAATACGCCATGGGAAAAAAAACTCTGAGTAATAAAGTTAGCTGTCCATAATAATATCTTTCTGCTATAAAATCTCGACGATAGGGTCAAGAAGGGCCCTAAGATGCGATGTAGAAATTTATTGCACTGAGATTCAATCGTTGTTAAATAAATATTCTTTAAGCCTTTTTTAGGTCTTTGTAAAAAATTTTTTTAACAAAGACCTACTAGTTTTGCGACCTGTCTGTCCGTCTGTCCGTGCGTCACAGCTGATTTTCGCAGAAACTATAGAAGCTAGAATGCTCAAACTTTGTGAAATGGTCAGAAATTATGGTCTCTCAAAAGTTAAGGCCTTAAAAAAAATTTTAAAAATGTTTAAGGGGGGTCCCCCCTAATAACGAATTGGCCCTTAAAATTTTTTTTTCATCAAAGGTAGTTGAATTGGATATCAAATGAAAGGTCTTGATTAGAACTTGTAGAATCTGAAATAAAAAAATCATTTCATGAATTAGGGGGTCCACGGGAAGGCAAAATGTACCCAAAATTTGTGTCCCCCCCCCCTCGCGATTGGACACCTTTCAGCCAAAAAATCTGAAAATTATCACGAACGTGGACCTTTATGAGCACAAGGGCAACAAATACCTTAGAAATCGAAATTCACTCAACTTTGTTAATAATAGTATGATTTGTAGATTTTACATTTTTGCCCATAAAATCAAAACGGTACCTTTAAACTTCTTGAAATTTCGCAATTATATAGACTAACATAAGATATATACGTTCACAAAATTTAATTGAGATCGAATCATAATCAAGTGAGTTATAGCCATTTCAATTATATGGAATTACACCAACAATAACACGTGTTTATGGTTGATATAGGGTTTTCCAATAAGAGGTGTTATTTTGAAATTAAAAGAAAAATGCCACTTTTAATACAAATGATCGAATGTTTATTTCATTGTAAAGAAGAAGATATGCCGTTAATAGCAATAAATAACATTGAGCAAATAACCTCTACGACACGCTTACAGGACCATATCCTCTTCATGAAATTTTCCATAACCAAATCGTAAAGTGGTTACCCTATGTCCTCAATAGCCTCACGAATTTTATCTTTGAGATCTTGAATCGACGCTGGGCTATTGGCATAGGCCTTCTCTATCACGTGGCTCCAAAGGAAGAAGTCACAAGGTGTTAAATCAGAAGATCTATTCAAAATAACACCTCTTATTGGAAAACCCTATATATTTAAAATTGACTTAGGCACTTTTATTTTCTTTCAATTTTCATGAAAATTTAAGGAATAGTATTTAACTTGAACATGTTCAATCGGCCGAGCATTCAGAAAAATCATTTAAGCTAGATTAAAATGGCAGCTGCACTGTGCTTATGAAAGAAACTGTGCATCTTTTGTATAAATTTGAACGATTTCATATCTAAGTATTGGATGAATAATTCAAGTTATCGATTCACGCCATTAGAAAACTTGTTTCTAACCCTAGGATGTTTACAAAGACCTTCTGGTGGGAGCACCCTCCTGCTTAATCAACTTGTTTAAAAACTATAAGTGAGTTTGCATCCTTAACTGAATCTGGGAGATTGTTGTATATACGCAAGGAATAATTCGTAGCATCATTCATAGCCCAGTCATATTAGGTAAAAAAAGGGGAGGAACGAATCATGAAATCAATATCCGAATATAATTTTGCTATTTGCTTTTGCCCTTTAAATAAAACGGTGAAAGATGCCAAGTCCATCATAGACATCATACATAATAGCCCAGTCATATTAGGGCTTTCACCTCGGAATGAAAGATAATAAGCTGCAAATTGGTATGAACCTTTGTTTTGTCATTCTAAATGTTGTCTCAAAAGTCACAATCGTTATCGTGTCCGCGTCTCAAGATATTCAAGGTCAAAGGTCACAAAAATCGGTTTTTCGCGAATATCTGGCTTCCTATCGGTTAAATGAGATTTGCATTTATTATAAAAGTTGTAGGCTATAAAATTCCCTACAACTTTTGTTTAAACTTTTTTTTCATACGACCAACCGTTTTGAAGGTAGAGCGCGAAGAGTGCACATCGTACAGTCATATACGGCCTAATGCAAGGTCAAGCGTGAGTTATGGTTATCAGTACGTTATAAAGTCAATTATTTACTTGGAAATTATAATTATTAAACAATGCCTATTATTTATGTACTAACTATTAATTATTTATATTTAATTAAAGTAAGTAACTTGATTATTTATATATAATTATTCATATTTAACTATTTAAGTATAAAATATTATTAATTCTGGATTATATATTTTAGTTTTATTTTAAGTTAACACGACATTATATATCTTTTCTTTAAAACGCGTAAATTTCTCAATATTTATATACCTGGAAATACTTGTCCCTACCCTATGCCCTTTTCTATTCATTGCCGGGACAGATGTTCTATAGTATTCAAGGCCACTCTCTCCACTTTGTATGAGTCAAGATTACATATGATCCCGATATTCTGGAAGGTTTGGAGATGAACATGACAGATAATGAGGATGATGACAATGAATCGAACATTTTTGAGCGACAAGAAGAAGAAGACGACGAACAAGAAGAAGATAATTAGCTTCCATTTCCAATTTCATTACAATTAAAATCAACAAAGATACTTTTGATATTTGAACTCACATTTTGATAAATGTATATTATGCCGTATTTAATAATAAATAAAAATATGTGTAAAATATATACTCTTACTATCATTTTAACTTAAAATAAAACTAAAATATATAATCCAGAATTAATAATATTTTATACTTAAATAGTTAAATATGAATAATTATATATAAATAATCAAGTTACTTACTTTAATTAAATATAAATAATTAATAGTTAGTACATAAATAATAGGCATTGTTTAATAATTATAATTTCCAAGTAAATAATTGACTTTATAACGTACTGATAACCATAACTCACGCTTGACCTTGCATTAGGCCGTATATGACTGTACGATGTGCACTCTTCGCGCTCTACCTTCAAAACGGTTGGTCGTATGAAAAAAAAGTTTAAACAAAAGTTGTAGGGAATTTTATAGCCTACAACTTTTATAATAAATGCAAATCTCATTTAACCGATAGGAAGCCAGATATTCGCGAAAAACCGATTTTTGTGACCTTTGACCTTGAATATCTTGAGACGCGGACACGATAACGATTGTGACTTTTGAGACAACATTTAGAATGACAAAACAAAGGTTCATACCAATTTGCAGCTTATTATCTTTCATTCCGAGGTGAAAGCCCTAATATGACTGGGCTATTAGACGATCCGTTCTTGCAAAAAGTATTATGAATTGATTTGCGTTCCTAGCATTGTAGTGATGTTTCTGCGATACTTTCATAAATCGAACATGTGACGAATTTGAATTCAAGCATTTTAAAATAAACTTGGCTTTCTCTGCTTCAACGATTTGGGTAAATGTTAATGCTTTCGCTGATTGGTACACAAATCTGGTTGGTGTATGTATTGGTAGATTTAGCATATTTTTATAAACCTTGGTAAGCAACCGGGAGATGATATTAAGGTGTTGCTTTGATGACTGGCTCCAGATTACTACTCCGTAATGTAGTTTTGACAGAACGAATGCATTTAGTACCATCTGCTTGATATTGCTTGGAAATCCTTCATATCTTCTCAGTAATCCAATACCAGGAGCTAATTGTCTTCTTAAGTTGTTTATATGCGACAGCCATGTTAACCGTTGGTCGATGATGAGTCCAAGATATTTGAATTCCGCTACTCTCTCCAGTTTTTCGCTATTAATTCTTATATCAATGTTAATGTCTTCCTTGTTCTTCTGTTTGAAAATAATATATTTGGTCTTAGAAGTATTTAGCGCTAGCTTATTATAACTTAACCACAAATGATATGTACTTCGATCCTCATTAATGGTATTTTCTAAGTAATCTTTTTTGCATCCCGAGTGAAGTAGAACTGTGTCATCAGCATATAGTGCATAGTGTCCCGTTAGTCCACATGTATTTAAATTGTTAGTGTATAACAAGAATAAGGTAGGGCCAAGTATGGAGCCTTGGGGAACGCCTGACTTCATAGGTGCAAGTCGTTCAATACATTATTGACTACTGTTTTCTGCGATCTTCCTTTTAAGTAATTCCTAAAAAGTTGATTTGGTTTCCCGTGAATGCCATATAATTCGAGTTTACGTAGTAAATGCTCATGATCCACCGTATCAAACGCCTTTTTCAGACCCACAAAAATGGCAGCAACATAGTCACTCTTGTCAAGTCCTGTATTTATGAAACGCGTGACTAAGAAAAGAGCATCAAAAGTTCCTTTATTTTTCTGGAAAACAAACTGTTGTAAATTTAAAATTGAATTTTCCTTAATGAATGATGATAGACGGATGTTTATTAATTTTTCGGATATTTTACTAAATCCTGTTAAAAGCACGTTTAGGAAATCAGAAAACCTACTTAAAAGTGCTCTAAGAAGGGTGAAATGAATTTCAAAAGAGTGCTGCCATATCAGTTTTTTCCCGATTCATTGAAGGTGATTTCATTCATTACGCTGGATCAGAGAAATTGATTTGGCACTGCTTCAATGAAATTAATTTTACCCTTTTTAGGGTTGTCAATTATATTGTTCATTTGATATCTGTCGGCCAATTCTCTTTTTTTTCTTGTCAGAGATACCAAAAATGTCTCAAAGAAATCGAAATGCGTCTTCTCACACAACAAAACAAGGCCCGACGGCTTTTCAAGAAAAAAAAATCCCCGTTGGCAGCACCAGCCGGAAAGGTAAATTTCTCGTATGTAGCGTAAAGTTTCGAAAAAGAATTTGGTTTGCCTACTACTAAACTTCATACTGCAATGTTCGTAGTACCACATGGGTATTTATTAACATAAAAAAAATCTGGCTACGTTCGTTTTAAGAGACCTTTTATCTGGGCGCAAATATTTTGCTAATTAAATTGAGTTGCACGCGTATGGATCATAAATTGTTGTAAACATATAAATACCGGTTTCGCCCTTCTCGCATTTGCTGTTTACACATTTCACAGTGGTAACCACACAAAGGCTTAAATAGCTCGAATAGTTAAATTCAAAAGACTTCCATAAAAGTTTAATCAGCACTTGCATTGCCATAAATATATACATTTTCAATTTTTTTCTGAACTATGAGGGCCGTCATTTCGATTTTTATTGAAATCGGCTGCTTAAAAATACTAAGCTGTAAATTTTCGACTTTTTATCTGTCAATCGATTGCATAATTATATTAAATTAACTTGCCTTAATAACTTATAATTTTAAGTTTCAACGGAATCTGTTGAGAATCTTGGCTGCTAGAGGGCTACAGAAATAAAAAAAATTGTATGCCACCCCCCTGTATGGGGAGACCCCCCTTAAATACCTTAAAATATTTTCTTGCACTGCAAATTTCAAGAGGCACCACTTTTGACCTACGTAGAAAATTTACTCATTCAAGCTCATGTGGTTTGCGAGAAAACTTGTTATGATGCACGAACAAACGGGCGGACGGACGGACACACAGACAAGTCGCGATTTTATAATTTTTTAGGGTATCGTTAAAAATATTTTAAAATATCTTAAAAATGATCTGGTTTATAAGTTCTTTCAAGTAAAGTCATTTAAAACGTTTCCATGAAAAATATTCATTATTTCAGTTGGCACTAAAATAGCGAATTGCGCTTGCCTTCAGACCTTTGGGGGCCGCCATTTGGAATGCATGCATTTGATTTTGGATTATTTTAAATCTTTGTATGCTAGGACCTCATCAATCAATGTACAAATAGGAGTTTCACTCTTGACAGGGCAAAATAATTCAATTTTTAAAGAAAATGGCAGCTAAAAATATTAGGTCTTAAATTTTCGACTTTTTTATTTTTCATTCAATTTTAATAATTTCCTGCAAAATACAAGAACATAGTACAGAGATTCATAATCTCAAGTTTCATCAAAATCCGTTGGAAAATGTGACCGCTAGAGGGCCACAAAAACATGAAAAAAACGCATATTTAAACGGCCGCCATTTTGAAATTTGCACACGCATGATCACCAAAATATCAAAGACTGTAGGAGTAGGTAATGTCTATCTTGAAACCAAGTTTCATATATGTCGGATCAAAATTGCGACTTTTAAAAGCCTTTGAAATTTTGACCTTCAACTGGCCGCCATTTTGTTTTTTGCAACCTGACCAACCTTGACCACTATTACAACAACAAAATTTTGCACATTTTTCGACCTTTGAGCGGCCGCCATTTTGTTTCTGCCGTACCGACTTTGGATTCTATATTGTGAGATTCTTCACATACATCAATGAACCTTTGTACCAAATTTCATCCAAATCGGAGCTATACTTTGGTCAGAACAGAAATCACGATTTTTCGTCTAAAATGGCTGCCATTTTGTTTTTGCCCAGCCGATATAGCTGGTTCACGAACTTAACCGAGATAATTACCCAATACACCTTTCCTGTAAATTTGGTGAAAATCGAAGCAAAATTGCAACCTCTAGCGTGGTCACGAATTTCGTTATATCCCATATATATATATATATATATATATATATATATATATATATATATATATATATATGTATATATATATATATATATATATATATATATATATATATATATATATATATATATATATATATATATATATATATATATATATATGATGCTCTCCGCAAAACTTCCAAGTGTACAGAAACTTTTCTCTAACAAGTGAAGCTGTTAGATGAACAACAATTGTGGTCAGTACAGGTTAAAATTTAATGAGTTTTTTTCACCCTTATGGACCGCAAAAAATCAATTGTAAAAAATAAAATTAAAGCACTTCAGATGTTATAAATGTATTTTATTTTAATTTTAAACTACATGAATGCGTTTCGGTCGGTATTGTCGACCATCTTCAGCGCTAGACGTGAAACTACTATTGAAAGAATTACAACAAAAGCAAAGACATTAGCTAATAACAGTTGATTTTAACATATATGATTCAGTCGAGTTAAATGAACAATAAAAAATAAATTTTCGGACTATTGTCAATATTACATAAAAGTTCTG
Source organism: Odontomyia ornata (assembly GCA_963969285.1). NCBI lineage: Eukaryota > Metazoa > Arthropoda > Insecta > Diptera > Stratiomyidae > Odontomyia > Odontomyia ornata. Next base: position 81,985,279 of record OZ017738.1, read on the forward strand.
TTATGTTATTTCAACATATTATGAATTTTTGATAAATGATGCAAAAGCCAATCAATTTTAACCGTTCATATATATTATCGAGCCAAATTAAATATTCGCGTAAACTTATTAAAATGAAACGAATTAAAGCAGATACAATATTTCTCAAAGAATACAAAAACAACAGTGTCTTTCTAAGCTTTACGAAAACAGATTGTGCTATTTCTAATGCGCGTTTCGATAATGTAATACGTGCAGCAAAGAAAAAATGGATCCAATTTGAAATACAACATCAGTAAAGAAACCTCGATCAACTGTAGCTAGAATTGCATGAATTACACCTAAAGGTGACAAAAGACCTGAAAACGGATGAAGATTTCAAAGAATTTTTAATCAAGCAGTCCATAATTTCTAATCGCAGCAAAGGGATTTTCCTAAAAAAACGAAAAATTCAATCTAAAATGCTAGCAAAGCTAATAAACAACAAAATTTGCAGCACCGAACAAAGACCAGAGGTTGAAGATGTAAATGGATTAGTCGTGAATCTATCAGAAGAGACATAAGAAGAAAATTTCACAGTTAAGCCGGTTTCACCACCTGTAATTGACGTAATTGCAGATATTGAATTTACAAACCAATACGAACCGATAGACGTTAAGAACCAAGTAAGAGAAAAGGCGAGTTATCGACGAGGTTGAAAGAAGTGCTAGTAACAACAAGCCTGACTCCAAAACAATTAAATGGAATCGTGCCTTAAGATCGTTAAAACAACGCGATGTATTTTTCATGAAATCTGTCAAAGGAAACAAAGTTGTTAAGTTATAATTAACAAAACCGATTATGACCAACGCATCATGAAATCAATATCCGAAGATAATTTTGCTGTTTGCCTTTGCCCTCTAAATAAAATGATGAAAGATGCCAAGTCCATCATAGACATCATACATAATGTCTTCAATGTTAATAAACATTACTTTAGAGTGCCAAAACCACAAGTGCCATTAATGTATGGCCTGTCAAAGATCCATAAAACTGGAGAGAAAATAGTTTTGTGCGTCAACTCTCAAAATTGACCAAATGGATAGTCGATGAAATGAAGCTATTTGACATTTTCGAAGGGTTTTCAGTGAAGAATAGAAGTCAGGAAGACGAACAGCTTATTGCTTTCGACGTCCCCGTCTGTTTAGCTGTCGAATCATTTAGAGATCATATCGGAAAATGCAACATCGCAACCGAACATACCGATGCATACGAGGTATGACAATTAAGTAATGAGACCGATTTTATTGCCGCGCTTGTGGTAAACCTGCAACCTTGAAAGTCCCTTCCCTTCCCCCGGCATTTTTCTCCTCTCCATTGATATACTTAACCATCGCTCTGGCTTGTTTAGTTCGCCTGCTGTGTCGTGTTGAGTAGACGTGTGTTTGTGGTGCTCGTCACGAAAATAGAAAAACGAAATCAAGAGCAACGCGTCGCGATATTATTTTGCGCCAGATTCGGCGAAACAGCTTCGGAAACGTACGCTTAAATTGTAAAAGTGCATGGTGATTGTACTCTTAGTCAGGCCCAGGTGACACAATGGTTGTCTCCGCCCGCCCCCTGCCCGAAAAAGTCCGCATGAGCAAGTCGAAAATGAAAACGATGATTATTGCCTTTTTTGATAGCCGTGGAATCATCCACAAAGAATTTGTTCCATCGGGGCAAACCGTAAATTAAGTCTACTTTGTCAAGTACTTGAAAGATTGCGAAAACGAGTCAACAGGGTGCGCCCAGACATCGTTCATAACTGGTTCCTTCATCACGACAACGCGCCGTGTCACAACGCTCTCAGCGTGTCCCAATATTTGGCCTCTAAAGGGATCGCCGTGTTGCAACAGCCGCCTTATTCGCCCGATATGCCACCCTGTGACTTTTTTTTTGCTCCCTAAAACAAAATCCGTGGTCAAAGGAACCCATTTTGAGTCGATTTTGGATATCCAGGCGGCCTTGACGAGGGTACTTGCGGACATCTCAGTCACAGTGAAAAACGCGCTGGAATCGCTGTATAGCTGCCCAAGGGGACTACTTTGAAGGGGATGGGAGACTTGTAGACTTACTTACTTGTGCATAATCGTACATACGCTGCATCGAAGCATGTATGAAATACAATTGCTTCAAATTCAGGGAAAAATATTACACGAGCGACTTTAGATGTAGTATGGGGAAAAGTTTGTCACCACTCATAGCCGAAGGCTTCATGTGCAAGTTCGAAAATGAACTGGAGGATGAAGGAATTTTCACCAAGGGCTTAGTGGCGTTATGTAGACGGTGTTTTCGCTTTCGTGAAGGAAGCATGTGTAAATCAAACTTTGGAATTGCTCACAGCCGTTATCCCAGTATTAAATTTACCATCAAATCAGAAAATGAAGAAAAAACGCAACGCAGCAACCAATTGTAATCATCATTTATGTTTATATTTAAATTTAAGTGAAAAAGTAACCTTGCTGATTTTTTCGGTAGTAATGCGTTAAATTTGGACGGATTATTAATGAAAACTACAGGCCTAGCATATAATTCATTGACTTTAATCGGAAATACTAAAACAATATCCAACTTTGAACGGCGGAAACTCTTGTTCAACAGTTACTAATGACCGCAATCTAACTAAGTTACTAATGACCGAAATCTAACTAATGTTGAAATAGATCTCTATTTGTCGTAGTTAGAGAAGCTGACATTGAAAACCATTGAGAAAGTAGCTCCCAGGATTAAACATCGAAATAATATGGAAGGACATGAAACACCAGCTGGAGGCGCTTGTTGCAGGAACCGAGGACCCGAGAGAGGCTGAAGCGCTACAAAGAAGAAGATGAAACACCAACCATCACAATGTTAAAAAGATTGAAAGTATTACAACATGCGTAGACAATATTTATTGGTGGTTTTTAGACTACCACCATCCCGCATTGGCCTTGTTGGAATTGCACCTGAAGAATATCCAAAACTAAATCCGTTCATACTTCAAGAGTGAAATAAGCAATCAATGGGCGGAGAAACTGAGGGGTACTAGCCCAGAGGGTCTAGACAGTGTATCACAAAAGTGAACAGTTTACATACAGGGTCTTCATAATAAGTAACCGGACTGGCCTCAGAAAATTTTTTATTGGCAAAATATTTCTTTAGAAATCTTCAAAATAGTCCCCATTGGAGTCAATAACATGCTGATACCGCATTTTCCAATCCCCAAACGCTCCCTGGAAGTCGGGAACATCGATGCTGTCTAGAGCCCTCGTCGTAGCACGTTGAACGTTTTCCAGAGTCCCGAACCGCGTCCCCTTAAGGTGTCTCTTGATCTTGGGGAACAGAAACAAGTCCGCTGGTGCCATATCCGGGCTGTAAGAACTCCGGTTCGGTTTGCAGTCGATCAAGGATTTCCGAACCGACAGCAACACGACGCTACTTTTGCTAATCAGTCAGGTGTTTGGGTACCAGTTTCGCGCAGATCTTCCTCATGCCCAGATCGTTCTTAATAATGTTGTGAATGGTCATCTTATCAATTTCAACCTCATCTGCGATAGCTCGAATGCTCAGACGGCGATCACTTTCAACACATCACGCACTTTTTGCACATTTGTGTCCGTGTGACTCGTTGATGGAGGACCGACGTGCTGTTTGTCATGGACGTCATCGCGGCCCTCCCGGAAATTTCTGTGCCACTGAAAAACTTGAGTTCTGGACAGAGCATCCTCACCGTTAGCCTTTTGAATCATTTGAAGAGTTTCCGTGGCCGTTTTCTTGAGTTTGACACAAAACTGATGCTATCACGTTGCTCGATCGTACGCTCCATTTTCACTCCGACGACGTAACTGAACACGCACTCCGCTCTCGCTCGATGCTATCTGTCCATGCGCTTGGAGGCAACTGCTGCAGCCCGGTTCCCTTTACCTAGACCCCCACCACCACTACAGCACCAGATACCGGTTAGCTGACGCTTTGACGGTGCGGGGCTGGCTCAGTCCGGTTACTTATTAAACAAACACTGTATATCGTAAGAAGTCTAGAGTGAATATGTCGGATCTTGAAGTCGCTAGAGATGAGATAGATCTTCTAGACAGGGCTGGTATCGAAATTGATTATACAACTCCAGATACAGATAGAAATAGCATTGCACTCGCATATGACTCCTTACAGATGCTTGCCCTGAATGAAACTCTTTTTGAATTGGTCCATCTACCAAACCAGAAAAGAGGGTGCCAAATACTTTCGAAAGTTGTTGAAGTGAAAGACTGTTATTCCAAATTAAGCCTGAACGACGAACCGCTTCTTCCTTTTAATGAAACATTGACCTTCGACCTTATACTGAGCAGAAATTTTCTTAATTTTTTTTTCTGCATTGAAGACTTCTGTTTACGTGTTATTGACGGTATTCCGAATATAATACTTCGACATTTGCCTGAGGTTGCTATTAGGAATTATTATTCAACAACATGTTGAGCAATCATACTTGCCAAATTATTAGGAAAAGATCAGGGTATTTCTGATCTTGAATAAAAGAAAGGAACCGTCGTGCTCAAAATGCTATTGCGTAATCAGCTTGCCGCCTAACATCAACAAGGTGTTTGAAGTTATGCTGAAACACGCATTAAATGTTCCGTCCCAGGCATTCGACCATGAATGCGATTATTAAAGTACCCTCAGTCATCAATTGAAAACTTAATAATAGAGAATATGTTCGAGCGTGTCATGGATATGGAAATAGCCTCCGATATGGTTTGGTTAGACCCATTAATTATTGAGCTCCTTCGGAACAAGTTCCCCAGACATCTCGTCGCCATGATGTGTAATATGTTGTATGGAGAATCGTTTCTTGTTGCTGATGGAAAACGAACGATGATACGTGGCTTTAAGATCTTGAATAATCTACAGCAAGGAACAATTGCTGCGTCTCTGCTATTCTCTATATTCATTCGCAACATATTGAACGGCTTTGATTTTAACGGTTCACCAACGTGATCATTTGTGCCGTTTGCTAATGATCTGATAACTTATACGGCAGACTAAAAGGCATCAGTTGTTGACAGGAATCATCAGAAAATGTTCAACGATGTGCTAGCCTACATGAATAGTTGGCAAGTGAAGAAGAATGCGCAAAAATGTAAAACAATAATGCTTTGGACAACACTGTGGTTGGACAATCAAGACCTGAAAAATAATTGGACCGATTTCCAAATCATGGCTGGGGAGGTTTGTTCTGAACAGGTTCCACACAAACCCTGGGCTTGATATCTCCGTGTTCATCTCGATCAGTTTCTATACTACAATAGACACGTCAAAACAATGCTTAGTAAAGCGCTTAAAGTCATCATGTCCCTTCTACGACTCTTTAATCACAGATATATTGAACAAAAGGTCAAAGTTATCTGTTACAAGGCTCTGGTTAGACCAGTTTTGATATATGGATGTCCATTTTTGCATAATCAGAATGCTAGTACAATATAAATATTACGAGTTTTTGAAAGTAAATATTTTCGTGCATGTACTGGTCTGTACAGAAAGCCTAAAATGGATTGTAAACACTATAAATTTCATTACCAAAGTCATGAAAGTCGTTACTTTCATTTTGAAGCTTGTTCGAGATCATATCCAAAGGTTCCAGGTTTTGAGCGAAAACACCCGGATTTTGTAGCCGTGCCATCCTACCGACTGATACATTGAGACTTGTCTCATCAATGACTTCATACCTCCCGAAGCATTTGTGCATTTGGATGTGAATTAGTATATTTTGATTCTGATGGTGCTCCAATTATATTTCAAATTTATAAACAGGCGGACGATCAATAAGGCACATAGAATATCTTCTCAATCTGAGCTCGCAGTATCAACGGTTTGCATTTTGAAGCCTGTCGAGCTGAGACGAGGCAGTCTAGGTTTTGATGGTAATGGTGGCGACTAAATTATTCGTGGTTATTCGTGAATTTTTATGTGAGGTAAATTTTTCGAGTAAAAATTAGCTAATGCGGAGATAGCACTATATACACACACACATATATAAAAATAAGGTCACATTTGAATTTAAACTGCGCGCGTCGAAGGATTTGGAGAATTATTTATTTTTTAGGTTGATAGTACTGTCGGTAATATCTATGTCAAATTTACAAATCAAAATATTCATTAGTGTTTGAGATACGCGTCGTTTCCGGGATGGCCTTCAGTTCCGTCTTCGCTGCGGCTTGAATCTCCTCTATCGTATGAAAACGGTGTCCCCGGAGCGGTCTTTTGAGCTTGCTGAACAGCCAGAAGTCACACGGCACCAGATCAGGTGAATACGGTGGTTGCGGAACGATATGGGTTGAGTTTTTGGCAAAATGATCACGAATTACGAGTGCAGTAAGGATGTTGCATTAACGTGGTGTAAAAACCAAGAATTGTCCTTCCACAATCCCGGCCTTTTTAGGCGGATAGCGTTACGCAAACGACGCATAACGTTCAAATAATATTCCTTGTTGACTGTTTGGCCCGGCGGAAGGAATTCATAGTGCACAACACCACGATAATCGAAGAGGAGAAGAGGTTGATGGTCGCCCAGGACGCTCTTTGTCTTCAACACGTTCACGGCCGGCTTGAACTCACTATACTTCTTATAAACATTTTTTTTAGACAGAGCCTCGTCACCAAAGGCTTTCTGCACCATCCTCGACGTATCCGCAGCAGAAAATTGATTCCGCAAACAAAATTGAATGCAAATTCAAAAAATTTGGACATCGCAAAAACGAAAAACTCACTTTTAGCAGCTCACAAAACGACGCGTACCTCAAACACTAATGGATATTTTGACATGTAAATTTGACATAGATGCCACTGATAGTACTACCAACCAAAAAAAAAATAATTCTCCAAATCCTTTGACGCACGCAGTTTAAATTCAAATGTCACCTTATTTTTTGGGCACAGTAGTATATTTATACATATATATATATATATATATATATATATATATATATATATATATATATATATATATATATATATATATATATATATATATATATATATATATATATATATATATATATATATAGGGTGCGTACGGTATTTGAGGACAACTTAGAGTAAAATTAATTAGCTTATATTTTTAATAAAATTTAATGAAATTTCAGGAAGTTTTTATACAACGTTAAATTAATATATGGCTATGAAGTTATTCAATGAAATCGCCATTAGCAGCAATAACCTCTTCGATCTGGGTACGGAAAAGATTACATGCCCGAATCAAATGCTCCTTGTTCATATTGACCATGACGGCATTAAAAGCAGTCTTCAGAGAAGAAGTGGTATTATGAGGACACTTATTGGTCTCACGCTCAACTACGCCCCATACGTAATAATCCAAAGGATTAAGGACTGGAGAGCTAGGTTGCCATATGTTCGGTAATATGTGGTCATGAAAATTTTCCGCCATCCAATCTTGTGTCGCCATCGCTTGATGTGAAGGAGCAGATTCTTGTTGAAAAATGTATGGTCTGCCTCCGCTTACATTGTCTATCCAGGGTTTCACTACCGTCTCCAAAACCTCGATGTATGCAGCAGAGTTCACTCGAAGTCCTTGAGTAAAAAAGTGTGGTGACATGACATGTCCTTCGTTGCTGAAAACAACTAAAACCATAACAGTGGCTGGAAATTTTGTGTGGATAACAATAGGAACCTCCATAGGATTTGAACATAGCCATCTGTCATTTCTGCGATTGGTCTTTTGATCTTGGCCAATTTTTTTTTCGTCGAAAAAAAACCATAGCATTTTGGGCGCCTCAGGGTGTTTGACTTTGTTTAAAAGACGTTTCGATCGGAAAACTCTCTGTTCCCGTGTTCGTTTCAACATGAACTGTCCTCTGTGCATCACGTAAGACTTATACAGAAGGTCTTCGTGGACAACTCTACGAATAAGGCGCTCAGAAACATGAAGCTCACTCACAAGGATCCTCATTGATTTTGAAGGGTCCTCATCTATGACCGGTTGCACTTGCTCTAAATATTCAGCAGATCGAACAGTGTCAGAACATTGTTCATGCTTTTTGAGTTTTGCAACCATTCTGTATCACCTCCTGATGCCTCCAATTCACGGCGAACCTTTGCACGAATGACCGGGCGCAATTAAGAAAATTAGAGATCTCTAAATCTGTATGGTTCACACATATAGCGACGATGACAGCATGTTTCTTCATTTCTTGAGTGATGCTGTAGTCCCCCAATTCTTATCTGAAAAGGAAAAAAAAATAAAAAAAAATTTGCGAAGTTATAGTCACATTTATGCATATCCTCAAATACCGTACGCACTCTATGTATATATATATATATATATATATATATATATATATATATATAATTATATATATATATATATATATATATATGTATATATATATATATATATATATATATATATATATATATGTATATATATATATATATATATATATATATATATATCTATATTGTATATATAAAATACATACATGTATGTATATAAACTTTTTTAATTTACTGTCAATGTCAAAACGTTAATTAAAATCAAAATAATTTATCATGGCAAAGTTCACGAACCAGCCACGTTTGAAAATTATTAAAAATTACTACCGGAATTCTGAGTTAGTTGTCGTAACTTTAAGATCGCTTACTCCAATTTTTGGCCGTAATAATCGTCGCAGCCGACAGACTGTGTGTGCTATAGTGGATAAGTTCGACTCTAAATTTTCACTATTGGAAGTTCCGGTGCTAATAAACCGTACTGCTCGAAGCGAAGGAAATATTGCAGCCGTAGGTGCATCGATTCAAAATGAGCCAACTCACATCCCACGTCGTGGTCAAGAATTGGGTATCAGCCTAACCATACTGTTGCGTATTTTGTGAAAAGATCTTAGCTTGTATGGTAAGAAGATCAAATTGCCCAAAAACTAAAGCCACTTGATCATTCGAAACGCCAAAATTTCTCCAATTGGCTCTGGCAAAGCTTGAAAAAAATGAAGAATTTCATTGAAAAATCATCTCCAGCAATGAAGCTCATTTCTGGCTTAGTGGTTTTGTTAGTACGCAAAATATGCATCATTCGTCAGCAACACATGTGCTTCTTGAGATACCGTCGCATCCACGTACAATTTGGTGTGGTATGAACCATTTTTTCATGGATGGAAACAACCGTCATGTTACTGTCAATGGAGAGAGCTATCATGTTATTTTGGCAGATTATTTTTGGCCAGAATTGGGTAAACTTGCCATCAACAATATGTGGTTTTAACAAAACGGTTCCACTAGCCATCCAGCATGCCTCATAATCGATTTATTGAAAGCAAATTCGGTGAGCGTGTTATCTCGAGAAATGGGCCGGTCGATGCTGTTAGCTTATGATGTTTGTATGCCGTAAAAAGCACTGATATGCCTCGTTTCCGCACTGTATAGCATGTCACCATTTTAGTGAATAGGAAATAAAACTAATTTTCTCCATTCTTTCGGCATATGTTCTTGTTAACAAATGTGCTTAATGATTTTGTGGATGGCTTTCCCAACACCACTGCCACCATTTAATGAGCTCAATTGAAATCTCATCGATACCCGGCGTTTTATTATTCTTTTAGGCTTTGATGGTACAACAAACTTCATCCAGGTGAGGCCAATGGAAGCTCTCCGGGAACATATATAATATATTATTATTATTTTCCCAGATCTTTGAAAATATTATGTAGGCTGTACAAAGCATTTTTTTTTTCGTAGCACTACAGCCCCCTTCGGGCCTGCGCTTAGAGATAGTCAGAGTATCTCATTGTCATGATGTAATGTATCGGCACTCCACAAGGTGATATGATCATTATCACGCTTTGGCCATGTCCGTCCACCCAGCTGCGATACGTTCTGATTTTAAACCAGCACGTATCATAACTGAATGGGCTTATAGTCCGTCCCAAGAACCACTTGAACTAAATCTCGTTGGCGCCAACGAAACTTGAACCAGAAACCTTCGGCCTACGGGCTTAGTGCTCTAACCACTAAGCTTCGTGGGCTAATGTGCAAAGTAATGATATACCTCTATAATTTTCGCACTGTTACTTGTCACCTTTTTTGTGGATAGGGAATATAATTGATTTGCTTCGCTCTTTCGGCATATGTTCATGTTGTCAAATGTGCTGGATAGCTTTGTGAATAGCTCTATGAACACTGCTGCCGCCATATTTGATGAGCGCCACTGGAATCTTATAGATGTCCGGTGCTTTATTATTCTTTTGGGCTTTAGTGATGAAACAAACTTCATCCAGAGCTGGTGGGGCCAATATTACATAGCTCTCCGCAGACATCTATTGGCTCCTATTTTCTGGAGCTGTGTGGAGGATTTAGAAGGTTCTTGAAATATGATGGCCATTTTCCTTTATCTTGGTTTCATCGATTTTTTATAAAGGGTGGTCCAACCAAAACGCACGATGCTAATTGTTATAAAACAGAAAGTTTTCAAAGAATTTTTCATTATAATAGAGGGATTCATGACTGCTATGTACGTAACAAAATATCGCCCGAATGCTAGTTATGGCTACGGTGGCATACTTCCATCCGATGGTCCATATTTTCTATGATTTTGAGACATAATTGAGGTTCAATGTCGTTGATGTGCTGAATTATCTTATCCTTTAGCTCTTGAATTGTTCTTGGCTTACTGACGTACAATTTTTCTTTTAAATATCTCCAGAGAAAGAAGTCCAACGGTGTCGAATCGCATGATCGTGGCGGCCAATTCACATCGCAACAACGTGAGATAACACGGCGATTGAATTTCTCGCGCAAAAGAGCCATTGTTACGTTGGCTGTGTGGCAAGTGGCACCATCCTGTTGGAACGACATATCATCCATGTCCATAACCTCAATTTTTAGCCACAAGAAGTCCGTTATCGTCTCACAATAGCGAACACCATTCACGGTAACTGCTTGGCCATCCTCATTTTCGAAGAAGTACGACCCGATGACGCCGTCAGCCCATAAACCGCACCAAACAATCACTCTTTGTGGATGCATTGGCTTTTCAACAATTACTTGGTGATTCTCATTTGCCCAAATGCGGCGATTCTGTTTGTTCACGAATCCACTTAGGTGAAAGTGTGCCTCGTCACTGAAGATGATTTTCTTTGCAAAGTCACCATTCGCTTCTGTCCGTTCAACTAACCATTCAGCGTATTGCCGATGATTGAAATAGTCAGTTGGCTTAAGCTCTTGAGTCAGTTGAACCTTGTAAGCGTATCAATTGAAATCTTCATTCGAAATTTACATCAGTGATGTTCGTGAGATGTTCAATTGTTGGGCACGACGACGAGTCAAGGTTGACGGTTCTTCTGCCACACTATCGCGAACACCAGCAATGTTTTCCGCAGAACGAACTAGGCGAGCATGTACAGATGATTTCAAACTTTCTACAGACTCGGTTTGCTGAAATTTGCCCACAATTCTCCCGATTGTGGACACATTTGTTCGATTATGCTGACTAAAAAAATCACGAAGTGCACGAAATGCATTTTGATTTGAACGCCCATTTTCGTAAAAGGCTCCAAAAACCTAAACGCGCTGCTAAATTGTGTACCTCTCCATGGTTGAATTTGTCAAACACTGAAACAAAGAAATGTCAAATTAAGTTGGGCGAAAAACTTGACGTTAAGGTGTGACATACAATTAACATCGTGCATTATAGTTGGACCGCCCTTTAGAGAACTGGTTTTCGCTGAGTATACCTTTAACATATGATATGGATAGGTTAGTTAAATCAAGTAATGATCCGAGTTACAATTGGCTCCTTGGTATGTACGGACGCCAAGTATGATCGGTGTCCAACTTTGTTGGATTAGAACGATTAGTCGCAGATAGTTGCTGAAGTAAATTCTGGCTCCATTTACCTCAGCCGGTCTACAGCCGCCGACGAAAATAACAATTTCACCCTCCCTCCACCCAGATGAAATATTGCTCTGCCTCCAACTCTTTAGTCAGTAACCTGATTATTGGTAGCCCCTTTACGGATTTAGGGCTGAATATTAAATATTTATCTGTTCGTTCCTCCGTCTTATCCTTAGAATTTAAAAGTATTCATGCTTAAACCTTAATCAGCCAAATAAAGAAAACCACGCAATCAATCATATGGATTCTCTAGAGACTCAAAATTACTTTTGTATACTTCGCGGAGTTATATATACAATCAAAACAAATGATGACATTGACCCAATAAATGTTTTATTGTAATTCGCATTAAGTAACCAAAATTCTCCCTTGTCGAAAAACATGGAATATAAAAATTCGATAGTATGGAAATTTTTAAGCAGAGTTGATGTCAATATATGGAAAAAAATTAATCTAGAAAATTTATTGATTGATATTGTACACATTCATTCCAATACACGCAGAAGTCTTGAATGTAAACTAATTTCAAAGGTAGTAATCTAGGTCAGACATTTTTTGTCGTTGTTCTTAGGAATTTTTTTTTTGTGGTTGGGAGATGAATGCCGTTTCCACACTGAATGTGGGACTCCAATGCTCGCAAGCGACTGAACTATCCACTAAACACTTCCCCTGTCAACCCGAGAGCCCAGTCTGGAACCGTTTAAAATACTACTTCGGGCCAAGTATAGTTTTGTTACGCCATTAGGCGCATTCAAGCCATAGTATACTCAACTAGTACCCACACCTTTCATTTACCCTGTGTTGCACACTTTTTGAATTTTCCCAGGGGCACGTCAGCTGATCCCATGTTTGGCGCGCTCAAGAAACAAAGCAAAATGCAAATAAAATTTCCAACGCACGTGTTCTGTTACGCATTTCAGAACATAGTAGTGCTGCCAGATCCTAATAAAAAACTAAAAGATTGCATGGAACGAATTTGTTTTTTTGCAAAGTTATTGATTTTTTGAAATATGGTAATCCTGAAATCTCTCATCGAAGCATATGTTTACATGCGCGCCAATCATCGCGTCAGCATTTACCGACCTACCTGCTACCGAAGATTTATGGCTCGCTGTTCGGCTTGTGTTCGGATTTTTCCGGAGGGTTGATCGAGTGTTGTAGTGAATAGCTATTTCAAATGTCCGTGAAGGACTGCAGCGATGGTCTGCTGCCTCGGCAGAAGTATCTGCCGAGAATGCCCTTGTCTGGGGACGCGTGAATGCGCTGGCAGGCTAGCATTGCAGTGTCGGGGGCGGGTTCATTCCCCCAGCACAAGGGCCCACTACAAAAAATTTCACATTCACGAATTTCTGGGGTCGAGAAAAGCAAGGCGACTGAAGTCGCAAAAATCGTAGGCAACTACACCAGGGGTAAATGACTTGTTCATGGAACAAGAGAAACAAGCAAAAAGGGACGGAATTAAGGTAACTTCGTCCTTACCCGAAGAGGCTCATGGCCCACAAATGAGAGAGGGGCAACCGGGTGGTGATGGAGCCCCCGCGCACCCACCCAACCGGATCAAAATCCATAATTGTTGCAGTGGCCAGGTATTTCTCTTCTGAGTGGAAAACACACACAACTTAACTTGCATGAGCCTTCCCATCAGAGGAGAAGTACCCCGGTGACCAATTTATGCCATAGAATTATGCAGTTCGATTACATAACCCTATGTCATAAAGAGGTACCTTGCTCGGGCCACTCAACCCGCGCCATAACCTGAAACAAAGAAGTTATTTAACGCCCGATGGCTGGCTCATTTGTGGCGTGGAGAGCCTACCATCGTACCGGGTCCTATACCCGGTCAAAAGGAACCAAAACAGAAAAACCGAGTTTATGGTTTAATTCAACATTTTTTGTTTCTTCTTTTTTTTTAGGTTTTTTTTTATTATCTCATATATGTGTTTCTAATACAATTCTCAATCTTTCTAGAACCTTTTGCTGTTTCAGTGCTGCTGTTGCTGTTGTTCATAAAAACTGAATCTACTACAAAGTTGTTTTCAAGAAAATCTGCAACACAACATGTTATTAATATTTATCTAAAATGTTCATCTCAATCTACAGTGAAGATTCACTTTGAAATTTGTTAATTTGTGTGCAAATTGGAATACATTGTAAAATGCAATTGCTAGGAAAGGTTCAGACACACATTCTCTTATCGGTTTTCCATGTTTCACTTTTTTCTCCAATTCATCAATTTTTGTATTTTTTTTTTCATTACAACATTTATTTAAATTATTTAAATTATTGAATATAAATATTTTTATAAATTTTTTTTTAAATGGAAAAACATGCAGAAATTTGAAACAAAAGGGTACTTACCCGCATGGTCCTTCGAGCGCTCGATGACGATGCAGGTATCCTCTAAAATTCCACTAAAAGGAAAAAAAAATTCTAAGAGTTTCTTCACGATCACTTGACGATTTAAAAAAAAAAAATAAACTTGTTATAGCTCACTTTGTGAAATTTTCAACAGATCGCACAGGTCAAAAAAAATGATTATTCCAATTAACATTCTACTATTATGTATAAGACCACCTTAGAATTGTGCGCTACTACGTATTGCAGTTCGAAGCACTTTTGTTTTGTTGCCATTGAAGATGCGACACACATTCCTCTTTGCATTCCTTTGCAACTTCTTGTAATTAATTAGAGGAAGCACAATCATTTGAAGTTCCATAAATCCATTCCATATTAGTTCCCTTTTGATATGAGTATAGCCAACATCACGTCTCCTGCTATTATGCAACGTAATATAGTCCAATGCAGGTAGAAAATCTATCAATGTGGGTTTCTTTCCCGACTTGGCTTGGCGAAAATCCCGCTGCGATTGGTTCGCGGATTGGGCATAAAATCTCCTCTAATAAAAAAAACACACCGAGTGACTATATTTGGCCCAAAACAAGGGAACACCATTCACAGAAACTCCCAAAATGCACAATTCGAAACGTCGACGAGAGTGCACCGAATCAGTTGTTCCGGATGATTTCATATAAGAGCGGACAGCATTAATCCATGTCCGCAAGCTCCGCCGTCGTCCTGCTTCGAACACTTCCGGGACATAAAGGTGTCCCGGCTCAATCTTCACTATGTCAACGCCAATAAATCACTTTTCCATTCCATTAGACAGCCACAAAGGAAGAAACTCGCGCAACAGACTCGCAGACTTGCACAATGTCCACGATTTTTATCTCACAATTCTCCACGTGAACGAGCACTTTTTCGCCGAAAAATAGGCTGATTGTTGGCGCGTTAATTACAGTGTGAAATTTCTTGATTAAAAACCGAAACAATGAACAAAAAACGTTGCAAATTCGCGGTAACATCTCGCCAATAACTCAATCGGCTTCAACAGTCATTAGCGGTGATGGATCCAGCCCAACAGCTGATTGAAATAATGATGGCAAAAGACTCTGAATCGTAGAAAATAGTTGCTCTCGTAAAATCTTTATAATATCCTTGTCAAATTGTATTGCGTCAAACTCGTTGACACGTCCTACATAACTCACAATCGCCGCGATCTCGAAACCAAATCATACCCAAATTATTCGAGAAATGGATGATAACCTGTTGGCAACCAGTAATTTTAACAGGTTTTGCTATCACACAACCGTATACAACACAAACACTCCCAAAAAGTCTGCCCACAGATTTTGATGGGCGACAGCA
This sequence comes from Odontomyia ornata, assembly GCA_963969285.1. Taxonomy (NCBI): domain Eukaryota; kingdom Metazoa; phylum Arthropoda; class Insecta; order Diptera; family Stratiomyidae; genus Odontomyia; species Odontomyia ornata. The sequence continues at coordinate 82,000,858 of OZ017738.1, forward strand.
TCCACAAAAACTGTTAGCTACCGATAGCAACGTTGACAATTTCGCGCATCACAATCGCCGCCGTTCATATTAAACACACTCGTACGCGTTGAGCAATTCGCATTCTTTTATTGCGCCGAGTTAAGAATCTTTATCAACCCACAAGACGTGAAATTTCGTACAAGTTTCACAACTGCCACAAGTGAGTCATTTTCTCTTGGGCGTCGCGACGTGACCGCCCTGAAGGTTACTGACAGACTCCCCGCTCGCGACCATCGTCGCGACGAGCATCATTGCTGTGTCCGATCCCATAGCATACCATGACCCTCTAGATCTGGGTGTTGTTCATGTTGTATTGGATCGAACCTTGTCATTGTGTGATCAATACAAACTGCACGCAATGTATAGGGATAGGTGGTGGAGCTTAAATGCTACGTGCAACACGCCTGAATGTAAATGTGCATCCGCGGATGCGATGCATGGAAAATCTATAAATCGACAAAAAAAAAAAAAAATTTAAATTCTACATGAAATTATCAAATAATTTAAAGTAATAAAATAATAAATTAAACTAACTGCTCGATTACTACAGTGTGGTTACTAGTTGAGTATACTATGCTTCAAGCTGGAGGATCCCTGCTTCAGTGGGAGGGGAGAAAGGAAGAGGGAATGCCAGACAAGCGATACCTCAGCTCCAACTTCCCCGGCTGCTGTGAACCCTTATATCTTTTAGAACTATCCGTACATAAGGTGCCACATGGTTTTATTTGTCAACCGATCCAATCATCACCGCAACTGTACTATCCGGGCAGAGCCCTCCCGTTTCTCTGTAGAGGTCCCGTCGCAGCCTGGCAGGTATCGCCTTAGCATCTTTTAGGATATAATGAACTATATTCACGCTTTGCTATCGACCGAGCAATGTCTTTAGGTCTAGCGTGAACCTCGTGCAGACAGTTTATTGTCAACTGGCAACTGCTGGTTAGAATAAATAACGTTTTTGATTATATTCATGATAGTTCATTGAAAAACATAGAAACGACATGCGCATCGGCCTTATCAGGCCTGGACTCGGTATCAGAAAGCTTTTCTTAATGCACACATTCTGCGTTCGATAATATTACCTTCATGTAGTTTTAAAGTTACTTGACCCTATGCGACTAGTTAAGGGTTAAATGAACAGCTACCATCCTTGCTTTGACAAACGAACTGTCTATAGAATGACAGTTAAACGTCTTTATAATGTTTTATAGAATAACTAGCGAAGGCTTCAGCCGGAAGGTTTTCTCATAAAATAGCCGAATATTATCGTCATCCGGTTCTCTGTAGCTTCCAGCTGGCATAACAAGTGTTGTGGGCGATTTCTCTAGCTGTAGCTATCCGTCTGATTTCTACTAGCTAAATGCAAGCCTAAGCTTAGGATCTACCAACTACAATGTGGCCTTAATATGCAGAATATCCTTTCCTTTTTTGATTAAATCAAAACACGTGGCTAAGGAATACATGCATGTATATTTAACTATTAACAACTTCAACCACATCCTCCTTCGCTACGTCAAAAGCTATAAAAATGATGTTTCCATTTCAAGGATTTAATTTATGCATCCAATAAACGATAATCAATAAACAATTAAAATTTTATTATTTTACCTTCTTTGGCATTACGTCATCGCCACCTTGTTAAATCAAACGAATTACATTCTCCTTCATTCAAGGAATCATTTCATTTTGCTGTATACAGTCCACGAATCAGAATATAGAGACGTTAAATAGGCGCCAATAGTCTCAACACCAGCGGCTGCTCTGTAAAGCCGCAACAAAAGGCTTTTGAAGGTCACAATTAGCTTTGAATTAATTTCTACCGATTTCTAGGAACGAGGCATTCGAACAGTACTTTAATCATCAAGAACGTGTTGAAATCCTTCTATGAATGAATGGATGTAGGAAACGTTGTGTACAAATTTCCCATGGTACGGATGAGTGAGTCCTTTCGGTGTTGAGTATACTATGCTTTCGATGCTCGAATATTTAACCGAAATGGCAAATGCGCGAATTCGTAGAAGGTGAATTTTACGATGTGCGATGTTAATACGAGTATTCCCAATATGTTACATGTAATTATTTATTTAGGAATTGTGTGAACAATTCAGGGACAGTACTAAAAATTATAGATTCCCCTTTGAAAACTTCCTCCAAACTACTTCTTTGCTAATAAAATTATTCTTTTGGTTTCCGAGGCCATTATTAAAATGTAAGATTTAATTTTCCTTGTAGAATTTATATTAATTAAAGAAAACATTGGAAATCTGCCATATTCTTATTTCAGCAACTTTAAATTCTTTCAGAGTGGTTCGCAACACACGTAATCCTGTCTACGACGAAGATTTCACGTTCTACGGTCTCAATTTGCAAGAATTGAACACCATGTCCTTACATTTCGTCGTCCTCAGTTTTGATCGATACTCCCGGGATGATGTTATTGGGGAAGTTGTTTGCCCACTGTCTAGTGTTGATTTGAGTCAAATAGAAACACAACAGATTGCACTCAGCAAGGAAATCCAACCAAGGAGTTTAAAAATTCGAGCACAGGGTCGTGGTGAATTATTGATTTCGTTATGCTGGCAACCGGCTGCTGCCCGACTTACAGTTGTACTACTAAAAGCCCGAAATCTACCGCGGATGGATGTTACTGGCTTGGCCGATCCATATGTTAAATTGTATCTTCTGTACAACGGACAACGAATTGCCAAAAAGAAGACACACGTGAAGAAAAGGACACTGAGTCCTGTATTCAATGAGAGTTTTGCATTTGATATTCCAACAACAGAGGTAAGTTATGTCGGTTTTTAAGTCAATCCGACAGTTGTTCTAGTGTTATGGCATGAAGTCACGTACTAAATGAATTTTCTTGTCTTCCTACAGGGCAATGGAGCATCACTGGATGGCGTTTCTTTGGAATTGATGCTGTTGGACTGGGATCGTGTTACAAAGAATGAGGTAAATAATTAAATAGGAATGTATTTTTACTTATTTTAGTTTCACTATTCGTGGTATGAATCAGTCTTCTCTTAAATATTTGTTCTACTTATCTCATTCAACACGAAGAAGCTACAATTAAAATATTTAAAGAGGTTTTAAGACTGGTTAATCTAATAGTTATAATACTACAAATGAGTGGTGCAGTGAAATTGAAATTGATTAAATTTACAAATTATAGCTGCATTCGTTAAAGATAAGAATTTGACAAGTCGATGACCTGGGAAAGTATTCTCACTAGGACTTATAAATATTCTCGCATTCAAATTAATCTTTCGGTTGAGCTATATTTTTTGGGGCAGGGAGACGAAGGGTATTTACACCTTGAGCATGGGGCTCCCTGACGCACTAGACTACCGGAATAATCACTAAGCCCCTCACCTGCCAACCTGAAAACCTAACCAGGAAACATTCGCAACATTAAGTACATCAGGCGAGGCCTCGGCCTCCTGCGACTAAACTAGCGGGAAGGAAAGAGGGGATAAGATTGCTAGAAAAGATACATTCTTACCCTGAATACCTCTGAGCTCTTAAGTAACCACGTTTGAATTATCAGACCTGCCCATCAAAATCTCTCTGAATATATTTTCCGGAGAGGCTCCTCCTCGAGAGAGAATAATCGTGTCCTAAACATGGCCTTAACATAGCCACATTATTTGGCCTTTTTAGCCTAAACATAGTCCAGTTCGCTTTTTGGTCATTAGTCTAATCATGATCCAAAAACTCGATTAAAAATAAAACTCGCCTAAATAAGGCCCGAAAATTAGGCAAATGGTGATTATGAGCAAATGGTGATTATCAACATCACAATGTGAGTCAATTAGCCGAAAGATCTTAAAGTCGTCAGCATGAAGCAGACAGGGAGTAGTGATAACAGAGGGAAGGTCATTGATAAATAGTAGGAATAAAATGGGTCCAATTATGGAACCTTGCTGTACACCCGAACTGGGGCAAACCGTAGACGAGAAACAGGAGTAAACAGTAACAAGACAACGGCGATCCCAAACATAGGATAAAAGCCAGGAGTAAAGAAATTCAGGAATTTTTAATTCTTTATGTTTCTAAAATGAAAGTGAGTGATTTACAGAATCAAACGCTTTAGAGGGATCCGTGAAAATAACGCCTATTCCTTGTTGACGGTAAAAAGCAGCAGCAATGTGGTGGGTAAAAGAAAGCGAGTTAGTGAGAGTAGATCTACCTCTGACAAAACCATGTTGTTGCTCTACTTAGGATGGAAGTATAAGGGAAAACAGAGTACCGAGAACGACCCCCAAATTTGAAGATAGGAAGAGTATGGGCAATTTTCCACTGGAAAGACAAAACCCCAGTAGCTAAGCTCAAATTATAAATAATTGAAAGAGGAACACAGAGGGACTAGGATAGTGATTTTGCAAGGAAAATTGAAATGCCGTCTGGGCCACCACCGGCACTGATATCAAGACTCCTTTTTTTGTGGTAGGGAGGTGAATGTCATTTATGCACAGAGTGTGGGACTTCCATGCTCGCATGAAGGCGACTGCTCTACCTCCCCTGTCAACCTGAGAACCTAGCCTGGAACCGTTTGACACATTACTTCGGGGCAGGTCTCGTTTTGTTACGCCGTGAGACGCCTTCAAGCTGGGGGATCCATTTCCTAGCGGGAGGGGAGAGGGGAAGAGGAAGTGCCAGAAAAGCGATCCCCCAGCGCCCCGGCTGCTGTGAGTCCCTTTTATATTTTAGGACTGCCCGAGCATAATGTGCCACCTTGTTCCATTTGTCAACCGATTCGAGCATCACCGCAACTATATTATCCGGGGTGAGCTCTCCCGTCTCCCTGTAGAGTTCCCTTCGTAGCCTGACCCATTTTGTACACGCAAAAGATGTGTGGCAGGCATTGTCCTTCTCTTCTGGGCAAAATCGACAATCGGGGGACCGTGACTTACCAATCTTGTGCAGGTAAGACTGAAAACACACATGCCCACTCAAAAGCTGGGTCAGATAGAAGTCAGTCTCATCATGCCTTCGATTTAGCCACAGTCTCACATCCGGGATGAGGTGCGCAGTCCACCTTCTCTTCGTGCAATTGACCCAAGACTGCTGCCGATTGTTGAACGAGTCTCTCCTCGCGAACAACCATCTCCCTCGCATCCTCGTTTCAACGCAGGTAAATAGAGTGGCGCTCTCTAGCAAGGAGTGCGACAGGTATCACGCCTGCAATAACTCTCACCGCCAACTCAGAGACTATCGGATACGAAGATGCAATTCTCAATGCTCCTCTTCTCTGTACCTGTGCCAAACGTTTTCAGTATACCTCCATGCTGGGAGCGTCGCCCCACACTTCTGCTCCGTACAGTAGCACTGACCCCACAGCACTCATCAAGAGGCGTCTTCTTGACGGGCTGGGTCCCCCTACGTTGGCCATAAGTCGACTCAGAGTCGATATTCCCGAAGCAGCCTTCTCAGCCGTTGTCCTGATTTTCTCAGGGAAACTCATCTTCGAGTCGATCAGTAGCCCCGGGTACTTCACCGGTGGTTTCGATTCGATTCGTAGACCCCCAATACTGATCATCTTTACTCTAGGGATTCTCTTTTTTGTCAAGATGACCACTTCGGTTTTCTCCAGTGCTAAACTGAGCCTGCGAGCAGTCATCCAGTCCCTCACTCAGCGTATTAGCATATCTAGCCTTACTTGTGCCTGTTCAACGGTGCGTCCAGTGAACAGAGCCGCAGCATCATCCGCATAGCCGACCAAGCGCGACTCAGCTGGCGTCTGAAGTCTCAGTAGCCTGTCGTAAGACACGTTCCACAGGTCCGAACCAAGGATAGATCCCTGGGCAACACCCGATGTAATTTCCATTCTTCGTTGGCCCTGTGTAGTATCCTAGAGCAGGCTTCGGTCATTAAGGTAGTTTCTCAAAAGCCGGATTAGATATTCTGGAACTTGAAAAGAGTTTTCCAGCGTTTCCAGAATACCCACCCATTAAGCGGAGTCGAAGGCGTTCCTGAAGTCGTGTCTCACCAACAGGACGATCCGTCGCTTGGTATGACTATAAATCTGAAAAAAATCATAAATGTAGGCCTTAATGAGTACAACAACAACAAATGCATGAGAAGTCGAAATTCACTCAACTTTGTAAGTAATAGTATGATTTATCGATTTTATGCTTTCTTGAATAAAATCTAAATGGTACCCTTAAATTCAATAAAAGATTGATTTTTTCTGAAAGTTTCATAAAGATCGAATAGTATTTAACGAAGTTATAGCGATTTGAATTTTCCTGTATTACTATGGAACAATGTGCCCTGAATTACTATGGAAACATATGGCTATGGAGCCATATGCGCTTTTTACCGACTTAGACACTACAGCTTTGCTAGGATTTGCATGAAAATTTCAGGAATGATAGATATCATGAGGATGACTACATACAATTGAAACAAGTCGAAGAGGCAGGAGAGAGCTCCTAGCAAAAGGGCTTTGTAGCCATTCTAGGATTCGAAAAAATAGGCCATGAATCGATGCTTACAGTACAGAGGAGTGGCCCCTGAAAAAAATTTCATGAAAGGTAGCCGATATGAGTATCAAATGTAAGTTTTCTATGGGAGCTTTTCAAAACACTTCTTAAACTGACAGTTTTTGCTTCAGTGGTTGGTGTGTTTTCTCCCTCGCGAATGGCCACCCGTGATCTAAAAAAATCTGAAAAAATTATCAAGCGAGATATTTATGGGTATAACTATAACAAATACCTCAGAATTAAGAAATTCTTTCAACTTAGTTAATAATACTATGATCCTCGAACATGGCGTGTTTCTTAATTTTATTCGTTGCTGGTTACGGCATTTTGTAAGTTGAGTACAAAACCCTTCTGACATGAGCATAGGTCTGTCTACCCAACTTGTTCTACATTGTGGACACGCCCGCTTCCACACGTAGTCAAAACAAAACCGCGAGTCCGATTCAGCTGAAATTTTGGCAGTGGCCGTCTACGAGAATGTATTGCACGATAGTGAATTTCTCTTGCGACATTGGTGCCACTGGGCAGAGAGATTAAGTACTTATTGGAGCGCCCTCGTATTTAGTCATCAATATAACCGGTTATAAAAGGGTTATAATAGGCCAAAGAGCACTCGCAAATAAAATATTTTATTTAGTTTCTTTTCTTGAAAAGCCGGCGGGCCCTACTTTGTTATGTAAGCAGACGCGTTTCGACTCCTTTCATATCTTCATGGTGACACGTTTCGACTGCTTGGAGTCATCTTCAGTGCTGACACTGGAGATGACTCAAAGCAAATTACGGGAACCGTGATTATACCGATGAAATTGCGCTTGAGGTTGAGTGCACCGTCACTGTTTCATTGGCGATCATGTCATGTTAGTTTTGGTGGAACGACGTCTATTCCATTCTGTCCTACATCTGGTGTTCCTCAGGGTTCAATCCTTGGGCCCCTCTTGTTCCTCGTGTTTATCAATGACCTCCCCTCTATAGTCTCTTCCCCCTCTTTACTGTTTGCGGATGATTTCAAGGTTTTTCGGACTATTAAGTCGCCCCTTGATTGCCAGTTTCTTCAGGAGGACTTGAATGTGCTCAATAATTGGTGTTTGTCCAATTTTCTCTACCTCAATGTTAATAAATGCCATAAGATGTCCTTTTGTCTTAAGCAACATCCTATTGCCTTCCCCTATATACTAAACGAGGCCGCATTGACCGAAGTTACTACGTACAAAGACCTTGGAGTTACTTTTGACTCCAAACTTAAATTTGACACGCATATTTCCTATGTGATTGCTAAGGCCTCTAAAGTTTCGGGTTTTGTACTGAGACATATGCACAAGTTCTGTAATATCTCCACTATGATCTGCTTGTTCCTTTGTCTTGTCCATCCATTGCTCGAGTATTGTTCTGTGGTCTGGGCTCCCCATTATTCCTATCTTGTGTCCTCGTTGGAGTCAGTACAGAGGAAATTTACCCGCTTCCTATTCTTTAAGCTAAACTTGCCATATCTTCCATATGAGGATCGTTTATCATTCCTTGGTCTCTCGTACTTGTCTGCGCGTAGATCTTATTTGGATCAGTGCTTTTTGTACCGACTCTGCCACTATCAGACTCCGTATTGTATTTTTGCGGAGTTGCACTTTAGACACTCCTTACGTCCTACTCGTGTTTCTTCTGTTTTTGTTATTCCATATGCTCGTACAGAGCTATATTTTCAGTCACCTATTCTTCGTCTCCTAAGGAATCATAATAATCTGCAGCTTGGTCCTTTTTCCTCAACCTTTACTGCATTCAAAAGAATTTTGCAGGAGCTAATTTTAAATTCATAATTTAGTTTTATAAGCAATTAACTGTTCTGTGCTTTATTTCGTTTTATATGTATATGTCATTTTTATCTATTGTATCTAATCATTTTTCTTATTTTTTTTATTGTTATTACTATTTTCGCTATTCCGTTTTGTTATTGGATTTGTTGATCTGTAAAATGGAATTTTGAAATAAAAGAAATAAAAGAAACGGCGTTCATCCTACCACTTTGTGGTCTTTTTCAATTTGTCGTATGCCCTTTGGGCTGTGAAATACGTCACCGACATGGCGGCGTTGAATTGGCTTTTTGTCTTCGCATGTGTTGATTGCGGGACGCTGGGTTGGAGGATTCTCGGAAGAAGTGTGAGTTCTGCCGAACTCAACTATCATATTGTTACACGCACGAATAATTTTGCGAGCTACTGTCGCAATTATTTTCAAAATTGTTAAGAAGATATGATCAACAAAACGAACGTACTCGAAAACCCATTAATCATGATCAACAAAACGAACATACTCGAAAACCCACCAAGCATCAACATCTGCGGCATTGCGTTTTCACTTTCCTGGAACCATAACACGCGACAGTGGTGTCAAGAAGTGAGAAAGAAAATTTTGGATGTGAAAACGTTTAAACATTTTTTAAAGTGCACAATAGCGAAAATTAACGTGGAAACTTTTGGAAAAATAGCCAAAACAATAAAAATGCCAGGAAACTTTCATCTAAAAATTTATCAATTGACCATATCGGAGCTCAAGGAGGAGTTGGAACAGCGAAATCTGGCCACACAAGGTACAAAGGCCATCCTGATTGCACGCTTGCGTGACGCGATCGAGTCGCAAGGCGTGAATCTAGATTCGGGTAAGCTCTCAGATGCGGAAAAAGGCGCAGAATGTGGAGAAGTAGAAACACCAAAATCAAAGGAGCCAGAAAATGCGCTAATGCAAATGTTAATGCTGATATCATCCAGTCTAACTGCGAAGCTAGATGAACAGTCATCCAGTTTAACTGCGAAGCTAAATGAACAGTCATCCAGTTTAACTGCGAAGCTAGACCAGAAGCTGGACCGACTAGCAGTCGAAACCAAGGCGGATTTGCAAAAACGGTCAACTGAAATAAAAGCGGAGCTCGGTAGTCTGACCAAATAAATTAAATGCGTCGATGAAAAGGTTTATCAGGTCGAGGAGAGAATGAACCATGAGATGGAAAAAATGAAAAAGGAATTGGAAGCAGCAAAGGCAGCAGTTACCACCTCACCAGCCTCACTTACAACCGCAGCGCAAAGCTCATCCAGAAATGTGCAAGCACCAATATTCGACGGGCTAACGGTCTGGAGTATTTACAAAACCCAGTTTGAAGCCGCTGCTAGGGCGAATCACTAGAATGAGCAAGAACGAGCAATTGCACTGATTCTTGATCTAAGAGGCCTAGCTGCCGAGCTTTTGCAGACGATCCCCGTTGAGTTGCACTCAAACCCGGCTGCTAACATGAGTGCGCTCCACATGCGTTATGGAGACGATCATCTAAAGCAGATTTATCGGGCACAGCTACGGCATCGGATGCAAAAGCCTGGCGAAACCTTACAGCAGCTAGCCCAAGACATTGAGCGACTGGCACTTTTGGCTTTCCCAGCGTACGACCCAGAGCATCGAGATGACGCAGCGACAGAAGCATTCATCAGCGCATTGAAGAACCAGGAATTGCAACAAGCCGTGCGTTTAGCTCAAAAGCAAACTGTTAAGGATACATTGGCTTATAGTTTGCACTTTGAGGCAGCGAAAAATGTGACTCATACCACTGCCCGGGTTCGCGAGGTAATGGCAGACGAGTGCAGATGTGAGCGCGTCGAAATTGAGCAAGAGCCGCAGGCAAATGGAGCGCCTAGATGCTGGAATTGCAGAGAGAAAGGGCACCTGCAAAGAGACTGTAAGAAGCAAAGAAAACCGAGCTATTGTGCATGGTGTGCAGCTAGGAGAAGACCTAGACCGAGTCAGGAGCCCAGAATGAAAGCCCTTTAAGCTGAGGGGTCGGGAAAAATGTAAGAGCCAACTTCGTGGGACAGAGGTTGGCTAGGAGGATCTACATCCCCAGCACCGCCATCACCATGTTAAGACTACATCGTGGAGAAGCAGACTTATTCCTTCCGTGTCAAGTTGACGGAGAACATTGCACCATAACAATCGACACTGGTGCAACCCGATTGATTATCCGACCAGACCATGTGAGGCGACAACTACTTCACAACGACAGAACTTTCTCACTAAGGCCAGCTACGGGAAAAACTATACCTATCCATGGAGAGATTAATCTCCAGATACAGTTGGGACACCTTGTATTCCGACATAATTTTCTGGTCGCGAACATTATGGATGACTGCATTCTCGGAATGGACTTTCTGCGACCACATGGAATCACGTTGGATTTGGGCAAACGGGTATTGAAATGGTGGAATGTCGAAGTATTGATGGAGGGTCCCAGCGTCCAAATTCCCAAGATGAATGTGGTAGTATGTACCGACACTAATGTACCGAATTCTGGCGAAAGCATTGTATGGGCCAAGCTTGATGGTGATTCTGGAGACCACCGATCTTATCTGATAGAGCCAACGAAGACGTCTGCATTGCGCAGTTTGATTGAAGGACGATGCCTTGTAAGATCTATAAGGAACGGATACGTGCCAGTTAGAGTCCTTAACACCGCAGACTCAAACACGAGCATCAAAGCGGAAGAAGTCATCGGCAGCTGCCAGCCTGTTTCCACCATCACCTCCTTGGAAGCCACTAACGACCATCATTGGAAAAGGAGGCAAGACACAGACAAAGCCCGGGAATCCACGTCTGCAATATTGAAGCAGATCAAATTGCCAGTGCAGCTATTCAAGCGAGCCTCTGATCTGGTCACCAAGTACAGTGACATCTTCTCAACAAGCCCGGATGACCAAAGCCGAACGAGTATGATAACTCACGTCATAGATACACAGGGAGCCAAGCCAATTCGACAAGCACCGAGGCGTCTTCCTATAGCCAAACAAGGAGAAGTGAGCGCACTGATCTCGGACATGGAAAAACAAGGTGTTATCGAACCTTCTGTCAGCTTATGGGCCGCGCCAGTAGTTCTAGTAAAGAAAAAGGATGGTAGCACTCGTTTTTGTGTCGACTATAGGCAGCTTAACGACGTCACTAAGAAAGATAGTGACCCGCTTCCACGCATCGATGACATCATGGACACTTTGGCCGACGCAAAATGGTTTTCTACACTTGATCTCAAGAGTGGCTACTGGCACGTAGAAATCGACAAGAAGGACCGAGAGAAGACCGCATTTTCAGTTGGGACTGGATTGTGGCAATTTGTGGTGATGCCGTTTGGGCTTTGCAATGCTCCAGCCACTTTCCAACGCCCGATGGAATACGTGCTACGAGGCTTCACCTGGAAAACCTGCTTGGTGTACCTAGATGACATCATTGTTATCGGGAGAACGTTCGAAGAGCATGTGCGGAACTTAGAAGAGGTTTTCTCCCAACTGCGACTGGCGAATCTGAAACTAAGTCCCGACAAGTGTACCCTTTTCGCGACTGAAGTAAAATACCTGGGACATGCTGTATCAGCAGAAGGGGTCAAAACAGACCCTGAGAAAATTGAAGCCGTAAAAAGCTGGCCAACACCAAACAACAAGCGCCAGCTACGAAGTTTTCTGGGTCTGGCGACCTACTATCGAAGATTCGTCAAAGACTTTGCCACAATAGATAAGTGTCTCCATCAGCTAACCAAGAAAAATCGTCCGTATATCTGGAATGAACAATGCCAGGTAGCCTTTGAGACCTTGAAGGAGAAGCTGTGTAAATCACCCGTGCTGGCATATCCGAAACTCGGAAAAAAGTTTGTAGTCGACACCGATGCGAGCAACGGCGGTATTGGAGCTGTACTCTCCCAGCAGATCGATGGCGAAGAAAGAGTCCTCTCATATTACAGTTGAGTTCTCTTAAAAAGTGAGAGAAACTACTGCGTGTCCAGGAAGGAACTATTGGCTATAATAGAGGCCACCAAGCAGTTCCACTAGTATATGACCAGAAGTTTGACCATGCATCGCTGAGATGGCTGCTCAACTTCAAAATCCCCGAGGGACAAGTTGCGAGATGGATCGAAAGATTGCAGTCATACGACTACGACATTCTTCATCGGAAGGGCGGAGTTCATGGGAATGCTGACGCCCTATCTCGTGGTCCATGTCCAGCTAACTGCAAGCATTGCCGACGGATTGAGGAAAAGGAACCGCCCGTTGATCTGCGATTGATAACGGCCGAATTCGATGAAGGTTGGTCATCGGAGGAGATTCGAAACGCCCAGTTAGCCGATGAAGGCATCAGACCATTGCTCGTATGGAAGGAGACGACTGGGCGACCTGAGTTGAAAGACGTTTCAATGCATGACGCAACCCTGAAAAGCTATTGTGCACAATGGAACTCCCTTCAGGTCGAGGGTGGCATACTCAAGCGGAAATGGGAAACAGCGGATGGCAGCTCTCAAGGATGCAAACTATACTTCCCAAAAGCCGAATCCACGATGTGGTTAAGGAGATGCACGAAGGATCCTCGGGAGGCCACCTTGGTAAATTGCGGGAAAGGTTTTACTGGCTCCACGCTCGAGAAGACGTAGAGGACTGGTGCCGTAGATGCACGATTTGCGCTTCCGTCAAAGGTCCAAAGCGACGACTGAGAGGACAAATGCAAACCTATAACGTGGAGGTACCATTTGAAAGGATTGCTGTTGACATCACAGGACCCTTTCCTGAATCCGAGTGGGGAAGTCGATATACGTTGGTTGTGGCCGATTATTTCAGCAAGTGGCCCGAGGTCTATCCCATTTTCAACCAGGAAGCAACTACTGTAGCCGAACAGCTAATATTAAATTGGGTCAGTAGGTACGGTGTACCTTGAGAACTACATTCGGATCAAGGCCGAAACTTTGAGTCACTAGTTTTTGGCGAAATGTGCGAGCTGCTGGGAATACGGAAAACGAGGACGACACCACTACATCCCCAATCTGATGGAATGGTCGAACGTTTCAACGGCATGCTCAATAAACACCTGGCCAAGATGGTTGACGAGAGCCAAAAGGACTGGGACCTACACATCCCACTATTTGCTGCCGAACATGCATCGACGGGCCAAGCTCCAGCCAAAGTCGTTTTTGGAAAGATTGCTCGTCTGCCAGCTGATATAAAGTTCGGAACACTCCCTGAGAAACCCCAAATGATCTCGAAGTACGCAAGTGAGCTAAGGCAACGGTTGAACCAGATACATCGGACAGTGCGAAAACACCTCGAATCGGCTACTGACCGCATGAAGACCAGGTATGACCTAAAGGCGAATTCTACTGGCTTCCAGCAAGATGACTTAGTGTGGCTATATAACCCACAACGGCGAAAGGGTAGGTCTCCAAAGTTGCAACATAATTGGGAGGAACCATGCCGAGTTACAAAGCGAATGAACGACGTCGTATACCGAATACAGGAACACCGTAAGCCAAGAGCCAAAATGTAAATCGTGCACCTGGACCGTCTTGCCCCATATAACATCCAGGGAGTATTGACTACAACTGGTGACACATCTTTTCGGGGCGAAAAGAACTGAGGTGGGGGCAATGTTACATGCACGAATAATTTTGCGAGCTACTGTCGCAATTATTTTCACAATCGTTAAGAAGATATGATCAACAAAACGAACGTACTCGAAAACCCATTAATCATGATCAACAAAACGAACGTACTCGAAAACCCACCAAGCATCAACATCTAGAAGTGAGCCACTGCTCCATTCATTACGCTGCTCGAATATTCTCGCTAGTTCGCAACTTGTTTATTTCCGCATATGTAAAACCCTTTGGAATTCTTGAACTGCCAAGAACTTTGAAGGAAGCGTTTTTGGTCTCGTGTATTTGCTGGAGTTAAAACTACGAGTGAAGTATTTTGGATGTTTTATATTTATTTTTTATATTTAGGTACGGTTGGCACTGCTTTCTTATGTGTTGAAGCAATTACTGATATTTTCAGGCAGTTTTGTAGCCTTAAACACTTCCTTGTAATTATTTATATTCCTTGTAATATATTATATTGGTAAGTCTAAAAAGTATTGAGCGTTGTTTTATCATTTTTCGATCGAATGCTTCTTTTATTTAGATTGGATTTTATTCAAGTACATATTGTCCATTATTACCTTTAACCTTTTACTATTTTTTTGGGAAGAGCCATTATTCCATCTGTGTAGAACTTCTGTGGTTTATCGGCGAAAAACTTGGCCAAGTTATTTTCACAGTCCCTTTTTGAAGCAAATTTCTTGTCATTAGGGAAGTTTTGCAGAGACCGAAACTAATGATATTCTGATGGTGCAAGGTCTGGACTATAGGGTGGATGCATCAAAACTTCCCAGCCAAGCCCTGTCAATTTTCACCGAGTCATAAAAGATGTGTGTGGTCTGGCATTGTCATGATGGAAGACAACGCCTTTTCTATTGATCAATTCTGGCCGGTTTTTAAAATTGCTTATTGCAATCTGGTTAATTGCTGACAATACACAGCCGAGTTGAGTGTTTGGCCAGGTTGTAGCACTTCATGATAAGCAATTCCCTTGCAATCCCTCCAAACACACAGCATAATCTGATTTGGTGTCAATCCTGGTTTTGAAGTTGTTTGTGATGATTCACCTTTTTTGACCATGATCTTTCTCGAACGACATTCTCATATCTTGCCCATTTTTTACCACCCTTAGTGATTTGCTTCAAAAATGGCTCGATTTCGTTACGTTGGATTAGCATTTCGCAAATGCAAATTCGGTTGATCAAATTTTTTCGTGTTAATTCATGCAGCACCCAAACGTCGAGCACCTTTGTGTATCCAGCCTTACGCAAATGGTTTAGTGATGTGTATTTAGTTCCTTAGCAATGTCATGTCTACTTATGTGTCGGTTTTCTTCCATTTTTTGTAAGATTTCATCGACTTTTTCAGTGATTGGTCGACCTGAGCGAGGTGCATCTTTGACATCAAAATTTCTAGAACGAAAGCGAGCAACCCATCTCTTGGCTGGGGCTTTTGATAAAATATCTTGACCGTAGACACCAAAAATTTTTTCACGAGCATGCGATGCATTCTCACCTTGATCGTAGTGATATTGTAAAATATAACGAATTTTTTCAGAAATTACACTCATTTTTAAATGAATACAACTTTTGACAAGCCTGACGAAATACAAAACTGTCCGTATGAAAATTGTAGACTGGAATGTCAACTTTCAAACGCATGTCAGTTTGACTCAATCTGATTAGTATTGCCCGATATATCACAACGAATACCATCTAGTGGCAAAAAAGGCTCAATGCTTTTTAGACTATCTAATATTTTACTAGTTGATTGCCCAAAAAATGAATGAGTAGGAACAAAGATTAAAGAAGGGTAACTTTATATTGGTGTGTATAAGCAGAGATACAATCTTCAAAATGATCACGCTATGAAATGTAGAAAATGCGAGTGTATGAACGTATTGCCAATATTTTATTGGTTTTTGGATTAGTATTGGGAGCGCAAATTAAAAATGCGGGAGTTTTTCAAAATTTTGAGAATTTATTTCAAAAAAAATTGTAACAGACTGATCAATCGAAGTATTGTCCATCGCTAGCCACTACTTTTTCCCATCTTTCTGGCAACATACGGATACCGCGACGAAAAAACGACTCGTCTTTTGACTCAATCCACGAACCGACCCAATTTTTGGCTTCCTCATAAGAACGAAAATGCTGATCAGCCTGGTCATGCGTCATCGATCGTAACAAGTGGTAATCAGAAGGAGCAATGTCTGGGCTATACGGCGGGTGGGGTAGGACTTCCCATTTGAGTGTTTCCAAATAAGTTTTTACGGCCGAGCGTTATCGTGCTGCAAAATCACTTTGTCGTGCCTTTCCAAATATTGTGGCCGTTTATCACGCAATGCTCGGCTCAAACGCATCAATTGAGTTCAATACGAAGCTCCTGTGATCGTTTAACTCGGTCGCAGCAGCTCATAGTATACGACACCCAGCTGGTCCCACCAAATACACAGCATAAGCTTCTTTCCATGGATATTCGGCTTTGCCGTCGATGTTGAGGCATGACCGGGGTAACCATATGATTTTTTCGCTTGGGATTATCGTAGTGGATCCACTTCTCATCACCAGTAACGATGCGATGCAAAAAACCTTTCCTTTGTTGCCTTTGAAGCAGCTGTTCGCAAGTGAAAAACCGCCTTTCGACGTCTCTCGGCTTTAACTCGTACGGTATCCAATGTCCTTGCTTTTGAATCATTCCCAATAGTTTCAATCGATGGGAAATGGCTTGGCGTGTAACTCCGAACAATTTGGCAAGTTCTTCTTGCGTTTGACATGAGTCCTCATCGAGTAATGCCTCCAATTCAGTATCTTCAAACTTCTTCGGCTGTCCTGGACGTTCTTTGTCTTCCACATCAAAATCACCACTTCTGAAACGCACAAACCACCTCTCGCACGTTGAAATCGAAAGAGCACACTCCGGATAAGCTTCGGAAAGTAATCGATGCGATTCAGCTGCACTTTTCTCCAAATTAAAGAAGTAGATCAAAACTTACCGTAAATCCTGCTTTGTGGGCACAAAACTTGACATATTGAGAGCAAAAAAAACTATGTTGTTTACACTCCGGGCAAATGACACATACTGAAAATGAAAGCTATGGAATGAGGTTATGACACGAATATAGTTTCAGTATCGTCTGATGGGTATATCCCGAACTACGCCATCTGTTGTCAATCTCGCATTACTAATTTGCGCTCGCAATAGCAGCACATTTTGTTCCCGAAGAAAGAAATATATATAATTGCTGGAATTATCAGTTTTCCATTCAACTTTTTTTTTAAAGATCACTAAATGTTAAACCACAAAATACTCAAACTTTTTTTTTAAATATTTCAGGTTATTGGACGGCTAGAACTTGGAGGTCCACGATGTGTAGGCTCAGCGCTCAATCATTGGCAGGAAGTTCACAATTCACCACGTCGGCAAATTGCCGAATGGCACAAATTGCATGAATAAGGCCGGATAGGAATTCGCGCAACATAAGGCCAAATCATTGCATGGCTTTATTGGCCATTTAGTACGTAACGAACACTGTGAGCGAATGTTTTTAAGACAATTGAAGACAATTTAATATCGGAGTAAGCGAAGGAATCACAAAGACAATTAAGTACAGGTTTTAAATGTAACGTTAAAAGCTAATAATCTGTAACTCAAAGTTTAGATATGTATAATTTTATTCGAATCATTTCTGGAGATAAGATGTATTGAAATTATATATAAATGAGAAAATGATTAATTATGTAAACATACTGTTATTTGAATAGTACACAAGTATAGAGAGTACTATATTAAAATGATAGTGAATCAATATTCTGTTACATATGTATATTATTATCAAAATTTACTAAAAATTTATCAGACCCAAATCTGACACATAATTTACAAATTTTGGAAAAAAGCAGTCGCTGAAGCCTAAGATATTACTAACTTTAATGCAGTGCAATAAAGTTGAATCGAAGTTTGGTATTGGTATCATAAAATTTCCTACATTTGACCATCTCATAGCCAGGGTTTCTACACGTGACCACAAATTTAAGGATTAAATAAGAAAAATAAATTGTTTAAGGGCCAAGTTGTCTGGATCACACCCATCGCCTTGCAGCCCGCTTTTTCTCGTTTAACACTTGGAATTCATGGACACAATTAGAACCAAGCTTTCATTTTTATCCATTTTTTGGTTTACTTTAATACACGTGTTTACCAAGCCGTTTTCTTATCCTTACCAGTTTTCACTAACAATAAGAACCAAACTCAATGGAAAGCTTTACATGTCAGTAGATCAGAACATTTGAACAAGCGGTTGACAGAAAAAATCAAAGTTGATATTACATAAAATAGAATGTAACTCATAACCAAATTATATGCTTAAAATTACAGCGTAATTAAAGCTTGCGCCACTCATGAAATACTTTCAATTGTATAATGAAAGAAAACCGTTCGAAATCATAAATTCTACCATCTAACTATTTCGTAGGATATCCATTTGGAAAACCTAATTTGTTTTGCAGCACAATCTTAACTTACGAAGGTAGTGACGATGCATAAAAGACGCAGCGATAAATAAATACACAAAGATAAGGAAAAATAACACAAATTCAACCTAAAATTGACTCATCTGGTTAATTTAAGCTGATAATAAATGAATAATAAATGTAACTATATTATGTATTTAAAAACTAAGAGACTAAATAGAGAAGTTGAGTTTCTAATTATTTATTTTCTGTATTTCATATTATTAGTGCATTGTAAGGCTCTTAAACGAATATTTTAAAATACTTATGTATGATGGTGAAATGACAAATGTTTAATGAAATAAATAATAAAAACTGTACAAAATATTTAAACCAAACTTTTGCGTTTGAAAATTATACGCTATAGTTAAGTTACATTACAAAGTCTGCCAATTCTCGTCTAGTGTCAAGATCAATAGGCTTTCAGCATTCGTCGGAGTTTGCTGCAGCACAAAGCTTGTTTGCTCCGTTGGTAGAGTCAAAGTCAAAAGCGTTTTATTCAATCCTAAGCGTTATAAATTTTCAAAGAATATAAAGTATACTCCACGCAATAAAAATACTAAAACTTAATGGCGCAACTGGCTCTCTAAATTTACACATTATTGATCAATAACATTTAATTATAAAAACAATATCGAATTCAATTTAATTAAAATTATGATATATTTTATCACTCAATTCGAAAAATGAGAAAAAATCAACCAACAATTCTAAAATCAATTATAATATTAACACAACAGTGAACTTTTATCCTACATCTAATGAAATTCAATCAAAAACTTTATCTTATACTGATACAATGCCATCACAATTTTCATAACCTAAGCGTTAAACCCTATGGTCGGCAGGAATACTCTTGGAGACTAGCATTCTTTGGGGATTTCCGCCCCACGTACCCGAGGAAATTCCCGCAGGGGGAATGCCGGTGGACAAGAGCACTCTTGGAGGCAAACATAGCATTCTTTGGGGAGAGCCGCCCGCACGGACCTGAAGACATGGGGGGCGCCGTGATGTTCCCTCCTGGGATGACAGGTAACGACTCTGATTGGATCTGGACTACGATTTGGACAACGAACTGGAATTAATGCTTTGGGCTGGCGGATATGATGGTTTGGAACTAGTTGCGTTGTACAGTAGCGCCGAGGTGACACTCGTGTGTGAACGTCTCCAATTCAACTATCATACCGTCTCCGTCCCGGTGAAACCTTGACAGGCCTCCCAGTACGTTCGAGGTTCGCACCATTGGGTTGGTGGTGTAGGTTCAGTTGAGACGGACTGCCGATTAGCGCTGGTCTGGCTCTGATTACTTGTCCCCATAAGGGCCTGTGCCAACCCTCGCATGGCGTCCCTACTCTGCAAAGATAACCATGGGACCAAAAAGACGACCAAGGGGGGGAGGGGGGGGGGGCAATAAAGCTGGAGAAAGCAAAATCCAAAGATAAAAAAAATCCAAAATAAGAAATAAAAAATAATAACAACGACGATGCAACCAGCGGTTGCAGCCACGATTTTAACAGTACATCGAGAGCGGTACTAACCATGACAAAAACGACGAATAATACAATGACAGTGAAGACGGACGAAAAACAGAGATTAGCAGACAGTCTGGTTAAGACTGAGATTCCTGTGGCGTTTGGGCGCAGCAAAAAAATTACGCGAATGCCAGAGCATCCTATTAAGGAAAAGCGGGAAATTCTGCAGAATGCTTAAGGTGTTCCAGTGGTGGAAAAAATTTAAAGAGCATCGATAACTGGATGGTCACTGCTGCGATCGTTACCGAAGCGACCGATGCTAGGGTCACAAATCCCGACAAAGTGAAGAAACATCCTGAAGCCAACGAGGAGATCACGGCACGAAAAGCAACGAGTGACCAGACAAAAAAAGCGACGTTGTGTGATTGCATCACCAACGTCGAAAATGAGGCGGCATTCGGAAACGGGAAGCGATAACCTCTCCCAAGGATGGTTGCCAAGTACAATTGCCACCCAGCAACATGAAGAAAACAGGCTATTCCGAAAAGCGGGAGATGTTCTGATAAGAATACAATCTGCATGCGACTCCCCAAAAATCAGCAAAGCAGTAAAGGTTGCGCTCCTTGAACTAGAGGAGCTCCTAGATCGCATAGGGCACTATAGAAGGAGCTGGGTAAAGGCCGAAGAAGAGCAGAAGTCTAAAGAAGCTTTGGGGGCGAAATCTAAAGGCCACATGGAGATAGCTCCACCAGTATAAATCAATAAAAGAATGGCGTCTAGCCCAATCGAAGGAGATCGGGATAAAAGAAGGAAGGAAGAGGCACTTGATGGGCATGGAGCACTAGATTACGGGTTCCAGACAGTGCTTACAAAAGAAGCGAAGAAAGCCGCAAATAAACTTCTTCAAAAAGTGCCAAAAAGTAAAGTTCACACGAACGCCCAACAAGAAAAAAGACCTGACCCAAAACAGGAGAGACAGAAGCCCCGACGAAGACCCCGGTAGCAGGCACTGCTCGTAAAACCCCAAGATGGGTGATCCTACGCGGAGGTACTGCGGGACATCAGGGGAAACTTAAGGCCCGAAGACACCAACACTACCATTAAAATAGTACGACCAACGTGGTCGGCCCACATACTTGTCGAATTTGGAGCAGAGGCCGGTAATAAGGAAGCATTCTGCGGCGCAGTAAAGAAAGTCCTCGGCAAAAGCGCAACTACAGTCTCGCTCAAGGCGATGGCAACGATCGAAATAAGAGACATTGACTGCATGACGAACCTGGCCGAGGTAGAAGAGGCCATCAAAAGGGAGTTCCCTAGGGTGGGAAGGATCAAAGCGAGACTGATACCAGAAAACAACAGGGGACAACGCATGGCCACAGTTGACTTGACCGAAAAGGACGCCGAGCAATTCCTGAACAAGGGCAAAGTAAGAATAGGATGTGTTGTCTGTAGGATACGGCAAAGACCAACGCCTCTTCATTGTTTTAAATGCCTTGGCTATGGTCACACCACACAAGTATGGAAAGAATGCGATGAGAGTTCCCTATGTTACAAATGCGGTGAAATGGGACATAAAAGAAAAGAGTGTACGAAGGAGGCACACTGTGTTCTTTGCAAGGATGCTGATCCAAGACCTGATTTTGAACACGTCTTGGGATCAGGATTATGCCGGGTGTTCCGAGAAGCCCTAGCCAAGGCAAAATCAGAACTTCGATGACCCGCATCCTATGGCTAAACCTACACCGCAGTTCAACCACCTAAAATGTGCTTGAGCAGTTTGCGAGGGACATGAAAGCTGACTTCTTGCTACTGCATGAGCAACACCATAATAAAAGTCCTGTATTATGGTATTCTGATGAAATTGGTACTGCCGGCATCTCGGTTCGGAGCAGTGATTTTCAAGCGGACAGCTGTGGATGGGAGGATGGTTTCGTGTGGGTTCAGTGCTCAGAGACCACCTTCCTTAGTGTGTGCCTAACGCCAAACGAATCGATTTCATCGCCTCGGAGTCCTTAGTACGGAGGATACACAACTGGAAAATATTAGAGGACTACTCAGCCAGTGATCATCAGTGCATTCTGCTTGAGATAAGTGATGCTGTCTCCCGACGTCCGTGCTCTTGGCTTTCTACAACTGGATGGAACATCAGAAGGATGAACGTCGAGAGGTTCATCGAGGTGCTCAGAGCAGGTGAGCCGCTGCAGGGAGCTTCGGAGGGGACGGAAGAACTGCCGCTCAAGACGTGGTGAACTCAACTATGAGCATCATTATGACTGCTTGCAACGCTTCTATGCCCCGTCGAAGACCCCGGCACTGCAAGCTCCCGTGTACTGGTGGTCAACTGAAATCGCTGAAAAGCGAAGGGAGTGTCACAAGCTTCGGCGTGAGGCTCAACGGGCGCGGAACCGTGACGAGGCATGCACCTGGGTGCCAGCATATAAGTCGGCCAGGAAATGCCTTCGCAAACTGATCAACAGTAGCAAGGCTCACTGCTGGCAAGACCTAGTGGACAATGTGAACAAGGATCCGTGGGGCCTTGGCTACAAGCTAATTATGCAGAAGCTTGGTGCCCTAAGGAAGCCTTGTATACAGGATTCGGAAAAGATGGACGTGATACTGTGGGGACTCTTCTCCGCCCATCCGGTCCGTGTTGACGCCGTCCATGATGAAACAGCAGTCGAGCGCCCACTCTTCACACAGCTGGAACTGGAGAAGGCAGTCCTCTCATTGAAAGCGAGGAAGGCTCCAGGTCCAGATGGTGTACCAGCTGAGGTGTTGCAGCTCGTATATCGACGGGGTTTTCCCGGTACGATGGAAGGGGGTGAGGCTCGTGCTGATCAGCAAGGGAAAAGGAAATCCCAAATCGCCGTTTGTATACCGACCATTATGCATGCTAGTCAGGGCTAGTCCTAGAGAAACTCATCAAGGGAAAACTCTCTGACGCGATTTATGCTACTGAGGACATATCGATTGCAGAGGTGGTGAACGCGGTCCGAAAGGCAGTGAACGCGGTCCGAAAGGCAGAGGCATATAGTCGTACCAAGCGACGGATCGTCCTGTTGGTGACACTCAACGTCAGCAACGCCTTCAACTCCGCTTGATGGGTAGATATTCTGGATACACTGGAAAACTCGTTTCAAGTTCCAGAATATCTAATGCGGCTTTTGAAGAACTACCTAAAGGACCAAAACCTGCTCTACGACACGACACAGGGCCTCCGAAGAATGGAAATTACATCGGGTGTCGCCCAGGGATCTATCCTTGGTCCGGACCTGTGGAACGTGTCTTACGACGGGCTACTGAGACTGGAGATGCCAGCTGAGTCGCGCTTGGTCGGCTATGCAGATAATGTTGTGGCTCTGGTCGCTGGACGCACCGTTGAACAGGCGATCCCGAGTGAGGGATCGAACGACTGCTGAAGTGGTCATTTTGACAAAAAAGAGAATCCCTAGAGAAAGGATGATCAATATTGGAGACATATGAATCGAATTGAAGCCAGCGGTGAAGTACCTGGGGCTATTGATTGACTCGAAGATCAGCTTCTCTGAGCAAATTAGAGCAATGGCTGAGAAGGCTTCTTCAGGAATATCGTCTCTGAGTTGACTTATGGCCAACGTAAACGGACCCAGCCCGTCAAGAAGATACCTCTTGATGAGTGCTGTAGGCTCAGTGCTACTGTTTGGAGCAGAAGTATGGGGCGACGCTCTTAGCGAAGAGGTATACCGAAAACGTTTGGCACAGATACAGAGAAGAGGAGCACTGAGAATTGCATCTTCGTATCCGACAGTCTCTGATCCGGCGGTGAGAGTTATTGCAGGCGTGATACCTGTTGCCCTCCTTGCTAGAGAACGCCGCGGTATTTACCTGCGTCGAAACGAGGATGCGAGGGAGATGATTGTTCACGAAGGGAGACAGCGCTCGCTTGACGATTGGCAGCAGTCTTGGGTGAAGTGCACGAAGAGAAGTTGGACTGCGCGCCTCATCCCGTATGTGAAACCGTGGCTAAATCGAAGGCATGGTGAGACTGACTTCTATCTGACCCAGCTTTTGAGCGGGCATGAGTTTTTTCAGTCTTACCTGCACAAGCTTGGTAAGTCACGGTCCCCCGATTGTCGATTTTGCCCAGAAGAGGAGGACAATGCCTGCCACACATTTTTTGCGTGCACAAAATGGGTCAGGCTGCAAAGGGAACTCTACAGGGAGACGGGAGAGCTTACCGTGGATAACCAGGTGGAACATTATGCTCGGGCAGTCCTGAAAGATAAAAGGGACTCACAGCAGCTGGGGACGTTGGGGCTGGGGAATTTCTTGTCTGGCACTTCTTCTTCTCCTCTCCTCGCCTACTAAGAAAGGGATCCCAAAGCTTGGAGGCGCCTCACGGCGTAACAAAACGAGACCTGCCCCGAAGTAATGTGTCAAACGGTTCCAGGCTGGGTTCTCAGGTTGACAGGGGAGGTGTTTAGTGCTGCTAGGAAAGGTATCCCCCCACTTGAAGGCACCTCATGGCGTAACAAAACGAGACCTGGCTCGAAGTAATGTGTCAAACGGTTCCAGGCTGGATTCTCAGATGACAGGGGAGGTGTTTAGTGGTTTCTTGCAAGCATGTGAGTCCCACACTTTGTGCATAAATGGCATTCGCCTCCCTACCACAAAAAAAAGTTTAAACTGCCAAATCTGAACACAAGTCTTCATAGCTGACAAAATAATCAATAATGAGGTAAGATGACAATGATTCATTGAAATGAAGAATTGATTAACCATTTAGGCTTGATTTGAAGTCGCAAACTTTTGTTTCAACGATTTTCGAAAGTATTTAGTTCCCTCTCTCATGGTCATGGTAGATGAACCTTATTCAAAACGAGTTCCAATCAGGGCCAGTTTATGCAAACTATCACATATAATCCTGTTTTCATTTCTATCCGCAGTTGTACTGTCAATTGCGATACCAGCCCTATCAGAAGATTCATCTCACCACTAGCGACTTCAAGATCCGATATCTTCACTCGAGACTTCTTACGGAATAAGCATTTCACTTTCTTGTAAACGCCATCCGGGTCCTGTGGACTAATACCCTTCAGTTTTTCGGCCCATTGATGACTGACCTCACTCCTGAAGTATGAACATGTATAATTTCAACAAAACCAAGGAGGGATGGTTGTAGTCCGAAAATCGCCAAAGAATATTGTTGGCGCATCTCAGATGAAGCCTTTTCAATCATTTTACCCTTGCAAGGAATAACGTTTTGTATCCTTGCATATCATTTCGATGTTTAATCTTGGGAACTACTTTCTCAATCGCTTCCAACGTCAACTTCTCTAACTTTGACAAATAGAGATATATTTCATCGTTTGTTAGAGACGCATCACTAGAAACCATTCAACATGGGTTGCCATAATCAGAAGTATGGCATTGCTTCTGGTATTACCGACTAACCTTCATTTGAAACGTCTCCCAATCCGTTTTTTGAAACTCAACCGATGCTTTTCATGATGCATTGAAACGAGGAAGACATCATCCCTTTGAAAATTTATTTCCATTACGTTTGTGTTATGGTTTATATCATTAAGAAGCACCTGCAGTTTTCGTTGAGGACTATAAACGCTAAATTCAAGTCTTGCGACAGCAATTTAGATGTTCAAATATGGATTTATACTAGAATATGTTGAGAACTACGATGGGCCTCAAGCATACTTGACGTCCGTACACACCAAGGAGCCAGTTGTAACTCAGATCGTTACTTGACCAAATGAACCTATCGATGTCGTATGTCATAGGCATATTCAGCGGAGATAGGCCCGCTACAAAAATTTGACATTAAAAGGCTCCAAACGGGGTCTGTGGCCAAAAATTTCACGGAAACCCTCGACAACCAGCTATTCCCATCTTATCAGACCCATCGTTAAAGACAATCAACGAGCTCTGGATGGAAGGGAAAGCGGCTATTAAGACCATGGCAGAACAGACGATCAGACATCAAGCCCAGCGCAAGAGAAATGGTTGATTTACTGATGAGTGCCAGAATGCGTTAGATAAAAAAAAATCAAGCATACGAAGATTTCATAGGTAGGAAAACCAAGGCTGGGACCAATAGTGAATTCGATACAACATATAGCGAATTCGATGCAACCATGAGCAGCACGAAATTTTTGACGAGCCGGAGGTCTCAACGATTGTAAGACTGCGAAAGCTACAGCAAGCTGGTCACATGAATCGTATAGACGAACAACGGATACCCAAGAAGGTATTCATTGAGAGAACTGAAGGCCGGAGACTAGTGGGGAAACCGAGGAAACGCTGGTCTGACTTGGTCGACGAAGACAGTTCATCGCTGCTTGGATTTCAAAATCGGAGGACGCAGTCAATGGACCGAGGCAGTTGGAGGGGCTATTGCATGAAGCAAAGGCCCGAGAGGGGCTCTAGTGCTACGAAGAAGAATTTTGGGAACTCCAACCTATATATATTGCATCTGATTTCAATTTGGTTCTCTGTTATCGACGATTTCAGGAGTACACATCTTGGACTACTGTTGGCATTTAGCCATGATGCCTTCTCCCCCATCACGGATTACCCTATCGTTTCTTACGAATAGAAAATCCTTAAGTGTAATCGAGTGCTATGAATTGCGATGGGTTTGAGTGAGAAGCATGCTGTCAGGCTTTTACTTACTGATGAATTCAAGGAGGTAGTTTCGTCAATGTAGAGTAACGACAAAGTTGACGTTAATCAAGATGAAATGAAGCCTTTCTATGGGAATGTGGCTTGATGGCAAGTTATTTTGATACATTTGCAATATGTAGACGCTGAAAATTTTTTATTTTTGAATCTTGATACCAGGGGCATCCATGGTATGATGCTGGATGTTCAAATTCACCGCAGTTCACGTAGTATAAATTTTCTTCAGGCTCTGGGAAAGCGAATTTGCACTCACCAGGGCATGAAATTCTTTGCATTTTACGCACTGATTCGACTGCAGTTGGCAGTCGAATAACTTAGTCATTGACACTGGTAACACTGGTTGCCTTCTCTTGCCTGGAATCCTTCCCACCTCACCACTCTGAAATTTAAGTACCTTATCCATTCAAGGGCATTTGGACTGCTTCTGTTCGGAGTTCATACCACATATAGTAAATTTTTCTTTTCGATGGTCAATCTCCTTATTGCAAAGATTTTGAGAGCAACTTTTGGAGCAGCTTTCTTGAGCAACTGAAGGAGATCAACCATTTCCTCTCTACAGTGTAGACCCTTCAACAGAAAGATCTGATGGTTCACGCTTTTTGGGGTATAGGTGAGGAGGGAACCTCCTTAGAAATCAGAGCATCTTTGGCTGACTTAAAGTCAAACCATAGTTTTGTTTTAATTGTTAATTTCTCTGTTTTTCCTCTTTTGATTTCAAAATTGCTTAATCTATTTTCGGCTGCCAATAGCCGAAGCATATCTCTTCCACTTTCTCGGAATACATTTATTTTCCGGGTTGTTGCTGGCTTTTTCTGAAGAACCAGCAGAATTGCAGGTTGTTTTCTTTTCCCTACTTTTATTTTTTAATGTTGAATCAAATTTATAGTATCACCTTCATCAGAATTACCTTTGATATTTTCTTCAATTTCCATTTCTTCCTCCAGTCCTTCTAGCGCTATCATCAGTGCCACCAGCACTTAGAATTTCTGCCGGTATTACTTGTTTTACACTTTTTTCGCCCGTTTTTCCTTTTGCACTTGGCTTTGCAGCTGGGGCTTTTGAGATCTTTGAGGGAAAGCACCTCTAGCTTTATTTCATAATTTTCTTTTCGTAGTTTGATCATTTCTTCATTGTCTACTACTATTTGTAATTTACATCCGCCACCTTTGGAGGTTTCTTGATTATGTTTTCTTTTATTGATAACTGTCGCCATTTTTACATTTGACATTTCCCCAGATTCCCCCAGCAGCGGAATTTTGTGTCGAGATTCTTCGCTTTTTTAACGCATCGGAGTAAAATTATATTGGATATTTATTGTGACAAAAACGACCCGGAAATCGCATCAAAATCACACGGAGCCAAATCTGGTGAATACGGTGGTTGATTGATGGTATTTATTGCATTTTTGGCTTCAAAGTCAGTCGCAATAAAATAAAACACAAAATCGCAACCCACTACTAAGGTGTACTGACTTTAGCAGCTGCTGTAAACAAACTGATCGACAGATCGCGCACATATTTGGCATAGTAATTAAGGACAGTCCTACAAACTTAACAAAATACATATTTTTGAAATATCGTATGCCCGGAGAATTTAAATTACAATTTCCGGGTACTTCGTCGTCAAAATGTGTATTGCTTGAATCGATCGCTCCGACAATAGAATCGTTTCCGATAATAATTACCTTCGGACTGACGTTTTAGAAAATTGACTTAATTTTTGAAAACTATTGATAGGAGCGATTTAAAAATACATATGTGGAATGATATTATTAATGTCATTTCCGATTTTCTGCAAAATTGTGGTTATTGAAGCCATAGTGAAACTATGCTTCTAGTGGAATATTCTGGTGGCTGAAGTGGACGCAGAAAAATCGACCTAAAACATACACGCAAAGGGAAGCACACTGCGGTCCAAATGTCTGAAAAAATGCCAGATGTACGAGTTCATGTTTACTAGGACAACAAATACCGGACAAGCCAATACTCGATCAACTTTATTAATAAAAGTCTGATTTCTGAATTTAACATTTTTCCTATAATATCAAAATCGGGACAAATAATCTTGTTTTCTAACTTCGAACTGCTTTAGCTCCCTTAGAAAGGCAATTTTGGGAAAACTGAGATATTCTCAGAAAACCTCAAACACAGAAATGTTTTTGGGGTAAAAAATCGGTTAAAAATATTAGTTTTTGTCTCATGTGCATTACGACTGAGATCGCAAAAACAGCCTTAAAGGAACCGGAAGGTTTCTTATTTTCGCTTTTTCTAACTTTGTGCCGCTCTACCTCCCTTACGTGTTCAACCTTGGAAGTACGGTGATAATTTTAAGAAGCAGTCACCAAAGAATGTTTTGGTGGTCGGACAATCGTTTAAAAGTATCAGTTTTGGTCTCTGTGTTAACCTGAGGGATCCTCTATTTATACATTTTGTAGATTTACGTTTTATTCAATTTTCTGGCAAACAACTTCAAAAATCGATATCTAAAATGACATAAATTCCAATACCTTCTTCTTCTTCGTAGCACTGCAGCCACTCTCGGGCCTTCACTTTCTGAAATATGCGCATCCAACTGTTTTGGTCCATTAACCACTTTCTGTAATTTCGAAATCCAAACATCGATGAGCTGCCTTCGTCGACCGAGTCGGACCAGCATTTCCCCGGTTTTCCCACTAGTTCTCCCAACGAACACCTTTTTGTATGTCCGTTGTTCGTCCATACGATTTCTGTCAGCAGCTTATTACAGCTTTCGCAGTCTTACAATTGTCAAAAATTTCATAAAGCTCATGGTTGTATCGAATTTACCATTGGTGCCTATCTAGCTTCGCTCCAATTATTCGCCTCAGGATTCGTCGCCCAAACGCGTTCAATATATTTGCGGATGCTTGGGTTTTGATATATGTTTCACACCCATAGCACAGATATATACGCTTGACGCTTTGTTTTCCTGTGTATGCAGCTGGTCTTCAAGATCGTCAAAACTGAACAAAAAATTTTATTTGCAAGCTGTATTCTTCAACGTATTTCGTCTCTTTCATTACCGGTCCTCGTGACTTTGGCGCCGGGAAACACAAATTCGCCCATGCTTTTTGTATTATATTCACCAATGATTATGTTTTAGGCTTTCGAGATATTTTTCCTCAACTGCGTCATGAGATTTGTTTTATTGTCATTGCTTTGTAGCGCTACTAGTATTACCTCATTGTCGAGTTTCAGGAAGAGTTCTTTGGCGGTTTTAAAGTCATCAGCATAGGCTACCGCTTGACTTGTACAATAACGTACCTTTTGTATCGATAGGTTGCTTTCTGATGGCAAATTTCAGAGCCAAATTGAATAGGAATGGGGCCAGCACATCTCCCTGCTGTCATTGGCGTCTGTGAGTTGGTAATTGATGCGCCTTTGGGAGGTTATCGACGTTATTTTCATTTTGGTAAGATGGGCTAATTTGGCTGGGACACCATAGCGTACAGTACGTTATGATCTATACTGTCGTATGCTTACTTAAATTCAACGAGAATTTGGAGCGCATCTATGTTGAACTCCCAATATTTCTCAAGTACCTACTCGACTGTAATCTACCTACCTCTAAAACCACCTTGATACTCCCCTATAATATTGTTAGCGTATGAACTGATCTTTGAAAATATTTTGTATTTTTGTAATGAGCTCCACTGGCATTTCATCGATGCCTGGCGCTTTATTATTCATTTTGGCTTCAATGGTGGAATAAACTTCCTCCGGAAATATGCCTAGGCTCCGATGTTCTGTTCTGTGCTGAGGACTAAGAAGATCCTTGAAACATGATGCCCATTTTTCCTTAATCCTGTTTTCATCAGCGAAGATGTTGCCGTTGTCATCACAGCAGGGCGTGGTCTAGGGCTGATAACCACGTTTCAGACTTTTCACTACTTTAAATGCTTGTCTTGTGTTATTGCTCGTAAGACTTACATCGATACTTCTCAATTGGTCGTCATAGTACTTTCCTTTCTTAATCCTAATTTTCTTATTCGCTACTCTTCAGAGATTTTCATAGTGTTCACTTTTCGTCCTGGTTTTCCTACCTACGTATTCTTTGTGCGCCTGATTCTTTTTATCTAACGCATTCTGGCACTTATCATCGAACCGATCATTCCTCTTGCGCCGGGCTTGATGTCTTATCGTCTGTTCTGCCACGGTCCTGATAACCGCTTTCACTTCCATCCAGAGCTCCTTGCTCGTTCTTAACGATGCGTCTGATAAGATGGGAGCCAGCTGGTTGTTGAGGTTCTCCATGAAATTTTCGGCCACAGACACCGTTTGGAGCATTTCGATGTCAAATTTATGCAACGGGCTGGTCTTCGCCGAATATGCCTTTGACATACGACATCGATATGTTAATTTGATCAAGTAATGATCTGTGTTACAATTGGCTCCTCGATATGTACGGACGTAAAGTATGCTCGAGGCCCAACATTGTTGGATCAGAACATGATCGATCTGGTTTTGTGTGTTGCCATCCGGTGATACTCAGGTCATTTTATGAATGCGTCGATGTGGGAGCAAGTCAAACGTATGAGATTTTCATAAATAATCTCTTTGTCCTGGTTTTTCTACCTAAATGCTTTTGTAAACCTGATTATTTTGTCTATTGCATTCTGGCATTCATCATCGAACCAATCATTTCTTTTGTTCAGTGGTTGATGCTCAATTGTCTGTTCTGCCATGGTCTTTATTGTCACTTTTGCTTCCGTTCTGAGCTCGTTGCTTGTTTTCAGCGATGCATTTGATAAGCTAGCCGGCTATTGAGGGTCTCTGTGAAATTTTTGGTCGCCGACCCCGTTTGGGGCCAGTTGATTTCGAATTTCTGCAGATAACTGGTCTTCACCGAATATGCCTTTGACATACGACATCCAAAAATTAATTTGATCAAGTCATGATCTGAGTTACAATTGGCTCCTCGGTATGTTCGGGCGTTAAATATGTTCGAGGTCCTACGTTGTTGGATCAGAGCGTTATCGATCTGATTTTGTGTGTTGCCATCCGGTGATACCCAGGTCATTTTATGTATGCATCAATGAGGGAAGCAAGTCAAACAAATGACTAGATTTCTATTGCATGCAAAGTCAATCAGGTTTTGGCCGTTGCCATTCGTTTCATCGCGGAATGGCCATTCGTTTCATCGCGGAGGCTACATCCTCCAGTTGCTCCCCAATAAGAAAACTCAATGAGTCGATAGTCTTTCCATGTGATTGTAGAACGTTTCCTGCGTTTTTTTCTTTTGCAGGTTCCCAAACAATGTAGATTTTTCCAGGAACGGGGAGCTAGTCCACCGCCAAACCTCCATTCCAGCGGCATAGTTATTACTTTCATATCAGTTCCATTATCAGGAGCGGAAGACTCGCACCCTCTTATGTCACTACAAAGGAGGTATAAGTAGAATTTAGCTGCAAAGCTGCATGTGTACTTTTGGTTTTTGGTATTGCTCACCATTGAGTGTCTCATCATTATGGGTACTCAACTTGCGTTTGCGAGACCATTTAATTCCATTTGTTCGGGGGGTTTAGTATAAGTAATCATGGAAGCTGGGGAAAGAAGAAGCAAGGAGATCTCAAATCCTTTCTAAGCCGGGTTTGTGACTCTCTGCAACGGAGTTACACTATTTTCTTAAAGACTAGACAAACAAGAGTCATCAAACATAGTGGAAATATCAGAAAATGTGTCTCTCAATATTGTGTTGTAGCCTTTGAAAATATATTTTTTTTTTTTTGAAGAAAGTTGAGCAGGGTATTAAATAGATGGTCTTGGTGATATCTCAATTCTTTTCAAATAATTACGACCATTTATAAATCGAAAAACCCGAAAACATAACAGATGTTGGTCATGATGTGCATTAAGGCAGCAACTAACATAGTTTACAAGCTAAAGTTCTTAGTTGTTTGATATTTAAATTTTACACACAATAGTAAGTGTTTTAACTTTGAACCCGATTGTAGTGTGACTTTGGAAAGATGGTGGTAATTTTGAGAAACCTTAAATAAAGAAATGTGTAAGAAGAATAGTTTTAAAACGCTATGTTATTTGTTTTAATGACAAATATATATTTCGGGAGAGAATGTGCTCCCTTCTTCAGTGTTTGATTTTTTCTGAAGTTAAAGAGCTACAAGGTTTATATTTCTAGTCTTAAAATGAACTAATTTATGATCGAAAATTCTGATTACTTTTACAGATTATTCTTGAAGTATACTTAAAGTAATTAGCACTAAAAAGGTTAATTGCTTTTCTGCTTGACCTTTTTGTTACTTTACAAATCTCCGATTTTAAACCTAATTGCTATAATACTGGCTATTTTTACAATTTGTCCTTCCAATTACTTAAAGTAATTAGCTAACGTTAATTTTTTTATCACAATAACAAACTTTAAAGCAAGGAATAATCATTTCCAATATCCTCGCTTATTCTCTACTCCAATGGCTGTCGCATAATCCAGAGAGTCTCGCACGTATCTAGCTTACTTAAGTCTCGCACCTCCTTAATGACTTCTGGGTTTTCCCGATGAATGTTATGTCCATTGCAAATGTGCCACGCAACCGATGACTGAACGCCTGTGGTATCATTTTGAGCATTTGAACATCGATTACATCGATTTATAGCATCATCTTTGACGCCGTTGAATCATTCATACCTAAAATAAAAAAAGATCACTCTTCAGAACCATGGCTAGGAAGAGATCTCCGGCATTCAAGCAACGAGAGAAATAAACTTTACAAGCTCCTTAAACGCAATAATGATGCCAGCGATGAGATCAAGAGTAAGTATAACGAGATTGCTCTCAAATTAAAACTAAAATCCCAAGAGGCATATCAATCGTACGTTAACGTTGCAGCGGAGAAAACTATTTCTAATCCAAAAAAGTTTTTTTACTTCGTAAACGTTAAGCGTAAAACTCATGGCTATCCTTTCGCAGACTACTTTCAGCATGTTTACTCGAACTCTGCTACTCCACTAAACCTAGAGCCTCCGGAACAATCGTTTGGAACCCTTATAGAGAACATGTCGATTTCAGAAGATGAAATTCTCCAAGCTATCGAGGATCTCGATTTAAATAAAGGACCTGGCCTAGATCTGATTCCACCCTGTTTTTTGGCCCTCTGCAAAAGTGAACTGACTAGACCCCTCTTCATTATTTTCAATAAATCCCTTTCTAGTGGTATCTTTCCTACAATTTGGAAGCCATCCTTTATAGCACCAATACAAAAAAAAAGTGGAAAACGGCTTGTGGTGAGCTACAGGGGCATTGCTATCTTATCTGCTATGCCAAAACTGATTGAAAAAATTATTTGTAGTGAAATTTCTCCCATTATCGAACCATTTCTTAATGAAGAGCAACATGGCTTCCGTAAAAACAGATCTACTACCACTAATCTAATCACTTTAACGTCAGATTTTCTTTGTAGAATGGAGTAAGGAAATCAGATTGATGCCATATACACACATTTCAGCAAAGCATTTGATAGAGTGAACCATGAAATTTTGTTGAAAAAACTCCGTAGCTTCGGCATATCAGGTTCAATACTAAGCTGGATTCAGTCTTATTTGAAAGGCCGCACACAATTTGTCAAGTTTCAAGGGCAGTTGTCGCGTGAGATCAATGTCGCCTCTGGGGTTCCTCGCGGCAGTCATCTCGGTCCACTATTCTTTAATATTTTCATCTTAGATCTTTCGGGAGCGCTGTCTGATATTTCGCACCTTTTTTATGCTGACGACCTCAAACTATATCACAGTATACAATCGTTAACTGATGTATCTTTTCTTCAATCCAAACTAACCGCCCTCCACCAATGGTGTGATATGAACCATCCTGAACTGAATCTGGAAAAATGTTACGTGATAAGCTTTTCAAGAAAAAGGAATGTCGACACATATAACTATGAAATTAACAAAACACAACTGCGAAGAGTTGATAAAGTTGTAGACCTTGGCGTAGTATTAGACGCCAAACTCAGATTCAACCTTCACTACGATGAAATTTTGTGCAAAGCTTATAAGATGCTGGGTTTTATTAAACGGAGGGCGAAAGAATTCATGAATATTTGGGCCACAAAACCCTTGTTCGCCTCGCTAGTCCGTCCTATTCTCGAATACGGCAGCATAGTCTGGGATCCTATATACGACATCTATGGCCGTAGGCTTGAGTCTGTACAAAAACAATTTTTACTGTTTGCCTTAAGATCTCTGTACGACCCCACTTCTTTTCACAACCTAACATCTTATGTGGATCGACTTCGAACATTAAACCTGACATCACTCGCTTCCAGAAGAGTCGCTTTGTCTGCATGTCTACCTTTCGACGTAATAAGGTACAATATTCAAGTTACTGTTTTGTCAGACAAGATGCACTTTCACGATCCTATTAGAGTCACGAGACACATTCCCATGTTTACCACGAGTACACACCACACCAATTATGCAGACAATGAGCCGGTTAACAGATGCTGTAAGACATTCAATAAGTTTAGCGATCTGTATTCCCCAACCACTTCCAAGTCCTGTTTTAAATCCAAAATATTAAAAGTCCTCAGTGCATCGACTACATAATTAAGATTGTATTATTGTGTTGGTATTTTACTTCAGTTAAATGTGATTTGTGTTTTTATTTAAAATGGGCGTTTGGCGACTGAATAAATAAACATATCAGGGAAGCACAGTCAGGGATCGCTAAAAATGATACTATAGGCATTCGGTCATCGGTTGCGTGACACATTTGCGATGGACACAACATGAATTGGGAAAAGAATGAAATTTGCGCATAATTCTCCTGATTGTGGACACATTTGGTCGATTATCTGACCAAAAATATCACAAAGGGCATGAATTGCTTTTTGATGTGAACGCTTATTTTCATAAAAGGCTTCAACAGCCTTAACGCGATGCTCAATTGTATATTTCTCCATGGTTGAATTTGGCAAACACTGAAACAAAGAAATGTCAAATTAAGTTGGGCGAAAAACTTGACGTTAAGGTGTGACTCACAATTAAGATCGTGCATTATGGTTGGACCCCTCTTTAGTACTCACTCAACGATATCGACTACACGAAAGGAAATTGGTAGCATCTTTAATAGAATATAAAAAGTTTAAAACGAGAAGTACAGGTTTCGAATATTTCTTACGAAAGTTAACACACACCACATTAGAATTCAAAATGGTTCGATACATCTTGCGCTCACTGTTCATTGAACTTTGAAGAAGTTACTACCAGATTTCGGTCAAAGATGCAGCCACCGCTCAGAATTGCACTTCACCCAATTTTTCTAAATCACTAAATAAATATTTTACAGCAAATGCACGTTCTTCAAATTTTACTGTTATCTTGCTACAATTACAAGTTTTTCGTTTTAAAGGTCAATCTTGTTTTCATTGCTCATCTGTTATCAGGGAAATCAATATTCGATCTAATATGTTAAGAGAGTCCAAGATCTCTCACAAGAGCTTGCTTAACTAGCTTTAGCTCGTTAATCGGAATTTCAGAATCAACTGTATCTGAAAGCATCTTAAGACGTTTGCGTTGCTACAAGTGAGAAGTAATCGGTGATTCGCGTCTTGTGGAAAGTGAACGATCTGTGGTGCACGGTAATGCGATGCGTGATAATGGAATAGAATTGATCAAGTGGCATGTGTATTGATCGAGGTTGCTTTAAAGTATTTAATCCGACGTGAGTATGGCTTTAAGTGCGCATTAATGCTCCCGCGGAAAAAGTGCAACTCTAATGCGAAGTTGTGTTACAAAAATTTCATTCGACAACGGAACACTTTCAACAAGGTCATCATCACATAGCCAGCATGAAAAAATTAGTGGAATTCAACTATTTATATCTGAGTGTCTATTATCTGCTGGCTTCAAATTGGGATGGTTAGTATGAAAGCAAAACGAACGAGTATCGCAAAAGGATACTAATTGATATGAGCCGTAAGCCTTGAAGATGTTTAATGTTTTGATGAGCCTAAGAAAAACTTTTAATGTACAGCGCGCAACGGGTTTTCCATCAAGCGGGGATTTTTCCGGATGATACTTCATTCATATGCCGGTTTTGCTAAAGTGGTCGCACGTATCTGTTGTGAACTTGTTGTCAGGGTTGCCGTTTGCGAGTTCGGTAATTTTTCTGAGAATTGAAAGTTGTTATCAAAATTTCACTGGGATGGTTTAAATTAAGATTTCGATTTTCTAAAGTTACCGGAAAAACCAGAGCTCAATCATCCACAATAATTGAATCAACTCAAGCTTGAATTATAATCTTTGCTGGAAAGTAAATTATGACGTTATTTTCTTTTCCTGTTTACAAATTTTGGCATTCTACAAAATTTTTAAAGAATACTTCATAATTGAATTTCGACCAAACATTCCATTCATGATTGTGAAGTTTTCGTGTTCTGATCTAGTCCAAGAGTTATTCCGTGCGATTCTCTCAACTTCGATTATGAGTTTTTAATGTGATCATTAGTAGTTACATACAAATGCATATGCAATTTCGAATTAATTATTTTGATTCCTAAAATGAAACTGAAAATAATTTATTTATTTATTGTATACCACAAACGAAATTGTGCAAATTAAAGAGAAAATCCATAATGTAGCTTTGCATATGCAAAAACAACATGAACAAGTTGACTAAGTAGGAGAGTGCACCTACCAGAAAGTCTTTGTAAACATGCTTTGCTTAGAAACAAGTTTTCTAATAGCGGGAACCGATAACTTGGATTATTTATCCAATGCTTGGATATGAAATCGTTTAAATTTATGGGAAATATGCACAGTTTCTTTCATAAGCATAGTGCAGCCGCCATTTTGATCTAGCTTAAATTATTTTCCTGAATGCTCGGCCGATCGAACATATTCAAGTTAAACACTATTCCTTAAATTTTCAAGAAAATTGAAAGAAAATAAAAGTGCCCAGGTCAATTTCAAATACGTGTATGTATCAACCATAAACACAGGTTATTGTTGTTGTAATTCGATGCTCACTTGATTATGATTCGACCTCGATTAAATATTGTGAACGCAAATACCTTATATCCGTCTATATAATTGCACAATTTAAAGAATTTTAAAGGTAACGTTTTGATTTTATGGGGGAAAATGTAAAATCTACAAATCATACTATTATTAACCAAGTTGAGTGAATTTCGATGTCTGAGGTATTTGTTGCCCAAGTACTCATTGTACTTGTTAAGCCGTTTGAATCGAGACGAAAAAATGTTCGTCGGGCAATAAACGAAATCCCAAAGCTCTAGTCACAAGTAATCTTGATGAATATTCTGATAATCATAATGTTTTTTCTACTGTGTCCTCTTTAAACATCAATTAATCTCTTTCAAACCTTAACACTCTTCAATGTAACTTCTCTTCTCCTAATAAAATGTGTTTATCTATTTTTTTACCAAAATGTACGAGGATTAAGGACCAAGCTTGAGTAACTCATTATCTCTTATCAAGTTAGTAATGATTCTATTATCTGCTTCTCCGAGACCTGGCTGAATGGAAACATTTTGAGCAGTGAAATGTTTCCTGATCATATTGTATATAGATGTGACCGTGACCCGATTGCTACTAATAAGGCTGATCGTGGTGGAGTTTTGGTTGCAGTTAGCAAAGCTCTACCTAGTTCTCCTTGTTCTGATCTCTGTTTTTCTCCTACTTTAGAATGTGTTATTATCAAAATTTCTCTCCCTCATAATACAGAGTTCTTGATTTTGCCTATTTATAGTCCTTGTAATTCACCTATAACTGTTTATGAGACGTTGTTTGATGATCTATCCTCTTATCTAGTTTTGCGGGGATTTTAACTTACCATACATAGAATGGAAAAATTATACTACTCCTTCAATCTCGTCAGTTGACCCTTTTTCTATAACCCTGTCATCTTTCCTTTCTCATTGCTCCTTCTCTCAATTTAACCATATCCGCAATCCTAGCCCTCCGCCAACCGTGTGTTTTTTTTTGCACACCGCCAATCGTCTCAGATGATAATTTAACCCACTTAAACGTACAGAAAAATTCCAAAAGAATTTAGGGAATGTGTTCTAGATTTTCTTTACCTGTTCCCATAGTTTTTGACTTGAATAATTTGCCCTCTGATGAAATAAAATTTCGTAATCGCTGCAAAAACCGTAATTTCGACGGTTTCACTAAAAAATCGATATCTTGGATATAAATTGGTTATAAGGAGTAATGTTTTTGGGATTTATTTTTCACATAAGGGGCTTTCAAAAAATATGAATTGGATCTTACATCGCTCAAAAAAGTATATTTATTTGAACACCCAAAAATGGTACATTTAAAAAAAAAAATGATTTTCATTAAAAATAAGTATATTACAAAATGGTTTGTAACTACAGAAAAAATATGAGAATAATAATAAAAAAGAGTATTTAAATAAGAAATAAAATATTTAGTTGCATTCAAAACAGAGGTGCAGTCGATGTTCATCACAGGCTGCGTTTTCGCAAACAGAACAGCACCAAATGGTTTTCTTCTTATCTTTACCTTTACACGTGGGGCAGTATTTTCTCAACTGATTATCGAATTTTACTTTCACATTTTCTTGTTCCACAGGCAGATTAAGGAATTCGCGAATCAACTTCTTTTTCAAATTACGGATATTTGGTATATCCATGCGCTCGTGAAGATGCGGAGTTATGAGACTTTCGCGATTTTATGTAAGAATTCGGTTCTATATAGTGTTTTTGCTTTATTAGGAGCTAAATTGTATAATATATTAGCATTAGCGCCCGCTTGATCTAATATTCCATGAAACAAACGAATTGGCCATCTATTTGTTATTCGAGCTGTTGAATGATTAAAACAAATTTGATCAAAAACGTCGGTCCCGATTTTTGTTTTATTATAGTAATCTATGATTTCTGGAATCTGAGATTCGCCTACATCGCGTCCTCTCTGATGTAAGCTAGATATCAATGTCACTATTTTTTTAAGGTTTTGCACAAAATGATAATAATGTCATATTATCTTTATATGCATAGCGTCTAAGCCCAACTGAGGCAGGTCTGGTGAAATGAGGCGGAATTTCTGGCTTATTTTTTTTTTAATGTGCCCATCACTGTCAAGCCATATTTACTTTTCATCTCTTGAACGTCACACGTAATGTTACGATGAGTATTATGTATCGACTTGGTCAGAGATATCAAGTAGTGACGCGTGGACGTGTCAGTATTTCCAGAGCATTTTCTGACGTAGGGCTCTGCATCGAACATATATGATGTTTGTACGTCATTGCAACAAACGATTTTGATCCCGTATTTTCCAGTTTTCTTGGGAATATAAACTTTTCCATTGAATCGACCACGGAATGCTGACAACTGTTCATCGATTGTACAATTCGTAGAAGACTGATAATATTTTTGGCAATTGCTGAGAAACGAATCCCATAATTCCTTGATAGGAGCGAGACGATGTTGCTTTCGCCTCTCCTCTCGCGTATTTTTGTCATCAAACCTCATATTTGATAGAAGAAAAGTAAACCGATTATGACTCATAGTCATTCTACAGACAGTCTCTCCAAAATCTTTGCTCCATAAATCTCCCACTGATGTATGGGACATTTTTTTAGAACCTAAGAAGTATAATAATCCCAAAACAGCTTTTATCTCATTCAGAGTAGTTTCCTTGTAAATCCATTGATTAGGTAGCGTCTCTCTTATTTTTTCAATATGCATGTTCGTATATTTGACAATGATATTTGGAAGAGAATCGGGGAGTAGTAACTTCCACGCATCATCGGGTTTACTATCTCGCGAGCTTCAGCCTTACAAGCTGGTAAATACACTGGTATGGAACGTCTGCCCCCAGTCTCAAGAGGATTTTTATACCATTTAAATTTAGGCGCGTTTTTCCTACCCCTTCCAAGTATCACACTGCTTGGACGTCCACGCTTCGCCGGTGGAGGTTGATCAAGGCTAGATTCACCTTCCTTTTCAATTTCAACTTCAGCATCAGAATCTAACGTGTAATCCTCATCAAAATCTTGGTTACCGGAGGAGTGATGTTCACTTTCACATTCGATTTCAGACTCCGATTCACTAGTTTCATCGTGAATTATTATGGGTCGATCACGTAGATAATAGTGATGTTCGTGTCTGACTTCAGCCATAATAACAAACAATGAAAATTCTGGAAAAATCACACCTGATTATTGTTTTATTATACTCAATTTTCATTCAGAGCACTGATAATGATGATAATGCGATAAAAAATATTTACATTTCACATACCTAAAAATTCGTAAAAGTTACGTCACCAACCGTATAGGACGATATCGTCCGTCCACAAATTTGCACACGCTCGTGCTCACTGACGTTACACTGGCTACTGACGCGCTTGCGCCTGTGAGGTGTGCGTGAGTGTAAGTTTTTTTACAGAGGGGCTCGAGGCCCCTTCCTTTTCTGCTTTCAAAGATATGCATCAGCTCCAAACTTGGCACGGACGATATCGTCTTGTACGGTTGGCGGAGGGCTAATGGTCGTCTTCTTGATCTTCTATCAAATATTCCAGTTGGCTACTTATCTGTATCTCCAGCCTTACATCCGTATGTTCCTTCTGATCGGCACCATGCTCCTTTATCTATAGATTTTATAGTCGATGAAATTAAATTTAACGAACCTCATCCTACTCCAAAACTTAACTTTTTTAAAGCTAATTATGAAGCTAATAATACAGAATTACTTTCAGTCAACTGGCTAGATTTCTTTAGAGGCCTAGATTGTGAGGCTGCTTTGGATAAATTTTACATATACATTTATAATCTTAGTCGCTGTTATACGCCTCTTCAGACATTCCGTAAAGCAAATCATAAGCCTTGGCTTACAAAGCGAGTGCTTAGTGCCCTACGAGCAAAAGATAAGGCACATCGTGTCTTTAAAACACTCGGCACTATTGAAGCAAGATGTAATTTTAGCAGGCTGCGTGCTATTGCCAAAAAAGAGATCAGATATGCTCTGAAGACTTATTTCAGCAGTTTGGATAGATCTCTTGTGGCTAATAATTCAAAGCCTTTTTGGTCTTATATAAGGTCACAGAAATCCTCTTCTTCCATTCCTAGTAAGGTCCGTTGGAATGGTGCAGAGGTTTCTTCTCTTCAAGAAGTTACTGACTCATTTGCCCAATTTTTCTCTTCAACTTTCTCTTCTCCCGCTGCAGCTGTGCATCCTGTTGTCTTACCTAATCATCTTCCCTTCCCAATTTCCGTTATTTGTACAGATGCATCTGAAGTCGAAGCTTTGATCAATGCTCTTGATCCTAATATCAGCCCTGGGCCAGATGGTTTGCCAAACATATTTGTCAAGTCGTTAGCCTCATCGCATAGTTTTCCTTAATCTCTCCTCTTCAATCTAAGTTTGAGTACTGGTACTTCCCCAAACCCTTGGAAAACAGCTAATATTGTGCCTATTTTAAAAAGTGGTGATCCTACGTCAGTTTCCAATTATTGTCCTATTTCTTTACTGTCCTGCTTTCCAAAGTTACTTGAACGGTTGGTTCATAATCGACTTTCAAACTCATTAGCTCCTATTACTGCTCCAGAGCAGCATGGCTTTCTCAAAGGATACTCCACTACCTCTAATTTAATGGAGTTCACAAACAGTATTGCAAGAGCTTTGGATAACCAACTGCAAGTTGATGTGATCTACACAGATTTTTCTAAGGCCTTTGACACTGTGAATCATTTACTTCTTTGTCGTAAGCTTGAAGCTCTTGGCATCTCGGGTGCTCTTATATCTTGGATGTCATCTGTTCATTTTCACATTCGATTTCAGACTCCGATTCACTAGTTTCATCGTGAATTATTATGGGTCGATCACGTAGATAATAGTGATGTTCGTGTCTGACTTCAGCCATAATAACAAACAATGAAAATTCTGGAAAAATCACACCTGATTATTGTTTTATTATACTCAATTTTCATTCAGAGCACTGATAATGATGATAATGCGATAAAAAATATTTACATTTCACATACCTAAAAATTCGTAAAAGTTACGTCACCAACCGTATAGGACGATATCGTCCGTCCACAAATTTGCACACGCTCGTGCTCACTGACGTTACACTGGCTACTGACGCGCTTGCGCCTGTGAGGTGTGCGTGAGTGTAAGTTTTTTTACAGAGGGGCTCGAGGCCCCTTCCTTTTCTACTTTCAAAGATATGCATCAGCTCCAAACTTGGCACGGACGATATCGTCTTGTACGGTTGGCGGAGGGCTAATGGTCGTCTTCTTGATCTTCTATCAAATATTCCAGTTGGCTACTTATCTGTATCTCCAGCCTTACATCCGTATGTTCCTTCTGATCGGCACCATGCTCCTTTATCTATAGATTTTATAGTCGATGAAATTAAATTTAACGAACCTCATCCTACTCCAAAACTTAACTTTTTTAAAGCTAATTATGAAGCTAATAATACAGAATTACTTTCAGTCAACTGGCTAGATTTCTTTAGAGGCCTAGATTGTGAGGCTGCTTTGGATAAATTTTACATATACATTTATAATCTTAGTCGCTGTTATACGCCTCTTCAGACATTCCGTAAAGCAAATCATAAGCCTTGGCGTACAAAGCGAGTGCTTAGTGCCCTACGAGCAAAAGATAAGGCACATCGTGTCTTTAAAACACTCGGCACTATTGAAGCAAGATGTAATTTTAGCAGGCTGCGTGCTATTGCCAAAAAAGAGATCAGATATGCTCTGAAGACTTATTTCAGCAGTTTGGATAGATCTCTTGTGGCTAATAATTCAAAGCCTTTTTGGTCTTATATAAGGTCACAGAAATCCTCTTCTTCCATTCCTAGTAAGGTCCGTTGGAATGGTGCAAAGGTTTCTTCTCTTCAAGAAGTTACTGACTCATTTGCCCAATTTTTCTCTTCAACTTTCTCTTCTCCCGCTGCAGCTGTGCATCCTGTTGTCTTACCTAATCATCTTCCCTTCCCAATTTCCGTTATTTGTACAGATGCATCTGAAGTCGAAGCTTTGATCAATGCTCTTGATCCTAATATCAGCCCTGGGCCAGATGGTTTGCCAAACATATTTGTCAAGTCGTTAGCCTCATCGCATAGTTTTCCTTAATCTCTCCTCTTCAATCTAAGTTTGAGTACTGGTACTTTCCCAAACCCTTGGAAAACAGCTAATATTGTGCCTATTTTTAAAAGTGGTGATCCTACGTCAATTTCCAACTATCACCCTATTTCTTTACTGTCCTGTTTTCCAAAGTTACTTGAACGGTTGGTTCATAATCGACTCTCAAACTCATTAGCTCCTATTATTGCTCC
This sequence comes from Odontomyia ornata, assembly GCA_963969285.1. Taxonomy (NCBI): domain Eukaryota; kingdom Metazoa; phylum Arthropoda; class Insecta; order Diptera; family Stratiomyidae; genus Odontomyia; species Odontomyia ornata. The sequence continues at coordinate 82,044,748 of OZ017738.1, forward strand.
AGAGCAGCATGGCTTTCTCAAAGGATACTCCACTACCTCTAATTTAATGGAGTTCACAAACAGTGTTGCACGAGCTTTGGATAACCAACTGCAAGTTGATGTGATCTACACAGATTTTTCCAAGGCCTTTGTTACTGTGAATCATTTACTTCTTTGTCGTAAGCTTGAAGCTCTTGGCATCTCGGGTGCTCTTCTATCTTGGATGTCATCTTATCTATCGTGTCGTCCCTGTCGAGTAAGTCTCTCTGGTACTACGTCTAATCCTTTTTATCCTTCATCTGGCTTTCCAGAAGGTTCAATTCTTGGGCCTCTTCTCTTTCTGTTGTTCATAAATGATCTTCCCTTTGTAATTAATTCCTCGTGCCTTTTGTATGCAGATGACTTTAAAGTAATTCGAGCAGTCAAATCTAATTTAGACTGTCAGCTCTTCCAAAATGATCTGAATGCTCTAAATAAATGGTGTGCTTCAAAATATTTATGTCTTAACACTCCTAAATGTCATAAAATGACTTTATCACTTAAGGACTCTCCTATTCATTTTAATTATAATTTAAATAATGCTTTGCTCTCTGAAGTGTTCAGTCATAAAGACCTTGGAGTAACTTTTGATCCAAACTCAAATTTGATGCACATATTTTAAATGTGATTAATAAAGCGTCTAGAGTTTCCGGGTATATCCTTAGACATGTACATAAATTCAACAGCATCTCTTCTTCTGTCCGCCTATTTGTTTGTCTTGTTCGCCCTTTGCTTGAATACTGTTCTGCTATCTGGTCCCCCCGATATTCCTATCTCGTGACTTCTTTAGAAACTGTCCAAAGAAAGTTCACGCGTTTTCTTTTCCTTAAGTTTAATTTGCCGTATCAGCCTTATGAAAGTCGTTTATCCCTCTTATCTCTTCCATCTCTAATATCCCGGTGAACTTATTTAGACCAATGTTTTTTGTATAAACTCTGCTACCATCAAGTCCCGTTAAATATTTTTTCTGAGCGGCGTTTCCAACAAACATCTCGTTCATCTCGGATGAATTCTTATTTCGTTATCCCATATGCTAGAACTGATTTATATTTCTATTCACCAATCTTAAGAATCGTACGAAATCATAATAATCTCGAGCTTGGTCCTTTCCCCTCTTCTTATATAGCATTTAAGAAAAAAACTAAGAGACTTGCTACTAGTTTAACGTTTAACTATCGACATTTTAGTATTCTTTTTCATTTAATTTTGCTGTAATTGTTCTTTGCGTTCCATTTTGTTATTGGATTGTTTAGTCTGTAAGATGGAATAAATAAATAAATAAATAAGGCCCACATTCGTGATGATTTTCAGATTTTTCGGCTCAAATGTGTCCGATTGCCGAGGGGGGAAGGACACAAATTTTTGATACATTTTGCCTTCCCCTGGACCCCCTAATACGTAAAATAATTTTTTTTATTTCAGATTTTTAATCAAGACCTTTCATTTGGTACCCTACTCGACTACCTTTGATAAAAAAAAATTTTTGAAGGTTAATTCGTTATAAGGTGTGACCCCTCTTAAAAATTTTTAAAATTTTTGGTAATACTTTTTTGTTTAGAAGCCGTCGGGCCTTGCTTTCTTGTGTGAGCAGACACGTTTCGACTGCTTCAAGTCATCTTCAGTGCCTAAGGGATGTGTTGAAAGGAATGACTTTATATAGTCGTAGGATGGGTTAAGCGGACGGGTAAATTACGGATACCTTAACTTTTGAGAGACCATCTCTTCTGACCTTTTCACAAAGCTTGAGTATTCTAGCTTCTATAGTTTCTGAGGAAACTAGCTGTGACGCATGGACAGACGGACAGATAGGTTGTTACGGGGAATTTGAGAAGTCAGCCAACTTAACCACCACTTGAACACCACCACCTGGAAACGTGATACGAAGGATGCATCCTCGAGCCAAACTGGGATAGGAAACTTTACCATGTATTGTTCATAGTTCTAGTAAAGTTAGAAAAAGAATAAATTCTAATGTTAATGGTTACAATAGAGTAGATTTTGATTTCCTAGAGTTAGATTAATGCAGCTCAACTTAGATTAGTTAGGCTCAACGAAGTTCACGATACCACTCCCGCATGTGCACGGTTGCTCCACAACGACATCATCTGTGATCAACAACTGCGGAAAGAACGAGCCGAAAGGATGCGTGAGAAGCAATCATCGTAGGATCCGACAAGATGAGGAAATTCATCGGAGCAACTACAAGAAAAATCATTTGGAGGACAAAAATTTAGTGGGACACCATTGATGAATGCCAGTGACATGGAAGACATGCTGTTTGAATGCAAAAATAATGCTAGTTACGTGCTAAATACGAATAACTCTTATGGGGAATTCGGTCGCCTTAACCTCTTCGGAGTATCCATTATCAACAATACATTCTGCGAATCAAGAAACGAAGCCCTCGGGCTACCTACTTTACTACGAACCGCACCGCCAACCTAAACGAACAATAAGTACAGCAACAACCTTTGCAGGAGCTCCTGTGCTACTCTAGTGAATAGTAATCACATTGTGGAAGCACCGCACATATCCGTTACAGAAAGGATATCCTCGATGACAACGATGGTATCAGCATCCACTTGAACTATTTGATGGGATTGGGCAAAAATAACAATAGATTAAATTGGTGTACTGAGATTTATTTATAATCTAGTTAGCACAGAAAAACAGTTGACAAAAGAGTGAGTATTACTCGACCGAACAGAATGACATAATCAAGGCATTGACAGTAGCTTCAACTAGTGAGCTATTTAGATAACTATGACAATTTACATTGTTTCGTTTATACTAGTTCTAACACCTGCCCTTAAACTAAACAATCTGTAATCCAAGATTTATTACACAATTAAAATGTTTATCTTAACTTAAACATTTAGTTAGGATATCTGCTGGCATATTTTCAGTAGATAAGTATTTTAACATTATAATTTTATTTTCTACAAATTGTCGTACGAAATTATGTTTAATATCAATGTGTTTACTACGGCTATGATTAACATGACTTTTACAAATGTTTTGTGCTGACTGACTGTCATTGAACAAAGTTACTGATAAATGTTTACCTAAACATTCATAAAGAAAGCTTCTAAGAAATTTAGCCTCCTTTGCTCCTTCACACAATGCAATATATTCAGCTTCGGTGCTTTGTTTTCCGCTTTCCCATGACACTGCTGAATTTCCCAATTTAAATACATAACCAGTATATGAGCGACAGTTTAGCTGTTTAGAAGCCCAATCCGCATCTACATAGCCTGTAACACTTAATGAGGATTTTTCATATACTATGTTATAATTAATAGTCCCTTTTAAATATCGCGTTGCACGTTTGGCTGCTTTCCAGTGTGTATCAGAATGATAATTATTAAATTGGCTGAATAGGCTTGCTGTACCTATAATATCTCGTCTAGTACGAACGTCTATGTACATAATACATCCCACTAGACTTCTTTACTTGGAATCCATATCAGTTTGGTCTCCTTTCTCAAGCTTTATGCCACATTCCAGAGGTGTACTGACAGGCTTACAATCAATCATATTAAATTGATCTAATACCTTCTGTATATAGTTTTTCTGACCCAATGTAATTTGATTTTGTCTTTGATTTAATCTCATTCCTAATACATGTGTAGCTCGGCCAAGATCTTTTGTTTCAATCCTTTTCATCAGTTTCTCCTTGAGCGCTTTCTTTTCTGGTGTATCTTTACTTATAATTAAAATGTCATCGACATACAAAGCTAATATAATTATATTTACTGAGTTGTCTGATTTAATGTAAACACAAGGCTCACTGGGTGTTTTTCTAAACTGAAGATCTGTCAAGGCATTATCTATCTTGTCATACCATGCCTTTGAAGCTTGCTCAAGCTCATATGTAGCTTTATGGAGTTTAGATACATGGTTTTCTTTACCATTTATCTTGTATCCATTTGGCTGCTCCATGTGAACAGTCTCTTGCAAATCACCGTTTAAGAATGCTGTCTTTACATCCATGTGATCGATGTGTAAACTTAGATTTATTGCCATGGCAATCAATGTACGTATAGTAGAATATCATACCACAGGTGAGTTGGTTTCCTTGTAGTGAATCCCGTATTCCTGGGTATAACCTTTTGCTATAAGGCGTGCTTTATACCGAAGTAACTGACCTTCTGGTCCTAGCTTCTTCTTGAAAACCCACTTATAGCGCACAGCCTTCTTTCCTTCAGGCAGTAATGTCAAACTCCAAGGCTCGCCATCAAGAGTTGTTGCTGTCATTGCTATTACAGCATTCACACTCTCATCAATGTCTTCATAATAACTAGAATACTGATCTTGAGTCATGTCTGGATTCCATGTGACATCATTGGGGTCATCCACAGAGCTGGAGTCAGAAACAGTTGAATTAGTTGTGATCGAGTCAGATAACCCTCTAGTAGGCGAGGGATCGACATTGTGATCATCATTTGTTCTCACAACATTTTCTATTCCATCATTAAAATTTATTTGACAATCAGTAGTAGTGCTATTCTGATTTATTTTTGAGTCTTTATACATCATTCCTTCCAAGAAGCACTCATCTCTAGATTTAATGCATTTGGAGAGATTTTGAGGATCAATTAGTCTGTATCCTTTTCGCTCATTACAATATCCTACAAAAATGTATTATTTACTCTTTGCATCTAGTTTCTTACGCCTCTCATCAGGGATCATTGCATAAGCAACACAGCCAAATATTCTCAAAATTGATAAATCAACTTTACAACCAAACCATTTTTCTCTTGGTGTGGTTCCTCTTACCGCCTTACTTGGTGATTTATTCTTCGTAAAGATTGCTGTATTCAAAGCCTCAGCCCAGAATCGTTGGTCCATACCTGCATCTTGTAGCATACATCGTCCGGCCTCCACAATCGTGCGATTTACCCTTTCCGCAGCTCCGTTCTGTTATGGAGAGTAGGGTACAGTCGCCTGGTACACGATGCCATGCTCTTGAATGAATGTCTGGAAACGTTTATTCACATATTCACGACCATTGTCTGTTCTTATCATCTTTATTTTCAAATTAGTTTGTTTTTCTACAAAACTTTTAAAGATCTTGAATACAGACAGAACTTCATCTTAACTTTTAATAAAATAACCAAATGTCATCCTAGTATAGTCATCTATAAATGTTAATAGATACTTGGCACCACTAGATGAGGAAACTGACATAGGCCCACATAAATCAGAATGTATAAGACCTAATTTCCCAGTGGCTCGACTATAGGATTGTTTTGGGAATGGTATTCTGCTCTGCTTCCCTTAAATACATGCCGCACAGGGATTATTTTTAATATAAGTGTAATTAATTCCACTTGCCATGCCTCAGGAAATCCATACTTCGCTTATTCAGGTGTCCGAGTCTCCGATGCCAAATCTCCTGTGATTGATTCGCTTCAAACAAATTCACAGCTTCGGCGCGTTTCCCATCCATGGACTGGATCTGTGGCTCCACCAAAGCCACTGTTTGACATTTCACAGCCAGCTCATGACCATTTGTTGATTGTTGACTCACTGTATCCAGTTCATAGACACCATTCACCTTTGTAGCACTTGCAACTGGCATTTTTCCGCGATAAACATTACATTTTTCAATGTCAAAATGAACTTCAAGTCCCTTAGAAGCCATCTTGCCTACGGAAATAAGGTTTTTTGACAATCCTGGCACAAAAATAACCTCATTTAATTTTGTAACTTGAGATTGTCCTTTCAACAATATATTTTTGTTGTTTGTCATGCGACAAGTAGCGCCGGAGTCGACATACTAGGCATTTGAGTCAATATTCACAGCTAGTGCTGTCAATAATGTTCCGTTCCACGCTTTTTCACACTTTTCGCTTTCACCCCGTTTATTAATACTTTTATTGTTCGTTTTGGTTGGACAGATTTTAGCAAAGTGATTTGGTTTTTTGCAAATGAAGCACTTTGGATGTTTGTTGACACTTTTTGTGGAAGACTTGTTCGCAAACACCACACCTTCACTCTTGTCAAAGTCTCTACGTAAATTTTCTTGTAATAATTTACTTTTCACTGTTTCACTGCACAATTTAATGTTCGAATTTTCTAAAGCCATGATAAGCGGATCATAGACGGGGGGTAAACCGCTTAGCATTAATACTGACAGAAAATCATCTTCTAATGGGGCGTTTATGTCTCGTAACTGTTGATCCATGTCCGTGATCCTCAAGATACTCGCTTCCATGTCACTAAATTGTTCCAATTTCACTCCAAATAACTTGCGAAAGAGTCCAAGACGACGACACAGCCCCCTGTCTTCATAGGCTGTCTTTAGGTTGTTCCATGCCTCGTAACCAGTGGAAGAATTTCTAACGTGGGAAAAACACGAGGGTTGAACCATCAAACATATCTTTGCGAGTGCCCGTAGTTGTTTGCGGTTGTCATTGACCTTGGGAACACCCGGTGCAGATTCTTCGATGCAATCCCATAAATCTTTATGGACTAAATACATCCGCATCATAAACTTCCAGTTTCCATAGTTAGATATTCCACTAAGTTTGCAACTTTTGAAGATAATGGCGCCGGCACTGGCACCTCGTCCCCACGCGACGTCGCGTCTTCCTTGAATGTTACGATTTTTAGAAAATATATTTTAACGCCCACTTTTTTATCGCGTATCCTGGACCCATTACCTGATGGGATTGGGCGAAAATAACAATAGATTAAATTGGTATACTGAGACTTATTTATAATCTAGTTAGCACAGAAAAACAGTTGACAAAAGACCGAACAGAATGACATAATCAAGGCGTTGACAGTAACTCCAACTAGTGAGCTGTTTAGATAACTATGACAATTTATATTGCACTATTCCTAAACGATTTCACTATAGTCCCAACAAACATAGCGACCATTCACTGCAAAATCATACCCCCAATCCCCAAACTTCCTCACCACCTTTCACCCTACGAAACGCAGCAAAAGCAAATTCCATCCGCAAAATCTTCAAATCTGACGCCATGGCAATATCGTCATCATCAAAGAAAGCTTCCAACTAAAAGTTGGCGATAATTGCTACGAAGACAAGTTCTGGAAGTAACTTGAGGAAAAGAAGTGGAAAATGTCGACAAGTGTAGGAAATCGGACTATAACGAACTGCGAAAGGAACAGCCGGATGAGGAAAAAGGCGTAATGATCAACAACACTAACAATACCGTCAGCCAGAGTAACAATAACGGCAACAACGATAGTAATAACAATGACAACAATGGAGGACAGCTTACGGGCTTAGTGCTCTAACCACTAGACCACATGGACTACATAGCACTCATGATGGTATCAAATTCGCCATTGGTCCCCGTGTCGCTTTGCTCCGCTTATTCGCCTCAGGACTTGACGCTCAAAAGCGTTCAATATGTTTGTGGATACTTGGGTTAGGGTCCATGCTTCGCACCCGTAGCATAGTACGAGCCATAAAAGGTGCTGATTTTCTAAGGTGTTTCAACATGCTGGTGGATGTAAAATACAGACGGCTCATCGATGGAGAAACAAAAACCTCAAATTTTGCCAAAACCGTGAATGGCAAAGATAAAAGTACTACTTATCTGATAATTCTCAGTGATCCACGCAAAGTCCTGGTAACCGCCAGCACTCACACGCACCAAACATTTTTTTTTCCTTCTGGCATATTGGCTATGGCTTAGATGCACAAGCCATCGATACATCGATAGATGTCGACTAGTGACTTATGGTAGTATAAAGCTTTTTTTCCTAGTTTTTCTTTACTTGTTTTGTGCTTCTGCTGTGTTATTGTGTTAGTATTCGTTGGGAATGGTTAGTGGATTATTAGATCGAGTGCTTTTCTTGGAATATTAAACATTAGTTCTGGATATCGAGAGGACTATTCGCATGAAGTTAAAGTTCAAAATTTGCTTCTCCAAGAAAGGCAATTAATTGAGTAAGTGCTTTTTCATTGTTCTTATTGAAAAATTTTGATATGGGATAGTTATTTTGAAAGACTTTATACTTGTCCCTTAGAGTTTCAAAGTGTTTACAGTTGGGTATTCTGTGTTCAAGATCGTCTTTGATGTCGCATTACTTACACCCTTGGGATGGAACTATTTTTGCTTTTTTTGATCCCTTGTGGTTGTAGGCTCTGTTAAGGAGAATTCTGTTTATTTATTTTTGCGTATTGCTGTTCGTTGTGAAATCGTGAAACTATAGTTTTGTTCTGAAAATGAGCTCAGTTTGTAGTCAGGGGCTGTATGCTATGTTTTTGATGTTATTTTGGTAGCATTCATGCCATTCTATGTTAATGGAGTCATTAATCTTTTTAATAGAGCCGTCCCATTCAAGAAATGAGTCGACCTCTTTGCCTTCAGTTGTTCAGTTTAGCTGCTTTGTCAACCAATTCGAAGCAGTGAAATTTTTTGAATTTCGGTATCCAGTATAAGAGTAGTAGTGAGTTAGGTCTATTATTGAGTATTTTTTCTGATGTTTTCTGTGATGAGCTTGTGGTTTGTGTTGTTTATAATCTCGTTTATTGTGTTTTTGGAGTCAGTGAAAATGGCTATGGTATTATTGGGTTCAGATTCCGCGTAGTTTATAGCTTCCTGTATAGCTTTCAGTTTTGCATTTGCAGCTGTTGAGTCTGTGTATAAGCAGTATTTTAGCATGTTTTTAGAGTTATAGCAGTGCACGGCAATGCCAGTACATAGTTTGTTTTTGCCGCATCTGTGAAGTATATGTTAGCGTTGTTACTAGTGACGTTTTGTAACACTGCTTCAATCGAATTGCTGAAGTTTTCATAATTTATTATCTTGTAATTGTTGGGGATGCTGTGCATGAAACTATTCGATTGAAATTTAATATTGTGCGGACTTGGTAGTGCAGAACCCAAACAGGTGTTGTTGTAGATGTTGACGTGTTTTTTGTATACTGTGGCATAGTTTGAGTTATTTGATGTGGAAGATTGACATGATCTTGAAAAGTTTCGGAATATTGACTCTATCGTATGCACTAGCAATTTCACAGTTAATAATCATGATGTTTTTCGCCTTCTTGTTTTTATTAAGGAGGTGTAGTACAGTGTTTATACATGAGATTGCCGACATTCCCTTTCTGTAAGCAAAACAGAAGTTACTCAGAATGTTTTGGTATTCGATGTCACTAGAAATCCTGTTTTTGATTAGGCAGTTAATTATTTTTAGCCGAATGCTTATGAGAGATATAGGTCTATAACTTTCTATTTTATGCAATGGTTTGCTTTTCTTGGGGATGGGTATGATTTTGATATCTCTTAGTTTATTATGTATGTTGTTATTTTTAAAGCTATAGTTTAAAGAATTTAGTAGAGCAGATTTATTGTGATGATTGAGGGAGTTTATAATATTATAATCAATTGCATGTAGGCGCGGAGATGATCTTTTTTTACGTTTTTCTAGTACTATGAGTAGTTTGTGTATTTCAAAAGGTTCAGCTGGTTCTATGTAATTGGGAAGGTAAGGAGTCCAGTGGGAATTAAGCTATTGATGTTTATTTTTAATTATTTTGAGAAAGTCTTTATTGTTTTCGAGGTCCCATTGCGAGGTTGATGATGCTACCGTCTGTTTTTCGATGTTTACATGTTTCAAGCCTTTCTAGGATATCAAGTCTCGGTTCTTTGCTTTGCTTATGTAGCAATGTCATAGAGTTTGTTATAGCTTCAGGCTCGTGTGCGTGGTTTTTTGATTCCGTCGCATAATTGGAGTCTGCCTTGTTGTGTAAGAAAGATCGTAAGTGTTCTTTGTGTCTTGTTAGTTTCCGTGTTGTCCTTCCACTGTATACCATGTTGAAGTCCTTGCATGTCAATTTTTATATGCCGTATATTGATGTGATTTTTATATGCCGTATATTGATGTGTCATTCAGCTTTGCTTTGTTTGATTCCGATGTTGTTGTTAGTTTTGAATGCAGTTTTCAGTTTGTATTTTCTAAGGAAGTTTGATAGTTTGTATGTCTCTTTGCCTACGTATGTTAACGAAATCCACTGTTGGTCATTCTTATGAGTTTCAGTCAGTTGGCGTTCCTGTTTTTGTTTGAACTGTTGAACAAGCTTTTCAATGTCACGTTGTTCGTATCATTTATTACTAGCTATTATGTAAATGCTGTTTAAATTGTTCGTTTATACCCAAAATTGTCAAAAGATTCAACGTAATATTTTACAGACGATATGTGTGACATATTTATTGACTCACAAGAAAATAAATATAGTGAACTACGTAACCTATATGAATGAAATGCACCCGAACATAAATTTCACTATAGAAAAAGATGGAAACGAATAACTCAACTATATGAACCTAACAGTGACACGCGAAACAACTCGATTAGATTATAAAATATAAAGAAAACCAACCACGACTGATCATACCATACTCGTAATATCTAACCACCTCGCACAACATAAACTAGCAGCGTACAAATCAATGGCGCAAGGACTCCGCTCCATCTCTTTAACTTCTACTAACTATAGGGTGTTCCAGCCAAAATGCACGATGTTAATTGTAAATGAAACAAAAAGTTTTCAGAGAATTATGTTAATATTTTTTATTACGATAAAAAGATCCATGAAAATTATGTGTGAAACAAAATATTGCCCAAATGCTCGCCACGGCTACGCTGGCATACTTCTATCCGATGGTCCTTATTTTCAATGACTCTGAGACATAATTGAGGTTCAATGTCGTTGATGTGCTGAATCATCTCATCCTTTAGCTCTTGAATTGATCTTGGCTTATTGATGTACACTTTTTCTTTTGAATATCCTCAGAGAAAGAAGTCCAACGGTGTCAAATCACACGATCGTGGCGGCCAATTGACA